>CM077167.1:55436156-55804853 GCA_039583875.1 Platanthera guangdongensis | reverse complement strand
GGAAAAAAAAAGAAAAAGGCTGCTGCTCTCCTTCTGAACAGTCAATTGACTGTCAGCTTTGAATCTACTAGAACTATTCAGAAGTGAAGGTACAACATTCATGAATGTTGGTGTTGTGGCAAGGTGGGACACTTTGCCATAGATTTCTAGCACAAACCTAATGTGCTAGGGCAAGGGTAAGTCTTCCTGTCAGAAATGTTGGATGGAGATATGTTCATTTTCAGACTAACAAGAACCAAGGACATAATCCCTTTTGGGGTCCTAAGGTAAACTAAATTGTTTTAGCAGGATAGTCCAAGTACACATGCACCAATATAGTACTTGGACAGTGGTTGTTCCAGAGACATGACTGGAACAAGGTGTCACCTGAAGGACTAAAATCCTATGAATAATGGACCTAAAGTAATCTTTGGAGATTCAGACAGAGGAGTCACCAAGGGCTATGTTTTGATCACCAATGATATAGTCTCAATCACAAATGTGGCTTATGTGGAAGGGTTGCAACACAACCTGATAAGCATAAGCCAATTATGTTATCTTGGCTATGTCATTGTCTTCCACAATGATGAGTATCTAATTAAAAGGTCAAGTGACCAAAAGGTCATTTTGACAGACACTAGGAGTGAGAATATTTATTATTTAAACTTTTTCTGTTTAAGTTCTGACACGCAAGTATGTCTGGTAGCAAATGAGAAAGTCTGTTACTATGTGTAATGGCACAAGAGGCTTGCTCACTTAAACTACAAGTCAATTAGTAAGCTCTTCAGTGAAAAGCTAGTCAAAAATGGACTCACTATAAGATGCACCAAGCAGGGCATTTGCTCTATATGTCAAAAGGTCAAGCAGTCCAAAACATCCTTTCAGAGCATTGGGGTCAAGGATTCTGTGAGATGTTTGTACCTCCTGCATATGGACTTGTTTGGTCCTATGCTAATTCATAGTATAGGTAGGAAAGTCTACATACTTCTGATAGTTGATGACTTCTCTAGGTTTGCTTGGGTGTTCTTCCAAAAGAAAGTGTCTGAAACCCTTGACACTTTTATGACTTTTGTTAGGCAAGCTTGGAATGAAAAAGATAATTTTGTGGTCAAAATCAGAAGTAACCATGATACTGAAATTCAATCTGAAGACAAGATAAAGTTCTATGAAGACCAAAGGGATTCACCAAGAATTTTCTTATCCTAGAACTCCCCAGCAAAATGGCATAGCTGAGAGGAAAACAGAACTCTCATAGAGACTGACAGGATACTACTCAATGACACTACTTTCCCAGAATACTTCTGGGCTGAGGTAGTGAACATTACATGTCATGTCCTAAATAAGGCCTCTATCAACAAGTACCACAAGAAGACTCCCTATGAAATTATGAAAGACAGAAAACCAAATCTAGCCTATTTATGGATCTTTAGTAGTAAGTGTTTTGTGCTCAATAATGGGAAGTCATACTTGACTAAGTTTACTACCAAATCCTTTGAAGGAAATTTTGTTGGGTACAATAACCATAGCAAATCTTATAGAGTCTACAACTTGAAAAATTAAGTAGTAAAAGAATCTGTTAATGCAGTCTTGATGAATCATCAATGATTAATAATGAGCTGCCCAGCTCATCTAGATCTGTAGGTGTAGAGTAGAAGATGGATAAACTAACCATCATGGAAACTTCTCCAATTACCCTAGAAGAAGATGATGGTGTGTGCCTTCCAAAAGGAGGACAGAGTATATATAATATGGATGAAGACCAGCAAGATCTAGCCATTGAAGTTCATGATGCTGAAGAAAGAATGCCTCCAGCAGTTAGGCATCTGAAGGATCATCCTAGAAATTAGATTATAGGAGATGATAGCCAAGGGGTTACAACAAGAAGCAGAAGCCTCAACATAGCTATGTATTCAAGCTTTCTGTCTCAGGTTAAAACTTAAAGGTTTGAAGATGCCAACATAGACATATTTTGGATTGTGGCTATGCAAGAAGAACTGAACCAGTTCAAGAGATGCTAAGTCTAGAAGCTGGTTCACAAACCACAAGGACATAACATCATTGAACCAAGTGGATCTATTGGAATAAGCTTGATGAAAATGGTGTTATAATAAAGAATAAAGTTAGACTGGTGGCCAAGGGATATAGACAAGAGGAAGGTATTGATTTTGATCAAATCTTTTCACTAGCAGCTAGATTGGAAGCTATAAGACTATTCCTTGCATATGCTGCACATAAAGGATTTAAGGTCTACCAAATGGATGTAAAGTCAGCTTTCCTTAATGATGACCTAATAGAATAGGTCTATGTTGAGCAACCCTCGGGTTTTGTTAATTCTAACTATCCCGATTTTGTTTATAAGCTTAGAAAAGCATTATATGGGTTAAAGCAAGCGCTTATGGCATGGTATGAAACCTTGTCCAGCCTTTTCATTGGGAAAAAATTCCCAAGGGGAAAGATATACAAGACATTATTCCTAAGGGAAGTCAAGGGTGTAACACCCTAGTTTTTCCAGAAATTGAATCTGTGGAAGCTACCTCGCGTGATAGTAGCTATTGCCCGATGATAGCCTTGTTTCATCGAGCCCCGTTCGTCGAGCCCCGTTCGTCGAGCCCCATTCGTCGTGCTAAGTGTTGAGGGTTATCGCGTGGAGGTAGTAGTTATCGCCGATGATAGCTAGGAGTTGAGATCGTTGAGTGGCAGGCGTTGAGAGCGTTAAGTGTCCAGACATTGAGAGCGTTAAGAACATAATCGCGGCATGGTAGTGTTATCGCTGACGTTAGCGCGGGCATTATTTTTAGTCCTGCGGCTCGGGAAGTTATCAGATGTGTTAACGTTATCGTCTGGCGGTAGCGGGGTTTACAACGAACGATTTATAACCCGACGTCGAGCGGGTTTTCGTCGAACAGATTACCGCCCGCGTTAAAGCGTTATAGCCGACGGTAGCGGACGGAAGCAGTTTCCGTCGATTCGCTTCGTAGCCATCTAATTTCTCTTAGGATTTGATCCTATGGCCCAAGACTAGTCGTTTAGAGGGCATAAGTAGGGCTGAACGATTGTTTTCCCCTCATTTCTTCTCATTTTGGAGTTGACTTAGGGTTTGGAAGAGAGAGTTAGGAGGAAGAAGAAAGTTTTCTTCTGCCATTGACGGAGCTTCTGAGCTCTGAACGCAGTTCCGAGGCCAGATCCGTGGAAAGGACGTGGAGGCGCTTGTTTTCATCTGTACAAAGCAAGGTTTCCATGACAAGAAAGAGTAGTCGAAAGGTAACGACATTTCTCCTCTTGGTTATAGAATACATGCATGAAATGTTTACTTGTCTTGTTTTTATGTCAAGAATGTAGGCACCAAATCTCTCAAATGAGAGGGGTTTGGGTTGCCTTGGTTCAAGAGGGTCGATTGTGTCCGTTCCGGGCATCATATTGGACTAAAAATCCGCTTCGTTAGTGGATTAGGAATTGTGGGTGAAGCCGTAGTCGCGACTGTTAGTCCGACTCGGCGATGTTGCATAGCGAGCCTTAAGGATTTTTTGGTAGAAATCCGTTGCGTAAAGATGTCGTTTGTGATGTGTTTTTCCCCCTTATTCAATGGAGTACGCGTGTAGCCGGAAGTAAACAAGGTTAGCTCTGCGTTGGCGGTAGATTGTTTCCTTGGTGCGTAGGGACGTTACAGTACGAATGATGGATTAGAGTGGGAAGGTCTATGGATTGTGATGTGCTAAGGTGTGGCTTTGTCTCCGTGGTCGGATAGCTATCCCGTGACGTGCAAGTCATGTGGGGAGAGTGTCCCGACGAGACTATTCCCCTTCTGTGAAACTGACGAGAAAGCTAAGCTTAGGACAAGCCCAGGCAATGAAGCCCACGAGTGGGTGAGGTCCAGTAAGGGTTTCTTAGAATCGGTTTGTGTGTTTGAGATGGAATGCTAACGTGATAATTCAGAGCTTGCAGGCAAGCCCGAGTTTTGAGACCGACGAGCGAGTGGGGCCTTGACAAAAGTTTTGTGTGGCGGCTTGTATGTCGTTAGGGTAAATTGAAGTACCCTTACATGTGCGGCTTGAATGCCGATGAGGAAATTGGAAGTACCCAAATGTTGTGCTATGATGTTGTGTTAGAATCATGCGCTATAGGGTGCCTTGGGTGAAACCAGAGTTTGCATATATGCTGCATTGTAGGCCCTTTTTGATTATATGTTCAATATAGAGAATGTGTTTGTTGTATGAGACATCCTTACATGTTTTTAAAGCTTTACATGTTTATGTATATTGCATACGAAGTGCTGACTTGTAGGGAGGTGGTGTACCCCGAGGTCCGTTAGGGACGGCCGGACGAGATGTGTTGGTTACACAGTTGAGGTCAGCCTTTGCTGACCCACGTTACCCCCAAATTTTATATGGCAAGGATCGTAAGCGGGAGCAAGCTCGCCGGCCAAAAGGCCTAAGCCTCATGAAGTGAACTTTTATTTGCTTATGTTTTGATGCTATGATATGATCCATGAGATGTAATCCGGCATGCAAGCTGAGGTAGCCTAGGAGTGCTTACGCACGTTAATGTTTGACATTGTTGTCATTCATGTTTTGGATTTATGTTGCGTAAGGCCTTAAGGCCATTGTGATACTCTTGATTTGTGGTGGATAACTTCTAGTTTAGTTATTTATTTCCACTGTTATATAATGAGTTTTGAGTTTGGGTAGTTTATATCATCTTATAATGCTTAAGCTGTGGTGTCTGTATGTTGTGGGGCCCCGGCCGGACCCATAAAATACGGTCATTACAGGGGAGGTGTTATAATTTTGTATCAGAGCAAGGTTAGTGTCCAAGGTAAGGTTTCATGGTCGAATGTCATAATCGGATCGCGTTAAGATGTTATCCACTTAGGATTATTGCAGGACCATGAGTGTCCTTGTGTCTAGTTCTACGACTGGAAGCTGATTCTTGTTTTACCTTACTTTTATTAAGGGTGCAAGTGACAAGGCAGGGACGTCGACGCCATTAGAAGAGCCTTCGGCGAGCAGTGGTACTGCTCAGGGTCCTTTGGGCATGGGTGTAAGCCTGACTGATTTTTTATCGCATGCTTGCAGAAGCAATGGTGGCAGCCCAAGCTGCAGCAGCAATGCAAGTTGCTACCCCAGTTGTACAGGTAACAACTCCCATTACCCCGAATACAACACCAGCCATAACCGGTGGAGGAGCCAGGAAAGTAGAGCCATTGGCTGAACGAGTGGTTGTCGGGCATGGAGACCGGCAAATGAAATACTTTTTAAGCTTCCATCCTCCAACATTTAAGGGAGTCAGCATGCCAACCGATGAGGAGGATTGGTGGGCAAGGATTCAAGAACTGCTAAGGGCGGCAGAGACTCTAGAGGAAAATAAATCTGAGTTTGCGACCTTTATGTTAGAAGGTGACGCTAAGTTTATGGTGGGTAAGCCATAACAGTCGCCAATTTCCTGGGCGCACCCCTTCCATTGAAGAGTTCGGGAATGCTTTTCTAAAGAAGTACATTCCTGCGTCGACAAGGTTTGTCTATCTAAGGTGGTGACCATGAGAAGTGAAGGGCATGTAGAAGTTAAGTTAAGGGCCTTAGTGGAGTGGCCTATTCCCTGATTTCGGCCATGTAGTTGGTGCGACCAGTTAACCAGGGAGGAGTAGCTATGGTAGTATTATTGGATGTTTGCCTTTCCCTGCTATCACTCGGGGAAGTGTCGGTAGTGGCAGAGTATGAGGATAAGTTTCCTGAGGAGCTTCCTGGAGCACCTCCTTAACGGGAGATTGATTTCTCAATTGATTTAGTACCAGAGGCTAGGTCGGTGTCATGTCCTCCTTTTAGGATGGCACCAAAGGAGTTGGCCGAACTCAAAGTGCAGTTGTAGGAACTGTTGGAGTAGGGGTATATTAGACCTAGTTCTTCACCATGGAGCGTGCCAGTGCTGTTTGTGAAGAATAAAGATGGTAGTATGCGGTTGTGCATAGACTACCGAGAGTTGAATAAACTGACTGTCAAGAATAAGTATCTGATTCTTCGGATATATGACTTGTTCGATCAGTTGGTGGGGTCGGTGGTGTATTCTAAGTTGGACTTGAAGTCAGGATACTATCAATTGTGAATTCGAGACGTGGATATACCCAATACAACTTTTGGTACGAGGTATGGTCACTTCGAGTTCTTGGTGATGTCATTCGGGCTGACGAACGCGCCATCAGTATACTTGGATTTGATGAATTGAGTATTGCTGGAATACTTGGACTCTTTTGTAGTTGTCTTTATTGGCGATATTTTGGTGTATTCCAAATCAGAGGCGGAGCATGAAACTCACTTGAAAGTAGTCTTGCAGGAGTTGAGAGAGAACCAGCTTTATGCAAAGTTCTTGAAGTGCGAGTTCTAGTTAGAGAAGGTGGCATTTTGGGCCATGTGATTAGTGTTGATGGGGTGGCGGTAGATCCGGCAAAAGTTGAAGCCATTAGGGATTGACACATTTTGGGAACCATGGCGGAAGTCTGAAGTTTCCTTGGACTAGCCGGGTACTATAGAAGGTTTGTGGAAAACGTTTCGTGGATAGATCTACCCCTCACCTCACTGACTCGTAAGAACCAGAAATTTGTGTGGACACAATAGTGCAATCAGGAGTTTGACACCCTGAAGGGAAGGCTGATGACAACTCCAATCCTAATTCTTCCTAAAGGGACTGAAGGATTTCAGATTTTCAGTGACGCATCAAGATGCGGTTTGGGTTGCGTGTTGGTGTAATATGGCAGTGTGATAGCCTTGGGTCTAGGCAGTTGAAGCCTCACGAGAGGAATTACCTCATCCATGACTTAGAATTGGGAGCAGTAATGTTTGCATTGAAATTATAGCGGCACTATGTGTATGGTGCGAAGGTGGAGATCTTCACGGACCACAAAATCCTGAAGTATCTTCTAGATCAAAAGGACTTGAATATACGGCAGCGCAGATGGGTCAAGTTCCTTGGAGACTACGACATGGAAATTCCGTATACGCCAGGCAAAGCCAACGTGATGGAGGATTCCTTGAGTAGGAAGTACTCTGGACAAGGGAATTGGATCGAAGCTCATGATGAGCAGTTGATGCGGGACTAGGAGTTCCTTGACATTGAGTGTGTAGTAAGAGGCGAGTCTTTCATGGCTCAGTTGAACTAGATTGAATTGCATAACGACTTGTCCGATTGTATTCGGTAAGCGACCAGTTTGGATGAAGAGTTCCCGCCATTTGTGGTCGATGCTCAAAAGGGCGAGGGTAGCGCCTGGGAGATGATTGATGGGATTCTGAGGAAGGACGGAAGGATATGTGTACTGCAGTTCAGCAAGCTCTATGAGGAGTTAATGCTTGAGGCTTATTTCATAAAGTACTCCATTCACCCAGGCTGTACAAAGATGTACTTGGATATGAAGAAATTTTTTTGGTGGCCGGGTTTGAAGCGGGATATAGCTTTGTACGTGAGTCGGTGCCAAACCTGTGCCATAGTGAATGCCGAGTGTCAGAAGTAGGGCGGATTCCTGAAGCCTCTTCCTATTCCTGAGTGGAAATTTGATGACATCTCTATGGACTTTGTGCATGGATTACCTCGATCGCAGATGGGTAACGACGCGATTTGCGTGATCGTGGATCGATTGACCAAAGTGGCTCATTTCATCCCAAATCGAAAAGAGGACAGCATGGAGAAGTTGGTGGAGTTGTATGTTCGCAACATTATGCAACTGCATGTGATTCCTAGGAGTATAGTTAGTGATCGCGATGGACGTTTCACGTCCAAGGACTGGAGGTTGGTTCAGAAGAGTCTGTACATGAAACTTAAGTTTAGTATGACATTCCATCCTCAAACCGATGGACAAACAAAAAGAATGAATCATACAATGGAGGATATGCTGAGGATGTGTACTCTTGACTTTGTTAAGAAGTGGGAAGGTCACCTCTTCATGGTAGAGTTCGCCTATAACAATAGTTACCAGGAAAGTATAAATATGACGCCATACAAAGCTTTGTATGGAAGGCGGTGTCGAACACCGATGTCTTGGACAGAGGTGGGATACACCAAACTTTTGGGAAAAGAAGTGGTGGATGATGCATGTGAGTTGGTGCGAACCATTCAGGAGCGCATGAAGGTTACTCAGGACCGGCAAGCGAAGTATTTTAATGCTCGCCATAGGAATGTGGATTTTGCGATAGGAAACTAGGTCTATCTAAAGATCAAGCAGTTTAAAGGCGTTTCGCGGATTCACCAACACAAGAAGTTGAGTCCGAGGTTTTTGGGACCGTTCGAGATTATAGAATGGATTGGAGAAACAGCTTACCTATTGGCGTTGTCCACAGAGTTGAGTGGATTACACGATGTTTTCCATATCTCCGTCTTGAGGAAAGACTTGGTGGAGGCTAGTGTTGTGGTCAAGTCGGCGACGATGTCGATAGAAGAGGACATGAGAACAAAAGTACATCCAGTTAGTATAGAGGATTCAGAAGTTTGGTAGTTGTGGAATAAAGAGGTTAATCTCGTAAAGGTGCATTGGTACAACTGCGGGTGAGATGAGTTCTCTTGGGAACGTGAGCAAGCAATGCATGAGGACTATCCCGAGTTATTTATATAACGTTGTTGTAATAATGTTTTGTTATGTAACGACAAATTTCTTGCTATTTTATTGTATGAAGAATAATTTCGAGGACAAAATTATTTTAAGGGGGAGGAGTTGTAACACCCTAGGTTTTCCAGAAATTTAATCTGTGGAAGCTACCGCGTGACGATCGTAGCTATCGCCCGACTATAGCCTTGTTTCGTGGAGCCCCGTTCATCGAGCCCCATTCATCGAGCCCCATTCGTCGGGCTAAGTGTTGAGGGGTTATCGTGCGATGGTAGTAGTTATCGCCCGACGATAGCTAGGTGTTGAGAGCGTTGAGTGGCCAGGCGTTGAGAGCATTGAGTGGCCAGGCATTGAGAGTGTTGAGAAAGCTATCGCGGCACGATAGTGTTATTGTCGGCGTTAGCGCGGGCTTTATTTTCTGTCCTGCAACTCGGGAAGTTATCAGATGGCGTTAACGTTATCGTCTGGCGGTAGAGGGGTTTTCCTTGAATGGGTCATAACCCGGCATCGAGCGGGTTTTAATCGAACAGATTACCGCCTGACGTTAAAGTTATCGCCCGGCGGTAGCGGACGGAAGTAGCTCCGTCGATTCGCTTCGTAGCCATCCGATTTCTCTTAGGATTTGATCTTATGTCCCAAGACTAGCCGTCTAGAGGGCATAAGTAAGGCTGAACGATTGTTTCCCTTTGTTGGGTATCGTGTCCACAATAACCCAGATTTGATGAAGTCACACTTGGACTAAGATGAATTAAGTTGTATTTGATGTTTTGTTTGAGTTATGTGTTTGCAGGACTAAATTTCCAAGTGTAGACCAATGTCAGTCTACAATGGGTCACAAACACAGGACCATACAATGTAATCTCTCATTGTGTGATCCATGGTGTTGACTCATGTGTAGTCTCTTTATTGGGATACACTTCATTTTTCAAGCACTAGGACTGATTGGAGAAAGAAGTATTATTGATTTTATTGAAGAAAGGAAATTCTCATGATAGAGAATATTTTAAGTATTTCACTCGAGTAGAAGATTATATACTCTAGTTGATCACTTAGTATATACTCGAGTTGGTCTGTCTGAACTTGAGTAAGGGAAATGGCTCTCGAGTAGTCTGAACATAGCTCTCTAGTGGCCAAGTCCACTACTCGAGTAAACCTTCTCTTAATCTCGAGTTAACAGAATTTCCATCTCAGAATTTTTCTAAGTCCCATACTCGAGTAGTCCAATTGCCCACTCGAGTAGTTGAGCTTCTCAACTCGTGTGACAGAAGTCAAGTACTCGAGTAGAACCTTTCCCACTCGAGTAGTAATTTCCCACTCTAGTAGTTTAGATCATATACTCGAGTAGTCAGCTTTATCCTCCAGAATTTTTCTAAGTATTTTCTCTCGAGTAGTTCATCCCTACCACTCGAGTGATTTTAATATACTCGAGTAGTCTTTATTCCACTCGAGTACTCATATATTATGTTCTGAATTTTCTGAAGGATTCCCACTCGAGTAGTCTAACTTCATCTACTCGAGATCTAATCTCAGTACTCGAGCACCTATCCTTCTACTCGAGTACTCCAGATAGTTTTTTTAGAAATTTCTGCTAAGTCCAGATATGACAGGATTTTCAAATGCCTTGATGTGATTGGTCCACGTGTACGTTATTAATGCTAATTATGACCGTTAGGGAGATCTTATATAAGGTCTTATCATTTTGACTAACTCTAACAACAAGCGATGAAAAAGAAGTATTCTAAGTTTTCTGAATCGTCTTCTCTTTCTAAAAACGGAAGTCGCCGCCCTCTTCATCGTGCAAATCGCCTAGGGCTTTCGATCTAAGAAGATTCAAAAAGGTTGACTTACAGATCGAGATCGTTCTTCATCTCTTCATCATCTCTCGTATCGTGTGAAGTCAAAGAAGTTTCAGATCCAGATCTAGCCGAGCATCTTTTTCTACTATTCTGATAAAGCCACAAGTTCAAAACAAGAATACCTTGGCCAAGATTTTCCAGATCTGAGAAAGTTTACTGTTTGTATTTCATTTTCTCCATTTATTCTTGTAGGAGATTTCTCTCCGAGTTGTAGGAAGTTTTTATCTTTCGAGTGTAGATCTTTGTTTGGATCGAGATTGTAGGAACTTTGTTCCGAGGCGTAGGATTGGTTTTCAATCCGAGATAGTGGAGTAGTCGAGTCTAGTGATTTGCTAGATCGGTGAGTGGAAAGTGAATGTACCCAAGGTTGGGGAACCACTATAAATCTCTGTCTTTTGTCATTGCTTGGTAGATTTTTGTGTGCATAGATCGATAATTGTTATTCTGCAAAAAGACGCACAACTCACGTATTCACCCCTTCTAGGTGATTTAGATAGACAACTGAATAACTTTCAATTGGTATCAGAGGGAGGTTGATCACTAAAAGGTTAACACCTTGATCAGATCTATCCCTAGTTGTCTTTTGAGAATTATCCAAGCATGGACAAACCCAAAGATTTCTCCAAACTTCCCCTGTGCACAAAGAATAATTTTCCCATGTGGAAAGAGAGAATCAGATTCTTCATGGAAGCTGTGGATCCAAGGATCTTCATGATCGTTGAAGAAGGTCCTTATGTTCCCATGACCGTCTCCACTATAGATCCAAAAAAGAAAGTTCCTAATAAGTTAATGGATCGCGAAAAAGAGGAGATTGCACTTGTGTCTCTAGACAAGAAGGCCAAGAACATTATAGCAAGTGTAGTTGATGACTCCATGTTGCAGAACCAGATCCACTGCTAGTCTGCTAAGGAAATGTGGCAGTCCCTCGTCACCCTAATGGAAGGCACAGAAGAGGTTAGGGATGATAGAAGATCCCTTCTGAATTAGAAATATGAAGCTTTCCGACAAGGACCCAAGGATACCATCGCAGATACATTTGAGAACTTCTTCAAGATAGTAAACGGCCTAAGAGTATATGGCCGAGTCTTCACCAACGGAGAACTAAATGATAAGTTCTTAAGATCCCTGACTAAGGAATGAGATAACAAGGTCAGTGCTATCCGGGAATTTGGAAAGCTAGCTGAGACAGACCCGCAAAATCTCTTCGGGAAGCTTATGTCATATGAGTTACAACTCAATACAAGAAAAACTAAAGAAGAGAAGAACAGGTCTTCATCCAAGGAGAAGTCTATTGCTCTCAAGGCAGACACCTCAAGGAAATCCAAGTCTGCCTCTCCTGCCCCAGCACAAGAAGTAAGTGAAGAAGAAACCTCGGAGACAAGTACCTCAGGCTCAGAGATATCTGAAGGAGTTTTCTCTACACTCACGACAGTTCAAGAAATTCTTGAACAAAAAGAAGCAATGGAAAGGCAAGGATGTCTCCCACAGAAGATCACGACATTAGGGTAATCGACACAAAAAAGGCTCAAGCAGCCATGACAGGTATGCTACTAAACCGAACAAACATATTTCCACTGACATCGTTTGTTATTGTTGCAATAAGCTAGGTCATGTTATTGCTGACTACCCCCACAAAAAGGAGTGTGGAAAAAGAGAGGAAAAGAAGTCCTCATACAATAAGAAGAGGACAGAAAAGAGCCTTGTAGCCAAGAAGGGCAAAACTCTCAGCGACTCTGACTCATCTGAGTTGAGTGAAGACGAAGAAGCCTACTTTAGGCTTATGGCTCAGATTGATGATGAACAAGAGCCTCAGTTCACTGGGAAGGTAAACTGTCACACTTCTCTTTCTGAATCTGATGTTTCTGAACATGATCATGAGGACGGCCCTTCTGACGATGATTCTGAACACATGGCCCAGTACAAGAAGTTACTCGAGGCTTACGACAAATGTCGAAAAGTCGCGAAAACTCAGGCCAAAAAGATTAAATCTCTAAAGGTTGAAGAAAGATCTCTGAGAGAGGAAGTCATCAAGACGGACTCACTCAGAGAAGATTACAATTCTGCTATAGAAGAATATAATAAAGCTCTCAAGCACCTAGACTTAAAAGAGAAAATCATCAAAGAGTTGGAAGAACAACTTGCTGCTGAAAAGAAACTTGTTGAAAGTTTCTCAAAGCCCAAGACTGTCCTTCCATTCATTGCTGAATTCTCAGCTAAGGCCAAAGGTGCTGGGCTAGGCCATGTTGAAGCTCATAGTAAATCTTCTAGGAGGAATAAGGCTCAGAGAAAGAATAAGGCGACCAAGAAGGCTCTGGCCAAAGAAAAGGGGAAAGCTCCTCTAGAACAAACCTCGTTCAAGAAGGTTATCTTTCCAACGAACAAGTTTGATCTTGACTCGTCCTACGGTCACTTGGCTAGGCCTACTTATGTAGAGCCCATGTCTAGGTACCAAGGAATTACAAAAGGCTATGGTATGATCACTAACGGTAGCGTATCCTTCTCAGATGTGGCTTATGTTGAAGGATTGGAACACAGTCTCATAAGCATAAGCCAGCTCTGCGATAAAGGATATGTAGTAGAATTTCATTCAGATTAGTGTTTGATAAAGTCGGTTGACAATTTGAAAACGATTCTATCAGGCACTCGTAGTAAGAATATATTTTGTTTAGATTACATTTGTATAGAGTCTTCTACACCAGTGTGCTTTTTAGCAAAAGATAGTGCGTCTCTTGGTGACCAATGACACAAGAGACTAGCACATATTAATTTCAAAACTATTAATAAATTATTTTCTCTGAATTTAGTACGTGATGCCCCAAGTGTGAAGTGCACCAAAGATAGGCCTTGTCATGCTTGTGTAAAAGGCAAGCAAATAAGGGCTACCTTTAAAAGCGTTATTGGCAAAGATTCTAATATATGTTTAAATCTACTTCATATGGACTTGTTAGATCCACTGCAATTTAGAAGTTTAGGAGGAAAGGATTATATATTTGTTATTGTTGATGATTACTCGCGCTTTGCGTGGCTGTTCTTTCTGAAACACAAGTCAGATACCTTCAACATCTATACTAATTTTGTCAGGCAAGTCCAGAATGAATACAACTATTCCGTAGTCAAAATAAGAAGTGATAATGGAACAGAATTCAAGTCTGGGGACATGACAGAATTCTGTGAAAGCTTGGGTATCTTTCATGAGTTTTCCTCTCCTCATACTCATCAGCAAAACAAAGTAGCTGAGAGAAGGAATAGAACACTCATAGAGGCCTGCAGGACTATGTTGAGTGATGCTTCACTACCGGAGTATTTCTGGGCTGAAGCCGTCAACACTGTATGCCACGTGCAAAATCGATCACTCATAAACAAGAACCATAATAAGACACCTTACGAACTTCTAAAGGCAGGAAACTAACCATTTCATATTATAGAATCTTTAGTTGTAAGTGCTTCGTCCTTAACAATGACAAGTATCACACTACCAAATTTAGCGAAAAGAGTTTTGAAGGTTTTTTGTTGGGTATAGTAGCCATATTAAGGCATATAGAATATTTAATAAGAAAACCCTGGTTGTAGAGGAATCCATACATGTTGTATTTGATGAGATGAGTTTGCTGTAAGGTAGCTCTTCTAGTGTTTTAATTGAAGATGCAGGTTCCAAGATCAAAGAACTTAACTTGGATGTGCTGACTGAAGAGAAAAGTGAAAAATTCATCGAGATAACCACTCCAACCCCAATTGGAGAGGAATATGATCAAGATGAAGAAGTCATTCAAGCTAATGAAGTCACTCCTGTTGTTGAATAAGCTCCACATGCAAGGACCTTAGAGCTCAGACACTTGAAGGATCACCCAATGGACCAAATCATAGGAGATCCCCGGAATGGTGTCAGAACTCGTAGAGGTACAGCTAACGAGAATTTATATTTGAGCTTTCTGTCACTGGTTGAACCAAAGAAGTTTGAGGAAGCAAACTCAGATGTGTCTTGGATAATGACAATGAAAGAAGAACTAAATCAGTTCAAGCGCTGTCAAGTTTTGAAACTTGTTCCAAGACCCAAAGGAAAGAATGTCATTGGGACAAAATGGGTCTACAGGAACAAGATGGACGTGGATGGAACGATCATAAAGAACAAGGCCAGACTCATCGCCAAAGGATATTGTCAGGAAGAAGGAATCGACTTCAACCAGACTTATGCTCCAGTGGCAAGGCTGGAGGCAATAAGGTTGTTCTTAGCTTATGCTGTACTTAAGGGCTTCACCGCCTATCAAATGGATGTGAAGTCTGCCTTCCTTAATGGTGACATAAAGGAAGAGGTGTATTTGGAACAACCTCCAGGTTTCGTTGACTCTAACTTTCCTGATTACGTTTATCTGTTATCTAAAGCTTTATATGATTTGAAACAAGCTCCTCAAGCTTGGTATGAGACGCTGTCTAGCTTTCTTCTTAAGAACAAGTTCATAAGGGGAATGATAGATAAGACATTATTTCTTAGGGAAATAAAAGGCAAGATTTTGCTAGTGCAAATCTATGTCGATGACATTATTTTTGGCTCTACTGATGACAACCACTGCAAGAAGTTTTCAAAACTTATGCAAGTGAAGTTTCAAATGAGCAGTATGGGCGAGCTGAAGTATTTTTTAGGGCTTCAGGTGAAACAATCTGAAGATGGAATTTTCATCTCTCAGACAAAGTTCACCAAAGGAGCTAATTAAGAAATTCGGAATGGAGAACGCAACCTCTATGAGGACTCTAATGGGTTCAGCTATGTCTCTGGACAAGGATGAGAAAGGGAAACCTTTTGATGAAACCAAGTACAGAAGCATAATTGGATCCTTGCTCTACCTTACTGCCAATAGGCCAGACATAATGTTCTCAACATGTGTATGTGCTAGATTCCAAGTGAACTGTAAGGAATCTCACTATGCTACTGTAAAGCAGATTTTGAGATACCTTAAGGTACACCAAATCTTGGCTTATGGTACCCAAGAAGTAATGACAGTGAACTAATTAGATTTTCAGATGCAGATTTTGTAGGTAGTAAAGATGATAGGAAGAGCACTTCCGGGACTTGCCAATTCTTTGGAAGATGGCTCTTTTCCTGGAGTAGCAAGAAGCAGAACTATGTTGCAATCTCAACGGCCGAGTCAGAGTATATCTCTGCAGGCAGTTGTTGTGCACAGTTACTATGGATAAAGAATCAGATTGAAGACTACAACATAAAGTTTCAAAACATTCTGTTATTTTGTGACTCCTCTAGCGCAATTGCAATAGCCAACAACCTAGTCTCTTATAGCCGGACAAAGCACATAGAGCTGCAATACCACTTTATCCAGGAGCATGTGGAGCATGGGGACATAGATCTACAATATATCCCAATAGACAGGCAGATTGCAGACATTTTCACAAAGCCGCTGGACGAGACCAAGTTCTCGTTCTTCAAAACAGAACTTGGAATGCTCAACAAAGAAGAATAAAGAAGGTGGACTTACAACAAAGCTCAGAGATCAAGAAATTGTCAAAAGTTGAAATTTTCTCAAATTCTAACTTCAAGACTCGAGTATAAAGAAGTCACTAGAGTACTTCATTTAAGCTACTCGAGTACTCAGTAAGCCACTCGAGTACGACTACTCGAGTGGCGGTTTAAGCTACTCAAGTACTAAGCTCATTCTCGAGACGCTGAAGGAACTCACTCGAGTATCGACATGTTCTCACTCGAGTACTACTTATCCACTCGAGTATCAGGAAATCTATCTTTTCAAATTTCTTTATACGCAACCCGAGGCTTATATCGCCACTTTCAAAGGTATGTTAGCTTATTTTACTTCTTAATCTTCGATAAATTAGGGTTATATAAATAGGAAAAGTCTGAAATTATCTTTCTACACTATTCAAATCCTATTCACTCGAGTTAGACGAAAAAACTCTTCGTCTTCCGCCGACTGTCGCAGAGCCCACGCCGTCTCCTTCACCGCACCAATTTCTCTCAACTCTCTGAATCATGGCACCACCGTCAAAGATTGGAATCGGTTCTGAGCTCGTCACCGCAGGGATTGTCGAGATATCCGATGATTTTAGGAATTTACTTATTCTCCTCGACACTATCGGGTTGACGTTTATTCTTCAGCAACAGTGCAAGATTCCATTTCCAGAGGTAGAAGAATTCTTCAAGAATATAAAGGTAAAGAGAAACGGGAAAGTTCTCAAGTCCTCAGAAAAGGGTATCAAGATCAAACTCAATAAGGCCAGAGTATCTACTCTTCTTCAGCTACTCGATGTTGATGAAGAAGATGACCTAATTTTTGAAGACTATGACAGAACTTACAGCTTTTGTGGACTCCTAGAAGACACTGCTTTCTTTCATCGCCCAGACATGAACCCTGAAGGAAAATTTCTTGTGGACGTCGTTGGGAAAATTCTTTTGCGCAAAACTTAATCCATTAGAGACGTCTCCAATGATATGCTTGATATCATGACAACAATTATCTGCAGGAAGAAGTATCAATTTGGGATGATGATTCTTGACAAAATCAGGGAGAGCATCAAGGCTCCTAGCTATGCCAGGATAATTTCTTTGATGCTGCATGAGATTAATCTAGAAGACTTCAATTTCTCCAAAGGTACTATTCTACACCACATGAAGAAGGTATCTGTCTCCTCCATACAGAGATGTGATTTAAAACTCCGGAATCCTGCCCAGTCTGCCAGAACCCATGAACCTACAGCTGCAGAGGACAGGACCTCATCTCCCTCTCAACCTCATTTTGCTGGCACATCCGGGGCAGCTGCTGAGGGGGAGCCTGCTCTTTCTATTCCAGAAGACAGAATACCTACTCCTCCTGATGATGTCTATCTCCCTCCATCCACTCCAGAATACATTCCCTCATATGAACATGTACAAGAAACTATTCTCTCCACTGATGCAACCACAAATGAAATGATTGAAGAATTAAGCTCTGAACTGCCTCTTCCTCCACTCCAAAAAGAAAACACTGTTGAACCATCCAAGGTAGAAAACAGAATAACTTTCAATTGGTATCAACTCCAGTACCATCACCTTCACCCACTCATACACCATCTCCAAGATCCCCTGCTCATTCACCTCTTGCCAGCTCAGAACATGGAGATACCATTCTGATTTCTGATGAGCAAGAGATGTCCCCAAAACCAGCTGAAGCTCCTTTGAAGAACCTGGACTTCTCTATCGCCTCCTTCATCAATGAAAAAGGAGATACCCTGATCCACGCCTCCAGATCTCAGAGCTCAGTCATTCTTGAATAAAGTCCTCCATGGATTGCTCCTCCTCCTCCAGCTCCTCTAGTTGTAACTCCTACTCCTACTCCTGCTGCAAATGATATCCTAAGTAAGATAAATCAGATGCTGACAGAATAAAGGAAGTACTTTGACGATTCTTTGAAGTCTGTGCAAGAAAACGTTTTTGCCCTAGAGAAGGAAATGTGCAGAGGATTTGCAGAAATCCTGCATAATACTGATCAGCTAAAACATTTATTTTAGATTGGTGGAAAAGCACTGGACCACACCATCACTAGTGTTGGTCAGGTCATGGATCAATCAGTAACACTGGCAAATAATCAGATTTATCTTGAAAAGAAAGCCCAAGAACACCTTCAAAAGATTTGTGAAGAGGTAGGCACCTTCAAGGATGATACCCTAGCCACCCTATCTATAGAAGTCAAAAAGGGGAGGGTCCAGTCAAGGAATATTTAGAAAAAGCTAATATAGATGTGCAAACTCTTTGGACAGCAAAGATGATGAGATACATGCTGATGTTCAGAATCAGATAGATGGTGTCAAATTCCACACTTATGATACTATAGTTTGGATGCACAATCAAATCTTTCCTGACTTTCAAGCAGATCGAAACATCATTCCCCATCATCTAAATCCCCTTGCTCAACATCAACCTGCTCAACAACCTATCTTCTCTCCAAGGCCTGAAGGCTCAGAAGCTCCTCCTCCAGAATCCTATGCTCAGGTTTGGGAGACTGATATACTGCAAGATCTCCCAGAAATTCACATACCAAAGAAGAGAAGGTATGGTGATGGAGCCTCTGCAAGTAAATCCATTCCAAAGCCAGATACATAGAAAAGGAAAGATCCAGAATTTACAGAGGTTTGGAGTCCTAATTCTAAATCACTGATCCTTAATACTCTCAAATTAGTTATGAACTTCAATGAGAAGAGAAGCGATCTCTACAGCTCTCATGAGTAGGAGTTGTATGAGAAATCTATGACTAAAAGAAGGATTTATGATAGAGAGTATGGAAGGAACAATCCCAAAGCACCTCCAAGGCTTCCCAAATACTTCCCTAAGCCCTTCAGTTATGAAAGAAGACAACAAGATAAGTTAGAAAGGCAGTAACAACAGCAACAACATCAACATGCCCCAGAATGAACCATGTTCAAAATTTAAGGATTTGAATTGTGTATAACTGATTTTTGGACAATTCTATTTATATAATCCTTAATATTGATGAATCTATTATGTGTCTTAATTGTTTGGCATGTTTCATTATTTTTCCCCTTTATATATCTAGCTCTATTATTTGATTATGTTGATATAATTCACCTTAGTGTAAAGGTTTCTAACTTCTACAAATAGGGGGAGATTGTTAGGTATCGTGTCCACAATAACCCAGATTTGATAAAGTCACCCGTGAACTAAGATGAATTAAGTTGTATTTGATGTTTTGTTTGAGTTATGTGTTTACAGGACTAAATTGCCAAGTGTAGATCAATGTTAGTCTACAATGGGTCACCAAACACAGGACCATACAATGTAATCCCTCATTGTGTGATCCATGGTGTTGACTCATGTGTAGTCTCTTTATTGGGATACACTTCATTTTTCAAGCACTAGGACTGATTGGAGAAAGAAGTGTTGCTGATTTTATTGAAGAAAGGAAATTCTCATGATGGAGAATATTCCAAGTATTTCACTCAAGTAGAAGATTATATACTCTAGTTGATCACTTAGTATATACTCGAGTTGGTCTGTCGGAACTTGAGTAAGGGAAATGGCTCTCGAGTAGTCTGAACATAGCTCTCTAGTGGCCAAGTGCACTACTCGAGTAGACCTTCTCTTAATCTCGAGTTAACAGAATTTCCATCTCAGAATTTTTCTAAGTCCCATACTCGAGTAGTCCAATTGCCCACTCGAGTAGTTGAGCTTCTCAACTCATGTGACAGAAGTCAAGTACTCGAGTAGAACCTTTCCCACTCGAGTAGTAATTTCCCACTCGAGTAGTTTAGATCATATACTCGAGTAGTCAGCTTTATCCTCCGGAATTTTTCTAAGTCTTTTGTCTCGAGTAGTTCATCCCTACCACTCGAGTGATTTTCATATACTCGAGTAGTATTTATTCCACTCGAGTACTCATATATTTTGTTCTTAATTTTCTGAAGGATTCCCACTCGAGTAGTCTAACTTCATCTACTCGAGATCTAATCTTAGTACTCGAGTACCTATCCTTCTACTTGAGTACTCCAGACAGTTTTTCAGAAATTTCTGCTAAGTCCAGATCTGACGCGATTTTCAAATTCCTTGACATGATTGGTCCACGTGTACGTCATTAATGCTAATTATGACTGTTAGAGGGATATTATATAAGGTCTTGTCATTTTGACTAACCCTAACAACAAGCGCTGAAAAAGAATTATTCTAAGTTTTCTGAATCATCTTCTCTTTCTAAAAATAGAAGTCGCTGCCCTCTTCATCATGCACATCACCTAGGGCTTTCGATGCAAGAAGATTCAGAAAGGTTGACTTACAGATCAAGATGTTCGTCATCTCCTCATCATCTCTCGGATCGTGTGAAGTCAAAGAAGTTTCAGATCCAGATTTAGTCGAGCATCTTCTTCTACTATTCTGATAAAGCCGCAAGTTCAAAACAAGAAGACCTTGGCCAAGATTTTCCAGATCTGAGAAAGTTTACTGTTTGTATTTCATTTTCACCATTTATTCTTGTAGGAGATTTCTCTCCGAGTGTAGGAGCCTTTTGTCTCCGAGTTGTAGAAAGTTTTTATCTTCCGAGTGTAGATCTTTATTGTGGATCGAGATTGTAGGAATTTTGTTCTAAGGCGTAGGATTGGTTTTCAATACGAGATAGTGGAGTAGCCGAGTCTAGTGATTTGCTAGATCAGTGAGTGGAAAGTGGATGTACCCAAGGTTGGGGAACCACTATAAATCTTGTGTCTTTTGTGATTACTTGGTAGATTTTTGTGTGCATAGATTGATAATTTTTATTCCGCAAAAAGATGCACAACTCACCTATTCACCCCCCTCTAGGTGATTTAGGTAGACATCTTATTTTGGAGTTGACTTAGGGTTTGGAAGAGAGATTTAGGAGGAGGAATAAAAAGTTTTCTTTCGCCATTGACAGAGCTTCGGAGCTCCGATCGCTGTTCCGAGGCCATATCCGTGGAGAGGACGTGGAGCCGCTCATTTTCACTTGTACAAAGCAAGGTTTCCATGGCAAGAAATAGGAGTCGAAAGATAACGACATTTCTCCTCTCGGTTATAGGATGCGTGCATGACATATTTAATTTTCTTGCTTTTATTTCAAGCATGTAGGCACCAAATCTCTCAAATGAGAGGGGTTTGGGTTGCCTTGGTTCAAGATGAACCACCGGGTCGATTGTGTCCGTCCCCGGCATGATATTGCACTAAAAATCTGCTCTGTTAGTGGATTAGGCATTGTGGGTGAAGCAGTAGTCGTGACCGTTAGTCCAACTCGGTGTTATTGCATAACGAGCCTTAAGGATTTTTGGTAGAAATCCATTGCGGCAAGATGTCATTTATGATGTGTGTTTCCCCCTTTTTTATGGGAGTACGTGTAGCTGGAACCAAACAAGGTTAGCTCCTCATTGGTGGTAGAATGTTTCCTTGGTGCGCGGGGACGTTGCAGTACACATGATTGATTAGGGTGGGAAGGGCTTTGGATTGTTATGTGCTAAGGCATGACATTGTCTCCGTGGTCGGCTGGCTATCCCGTGACGTGCAAGTCATGTGGGGAGAGTGTCCCGACGAGACTAGTCTCCTTCTGCGAAACTAACGAGAATGCCAAGCTTAGGACAAGCCCGGGCGATGAAGCCCACGAGCTGGTGGGGTCCGACAAGGGTTCTTAGAATCGGTTTGTGTTTGAGATGGAATGATGACGTGAGAAGTCAGAACTTGCAGGCAAGCCCGGGTTTTGAGACCCACGAGCGGGTGGGGCCTTGACAAGACTTCCGTGTGATGGCTTGTATGTCGTTAGGGGAAATTGAAGTACCCTTATGTGTGAGGCTTGAACGCCGATGGGGAATTTGGAAGTAACCAAATGTTGTGATACGATGATGTATTAGAATCATGCGCTATAGGGTGCCTTGGGTGAAACCCGAGTTTGCATACATACTGCATTGTAGGCCCCTTTTGATTATATGTTCAACATAGAGAACGTGTTTGTTGTATGAGACAGCCAAATCTGTTTTTATAGCTTTATATGTTTATGTATATTGCATACGAAATGCTGACTTGCAGGGTTGTGCTGTACCCCGGGGTCCACTAGGGATGGCCCGGAGGAGATGTGTTGGTTACACAATTGAGGTCAGCCTTTGCTGACCCACGCTAGCCCCAAATTTTTATAGGGCAAGGATCGCAAGAGGGAGCAAGATCATCGGCCAAAAGGCCTAAGCCTCATGGAGTGAACTTTTATTTGTTTATGTTTTTATGCTATGATATGTTCCATGATATGTAATTCGGCTTGCAATCCTACGTAGCCTAGGAGTGCTTACGCACGTTGATGTTTGACATTGTTGACATTCTGGTTTTGGATTTATGTTGTGAGGCCTTAAGGCCATTTTGATACTCTTGATTTGTGGTGGATAACTTCTGGTTTAGTTATATGTTTTCGCTATTATATAATAAGTTTTGAGTTTGGGTAGTTTATATCATCTTATAATGCTTAAGATGTGGTGTCTGTATGTTGTGGGGCCCCGGCCGGACCCATATTATATGGTCATTACTGGGGAGGTGTTACAAAGGGTAAGATCATCCTAGTCCAAATTATATAGATGACATTATCTTTAGGTCTACTAATGATATCCTATGCAAAACATTTGCTAAACTTATGCAAGAGAAATTTGAAATGAGCAGTATGGGTGAACTCAAGTACTTCTTGGGCCTCCAAGTAAGGTACTCTGAGGATGGATTATCCATTTCTCAATCTAAGTTCGCTAAAGAGTTAATTAAAAATTTTTGGAATGGAGAGTGCCTTCATAATGAAAACTCCTATGGGGTCAAGTGTGTCAATAGACAAGGGTGAGATAGGGATACTTGTTGATGAAACCTTGTATAGAGGCATAATTGGCTCCCTCCTCTATCTTCTTGCTAGTAGGCCAAACATTATGTATGCTACATGTGTTTGGGCTAGATACCAGGCTTGCCCTAAGGAGTCTCACTATTTTACAGTAAAAAGAATTCTAAGATATCTTAAGGGCACACCTGATCTTGGCCTACGGTACCTTAGGAATTGTGATTTTGAACTAACTGGGTATTCAGATGCAGACTTTGCAGGTTGTAGAGAAGAAAGGAAAAGCACATCAGGCTTCTGTCAATTTCTAGGAAGAACACTTGTATCTTGGAGTAGCAAGAAGTAAATAAGTGTTGCAATATCAACAGCTGAGTCAGAATACATACCAGATGGAAGTTGTTGTGCTCAGCTACTGTGGATCCAGCATCAACTCCAAGACTACAATCTCAAGCTAAGTAGAACTCCAATGTTTTGTGATTCTACTAGTGCAATCTCTATTATTAGGAATCATGTGTCTCATAGCTGGACTATGCATATAGAGATTAGGTATCACTTTATAAGAGAGCGTGTGAAATGTGAGGACAACAGTCATGAGTTTGTCCCTATAGACAACCAAGTGGCTGATATCTTTATTAAGCCACTAGATAAAGCCAAGTTCAACACCCTCAAATTTGAATTGGATATATTGAACTTAGTTTAGCTTTAATAATATTTCTTCCTTTTTTTTGCAGGCAGTATTAATCCTTGCAAGATAACAAAGGAGTTATGGACTAAGTGTCAAAGCATCGAGTGAGCTGAGTCTATGTACTCAGGCATCGAGTGCGTCGAGACAACATCAGGCTTCAAGTGCGCTAAGTTCAAGTGCCGAGGTGTCAAGTCCGCAAGATAACTTCAGGCATCGAGAGTGATGAGTGCATCGAGTGAGTCGATTCCACTCAACGCACGATCCCCAGGGATGTCTATTTGCAGCTAACTATCAGGATTAATCTCAGTCGTTGATAACTTCGTGATTATAACAACATGTACGCGCCTCTCCACATTCTCTACTTAGAGGCAAGTATAAATAGACCTAAGTGTGCTTAGAATAATAAACACTTTTCTTAGCCCTTGCGAACTGTTATCTCCCTGCAACGAAAGCTCGTCAAATCTTCAAAAACTCAGCAAATTAATGGCACCAAAATGAATGGATTTCTTGTTCGAGGGATCTGAGCTGGTTCGAAACGACTTCAAGGATGCTTCAAGGAGGTAATGCAAGTTCTGCACTTACTAGAGGTCACTGACCTAAATTTTGTTCTGTCCAAGCCAGCCTTGATTTGGAAGGGAGAAGTTCTGGAACTGTATTCTAATGCTGCAGTGGACTCGGCTTCAACCAAAATCAAATCCTCAATCAGTGGGCAAAAGATCAAGATTACTCCGAAGAGATTATGCAAAGCATTGCATCTACCTAAGGTGAAGCAGTCTGATGTGGATATAGACTTATTTCAAGATGATGTTAAGACAGCTCTGAAGTGGTGTGGGCTCTCCAAGCATACCACTGGTTTTGTACTAAAGAAAGATATGAACAAGTTGCAGTATGGAGACCGGGCGGTTTTGCGGTCTGACTCTGGCGGATTGAAGACCGCGCAGTCTGGCGGTTTCTCCCAGTAGTTTGGTAGTTGGGCTGTTGCTGTTTGGTGTCAGGTCGGTCTTGCGATCTGGCGGCTTGTCTATGGCGAATTGAAGATATTGGTCGCTTGTCCTCCACATTGTAATTGTCGTGCAGTTAGGCTAACCGCGCAGCTTGTGCGGCTTACGCGGTTTGTATAGTTTTGTGTTCTTGTAATTATTCGTCCCACATTGCTTATTTGTAATCTCTCTTCTCTCCTCCATTCTATAATAGGAAGGTCATACCTTTGTAATAGATATCTTTTTGGATAATAAAAATTTCAGTTATTCTAATTTTCGGTTTCTACTTGTTTGTTCGCACATAGTATCAGAGGCCTCGATCTTTTCCACCTGATTTGGTGCCTTCTTCTGACTGTGCGGTTTGCCTTTCTTCTGGTAGTCTGTTCGTGCGGCCTCTCTCCACTTCTCCTCTCTGTCGCTGCCCTCTTATATGCACGACCTCTCTTTCTTTCTATCTGCGACCTGTTTTCGTGATTACTCTACTTCTTTTCTCCCCACGATCTCCCTTGATTCGTGCGGTGCGTTTCTGTTCGTATGGTCTCTGCTCTATTCGTACGGCCAGCTTGCCCTTCTCGCAAACTCCTTCCAGTTCGTGTTGTCCTCTGTATCTCCTGTTCGCACGACCTTCTTTCTAGCTGTGCGACTTCTTTCCCTCTGCTTTGCTTTGTTTCTTGGTCGTGGCCTTCCTTGCCGCTAGTGTGTTGTCACTGTGACCCCTGCAGTGACTTCTCCTTGTCCGCTGCGGCCTTCCTAGCTGCACGTCCTACTTACTATTCCAGCATCCTATCTTCTCGTGACCTGTTTTCGTGATTTGCCCTTCTCATCATTCTGTTCCGAGTCGTCGCAACCTGTTCTTAGTCGCCGCGACCTGTCTTCTCGCGACTTGTTTTCGTGACTTGCCTTTCTCGCCATGATCTGTTCCTAGTCACCGTGACCTTCTCTTCTCGCCGCGACTTGTTGTTGTCATCGCGATCCTTTTTTTCTACCGTGGCTTGTTGCTCTCGCGCTGTCTCCTTCTACTGCTCGGGCGGTCTCCCTTCTATGGCTTCTACCACCTCCAAGTAGTCCATCTCAGTGGTCACATCTTCCGGTAGTGCCTGCGTTGTTACTCACAGAAAATGGTTGATTGACTCTGGTGCTACCAATCATATGACTGGCAATCCTCTGTGTTTTTCTCTCCTAGAAACACATGATCGGTTGCCCCCGGTTTTTGTTGCGGACGACTCTCCATCACCGGTTAATAGGATGGGAGTGGTTCAAGTCACTCTGTCTCTTTGCTTGGCGGATACCCTTTATGTGCCCAAGTTCCCTTGCAATTTATTATCGGTTACTTCTCTATGCAAGCAACTACAGTGTTCTGTCATATTCACTCCTACTTCTTGTTCTTTTCAGGATCCAGAATCCCAACGGACGATTGCTACTGGGACTGAGAGAGGCGGCCTCTACTTCCTCGATAACATTTCTGCTCTGTCCGCCTTCTCCTCCTCTTCTACAGATCTTCTTCAATGGAATCTTCACCTTAGTCATGCTCCTTCACGTCTTCTTCGTCAACTTCTACCCCAACTACCTTCACAAAGTCCTCCTCTCAACTGTGAAGCCTGTCAGCTCAGCAAGCATCACCGCTCCTCCTTCCCTCCGTAGCAAGGTCGTGGATCTTCCCGTCTGTTTGATTTAATTCACTTTGATATCTGGGGTCCTGCTCCTGTCCTCACCATAGGTCGGGGCAGCTCATATTTTGTATTGTTCATTGATGATTTCTCTCGTTGTACATGAGTGTATCTCTTAAAGGATCGCTCTGAATTGTTCTCTGTATGGACATCCTTTTATTTCATGATTAAAATGCAGTTTGATGTATCTATTAAGTTCTTTTGCTCTGATAATACCAAAGAATATCTTAGTCACGATTTTTCTTCCTTCTATATGCAACATGGAATTATCCATCAATCTAGCTTTGTCTATACCTCACAACAAAATGACATTTGTGAACACAAAAACTGTCACCTCCTTGATGTCGCTCGCACTCTGATGACACAAATGCAGGTTCCTGCTCCTATTGGGGCTATGCTGTTCTCATCTCCTGCTATCTCATCAATCGCATTCCCTCCACGGTTCTCCATTATCAAACCCCATTCGCCATTCTTTATCCGGGCAAAGATCCATTTCCTCTCCCTCTGCGTATCTTTGGGTGCACGACTTTTGTGCATGCTCCTTCCGCCACTCATGACAAACTCGCCCCTCGTGCCACCAAGTGTGTCTTTCTGGGTTACTCGACTACTCAGAAAGGTTATTGTTTCTTTGACCCTATTCTTCGTAAGCAATTCATATCCGCGGACGTGACCTTCTTCGAGAATGCATCCTGCTTCTCTTCTGACACCTCTCTTACCCCCGATGTTTCTGCTTTTCCTACCGTCCCCTCCACCACGTCTACTCCTATCGAGACTTCTCCACTGTCTACTCCCATCGAGATTTCTCCACCACTGTCTCCTACTCTCTCTCTCTACCTCTGCTGTCTCCCTCCTCTCCTCGGTCGTCTCTCTCCGCTCCCAGGCCAGCTCTCTCCACCACGAATGCTCCGACTACTGAGGAGCATGCCAGCCTGGATCTTCCCATTGCTCTTCGCAAAGGGGTGCGGACGTGTACCCAGCACTCGCTGGCTGCTTTTATTTCCTATGATCGTCTAACTCCTTCTCGAAGGGCGTTTGCATTGTCTATCTCTACCACAGCCACTCCTCGTACCTACTAGGAAGCTCTTGTTGTTCCTCATTGGAAGACTACCATGGATGAGGAAATTGCTACCCTCATTGAAAGGGGTAAATGGACCCTTGTTCCTCCCCACTTTGGGCATGTTGAAGTTGGTGACCGGGCGGTCTGGCAGTCTATCTTGGCGGGTTGAAGACCGCACGGTCTGGCGGTTTGTCTCAGCCGGCTTGGAGACCGGGCGGTCTAGCGGTCTACACTGGCAATCTCTCTTTCTCTCTGGTGGTAGCCGTGCGGTTAGCCCGTCTGTCTAACCGCGCGGCTTGTGCGGTTTGTTCTGTATAGTCCGCTTAGTCCTGTAAATTTTTAGTCCCACATCTCTTATTTGTATTCTCTCTTCTCTCCTCCATTCTATATAAGGGAGGGCATACCTTTGTAATAGATATCTTTTTTGGATAATAAAGTTTCAATTATTCAAAACTCTATCGTTTGTTACTGCATGTTCGCTACTTTTAACTTGGTATCAGAGCACACGATCTTTTCCTCCTGATTGTGTGCGCTCTCTGCTTCTCGCCGCTTGTTTCTTCTTCTCGCGACCTGTCTTCGCGGCTTGTCCTCTCTTCCGCCCGCTACTCTGTTCGCGCGGCTTGTTGCTTCTCTTCTCTTGCTGCTCTTCATCGTCGTGACCGGTTTGGTTGTCGCATCGACCTGTTTCCTTCTAGCCGACTGTTTTCCCCTAGCTGCGCGGCCTGCTTCTATTAGCCCGGCTTGTGACTTGTTGTTGTCGGTGATGCTTCTTGCTTACTCTTCTCTTCTGTTCGCTCGAACTTTTCAGTCTGCGCGACCTCTTCCCCGCTGTGCCTTGGTCTGTTTCCTGGCCGTTAGTGTTCGCGCGGCTTCTTCCCTTTAAACCGCTGCTGTTTCGCGCGGGTTGCTCTCTTTTCCTCTCCCCGCAGCTTTCTCTCTGTTCGCGTGGATTCTTCCTTGGTTGAGCGGCCTCTCTGCCTTTCTTCCTTTAGCCGCTCCTGCTTGTTAGTCGCCGCGACCTCCTGTTCAGTCGCGCGGCTTGTGCTTCCCTCTTCTTCCCCTTTTGCCTTGCTCTGCACCTTGGTCGTGGCCCTTCTTGCCGCTGGTGTGCTGTCATCGAGACCACTGCAGTTTCTTTTTCCTCCCTTCATGGCTTTCATATCCCCCTCCAAGCCATTCGCCTCGGTTGTCACGTCTTCTGGTCATGCCCACGTTGTTACTCAGGGAAAATGGCTGATCGACACTGGTGCTACAAATCATATGACCGGCAATCTCCAGTGTTTCTCTCTCCTCGAAACACTTGATCGGTTGCCCCCGGTTATTCTCGCTGACGGCTCTTCATCATCAGTCCATGGGACGGGGATAGTTCATGTCACTCCGTCTCTTCACTTGGCGGATACTCTATACGTGCCCCAGTTCCCGTGCAACTTATTATCTGTTACCTCTCTATGCAAGCAATTACAGTGTTCTGTCACATTTACTTCTACTTCTTGCTCTTTTCAGGATCCGGACTCCCAACGGACGATTGCTACTGGGACTGAGAGTGGCGGCCTATACTTCCTGGACAACATTTCTGCTTTTTCCACCTTCTCCTCCACCTCCACAGATATTCTCCAATAGCATCTCCGCCTTGGTCATGCTCCTCCCCGTCTTCTTCGTCAACTTCTGCCCCACCTTCCTCCACAAAGTCCTCCGCTCAACTGTGAGGCCTGTCAGCTTGGCAAGCATCACCGCTCCTCCTTCCCTCCAAAGCACGTTCGTGGCTCTACCCGTCCATTTGATCTTATCCACTCCGATATTTGGGGTCCTTCTCCTACTCTTACCATTGGTCGGGGTAGTTCATATTTTGTCACGTTCATTGATGATTTCTCTCGTTGTACGTGGGTGTATCTATTAAAAGATCGCTCTGAATTATTCTCTGTATGGACGTCCTTATATCTCATGATCAAAACTCAGTTTGGTGTTTCTATCAAAGTTTTTCGATCTGATAATGCCAAAGAATATATCAGTCATGACTTTTCTACCTTCCGCATGCAAAATGGGATTATTCATCAAACTAGTTGTGTCTATACTTCACAACAAAATGGTGTGGCCGAACGCAAAAACCGTCACCTCCTCGATGTCGCTCGCACCTTGATGACCCAGATGCATGTTCCTCGCTCCTATTGGGGCTATGTTGTTCTCCTTGCCTGCTACCTTATCAATCGCATTCCCACCACGGTTCTCCACGACAAAACCCCGTTCTCCATTCTGTATCCGGGCAAGGAGCCGTTTCCTCTCCCTCTCCAAATCTTTGGATGCACTGCCTTTGTGCATACCCCTTCTGCCACCCGTGATAAGCTCTCCCCTCGCTCCACCAAATGTGTCTTTCTGGGGTACTCCACCACTCAGAAAGGCTATTGTTGCTTTGATCCCGTCCTTCGTAAGCAGTTCGTCTCTGCTGACGTCACCTTCTTCGAGAATACCTCCTACTTCTCGGATGACTCCTCTCCTCTTCTCCCCGCTTCTGATTCTCCTGTCGTTCCCTCGCCTCCTACTACAATCTCCACCCCTACACCGTCTCCATCCCCTCCTCTCCCTCCACCTCTCTCTCTCTCCCTTCTCCACCACCCTCTCCCTCCTCTCCGCTGCCGTCGCTCTCTACTCCCGGGCCAGCTTTCTCTACCACGGATGCTCCGGATACCGCGGGCCCGACTGACCTGGATCTTCCTATAGCTCTTCGCAAAGGGGTGCGGACGTATACCCTACACCCCCTTGCTGTTGTTGTTTCCTATGATCGTCTTACCCCTTCTCGCAGGGCAGTTGCACTGGCTATCTCTGCCACTGCCACACCCCGCTCCTACCAGGAGGCCCTTGCTATTCCTCATTGGAAGATGGCCATGGATGAGGAAATGACGACCCTAACTGAGCGGGGTACCTGGACTCTTGTTCCTCCTCCCTTCGGCATTGATGTTGTTGGGTGTCGCTGGGTCTTTGTGGTGAAATTTGGCCCCGACAGCACTGTGGATCGTTATAAGGCTCGCCTTGTTGCTAAGGGTTTCACTCATACCTATGGGGTTGATTACTTTGACACCTTCTCCCCCGTGGCTCGTCTCAGCACTATCCGGGTCCTTCTATTTGTGGCGGTAAATAAGGATTGGCCGATTTTCCAGCTGGATGTCAAGAATTCCTTCCTTTATGGTGATCTTCACGAGGCCGTTTACATGGAGCAACCTCCTGGGTATGTTGCTCAGGGGGAGACACGAGTATGTCAGCTGAAGAAGGCAATTTATGGCCTCAAGCAGAGCCCTCGAGCTTGGTTTGACAAGTTCAGCGGGATCGTGGCGGCCGTTGGTTTTGTGCGAAGCTCTGCCGATCACTCTCCCTTTATTCGCAAAACTCCTTCTGGGCTGGTTGTTCTTGCTGTGTACGTCGATGATATTCTTCTCACTGGCGATGACCATGAAGGGGTAGCCCTGACAAAGCATCATCTTCGCCAACATCTGGTCACAAAAGATATGGGCTCTCCAAAGTACTTTCTGGGGATCGAAATCTCTCGGAAGCCCGACTCTTTAGTTCTCTCTCCGCGTAAGTATGCCCTTGATCTTTTAAAAGAGGCAGGATTGACTGGAGCAAAACCTGCCCGATGCCCCATGGCAACTGGAGAAGACAAAACCTGGACAGATGATTCGCCTCCTCTTTCAGATAGTTCGCGGTACAGGCGTCTGGTTGGTAAGCTCATATATCTCACAGTGACCAGGCCTGATATTTCCTATGTTGTGGGCAAGGTGAGTCAATTCATGCAAGCACCTAGGGAGTGCCATCTACAGTCTGCCTTGCGGATCTTGGAGTATATCAAAGCAGCGCCTGGGAAAGGATTACTTTTTCAGAGGAATGGTCATCTGAGGATTGAAGCATACTCAAATGCAAGTTATGCTGATGACAAAGGGGATCGCAAGTCAACCTCAGGTTTTTGCACCTTTGTTGGGGGAAATCTGGTGAGCTGGAAGAGCAAGAAGCAGTCTGTTGTCTCCAGGTCCAGTGCAGAAGCTGAGTATCGCAGTATGGCATCGACCACTTGTGAGTTAAAATGGCTGCAAGCTCTCATGCTAGATTTAGGAGAGGTCTACAACCATCCTCTACCTATGTTCTGTGATAACAAGGCCGCCATATACATTTCTAAAAATCTGGTATTCCATGAAAGAACAAAGCACATTGAGGTCGACTGTCATTTCATTCGTGAAGAGATCTTAAAGGAACAAATTTGCACTCCCTTTGTCACTTCTGATAAAGAGCTGGCTGACATCTTCACCAAGCCAGTTTCCGCCTCGTTTCTTCATGTGTGTGACAAGCTGGGCATGATCGATATATATGCTCCAGCTTGAGGGGGAGTGTTGAAGTTGGTGACCGGGCGGTCTGGCGGTCTATCTTGGCGGGTTGAAGACCGCGCGGTCTGGCGGTTTGTCTCAGCCGGCTTGGAGACCGGGCGGTCTAGCGGTCTATACTGACTATCTCTCTTTCTCTCTGGTGGTAGCCGTGCGGTTAGCCCGTCTGTCTAACCGCGCGGCTTGTGCGGTTTGTTCTGTATAGTCCGCTTAGTCCTATAAATTTTTAGTCCCACATCTCTTATTTGTATTCTCTCTTCTCTCCTCCATTCTATATAAGGGAGGGCATACCTTTGTAATAGATATCTTTTTTGGATAATAAAGTTTCAATTATTCAAAACTCTATCCGTTTGTTACTGCATGTTCGCTACTTTTAACTGGGCACTGATGTGGTTAGCTGTCGCTGGGTCTTTGTTGTGAAGTTCCTTACAGATGGCAGCATGGATCGATACAAGGCACGCCTGGTCGCCAAAGGCTTTACACAGACGAATGACATTGATTACTTTGACACCTTCTCTGATGTTGCTCGTCTCAGCACCATTCGGGTTCTTCTCTCTGTGGCTGTCAACAGGGATTGACCGATTTCCCAGTTGTATGTCAAGAATGTCTTTCTCTATAGTGATCTTCAGGAGGATGTTTACATGGAGCAACCTCCTGGCTATGCTGCTCAGGGGGAGACACGAGTATGCCGACTAAAGAAGGCAATCTATAGCCTAAAACAAAGCCCCCGGGCTTGGTTTGACAAGTTTAGCAGCATTGTTGCGACCATCAGTTTTGCAAGAAGTTCTGCAGATCACTCCTTATTCATTCGCAAAACCTCCTCGGGTCTGGTGGTTCTTGCTCTATATGTGGATGGTATTCTTCTTACTGGCGATGATCAGGCTGGGGTTCCTTTGACAAAGAAACACCTCCGTCAACACCTAGTCACGAAGGATATGGGCTCCCCAAAATACTTTTTGGGGATTGAAATCTCTCGGAAACCCAACTCCTTGGTCCTCTCCCAATGGAAGTATGCTCTTGATTTACTAAAAGAGGCAGGATTGACTGGTGCTAAACCTGCCTGATGTCTCATGGCTACTGGAGAAGACAAAACTTGGACAGATGACTCGCCTCCTCTATCTGATATTATGAGGTACCGGTGTCTGGTTGGCAAACTCCTTTATCTCATGGTGACCAGACCCGACATCTCCTATGATGTAGGCAAGGTTAGCCAATTCATGCAAGCTTCTAGGGAGTGCCATCTACAGTCTGCCCTGAGGATATTGGAGTATGTTAAAGCAGCGCCAGGGAAGGGACTGCTTTTTTAGAAGAATGGCCACTTGAGGGTTGAAGCGTACTCAGATTCGAGCTATGCTGATGACAAAAGAGACCGCAAGTTATCATCAGGTTTCTGCACATTTGTTGGAGGAAATCTTGTAAGCTAGAAGAGCAAGAAACAGTCTGTTGTCTCTAGGTTTAGTGCAGAAGCGGAATATCGTAGTATGACGTCGACCACATGTGAGTTAAAGTGGTTACGGGCTCTCATGCTTGACTTAGGAGAGATCTACAACTATCCTCTTCCTATGTTCTGCAACAACAAGGCCGCGATATACATCTCCAAAAATATAGTCTTTCATGAGAGAACAAAACACATAGAAGTCGACTGTCATTTTATTTGGGAAGAGGTTTTGAAGGAACAAATTAGTACTCCATTCATCACTTCTAACAATGAGTTGGCGGATATCTTCACCAAGCCGGTGTCTGCTTCCTTTTCACACATCTGCGACAATCTGGGCATGATTGATATTTATGCTCCAGCATGAGGGGGAGTGTTGCAGTATGAAGAGCAGGCGGTCTGGTAGTCTGACTCTGGTGGATTGAAGACCGCGCGGTCTGGTAGTTTCTCCCAGCGGTTTGGTAGCTGGGCTGTTGCTATTTGCTGTCCGGGCAGTCTGGCGATCTGGCAGCTTGGAGATATTGGCTGCTTGTCCTCCACATTGTAGTGGCCGTGTGGTTAGGCTAACCGCGCGGCTTGTGCGGCTTTTATAGTTTTGTATTCATGTAATTATTAGTCTCATATTGCTTATTTTTAATCTCTCTTCTCTCCTCCATTCTATAAAAGAGAGGTCATACCTTTGTAATAAATATCTTTTTGGATAATAAAAATTTCAGTTATTCCAATTTTTGGTTTCTACTTGTCTGTTCGCACAGAACATCAGAGGAAAGTTCCTAGCAGACACGGTAGTAAAAGCTCTGCTTTGCAAAATAGGTTCACATGATAAGATATCAAAAAAGATGTTTGTACTCATGACCCAAATTATTCTATCCAAGAAAACAGATTGGGGAAAAGTGTTGTTTGATCGAATAGTGGAATGCATTCCAGAACCTAACCTGGGAAGAATCTTATCTCTATATCTGTACAGTACTGTCCCAGGGATCCTCAACACGAGGCTAGGGACTAAGATCCATCAAATGAGGAGAATGGACTCCAAAATGTTTGACAAATGGGAGAGAGTTCTATATCCACATCAATAAAGTGTTCAGAAAAAGAAAAAGGAAGTTGTCATAATCACTAAAGAGAGTACTGAGAGCAGCTATTCTGAGAATAATGGAGAAGAGCCACATGATCCCATACTGTCTGGGTCTACTGAAGAGACCAGAAGGGATATAAGTGCTCATGTTTCAATTTCCTCTGAACCTGCAGCAAGGATCCAATTGAGTGGAACACATTCTGAAGAGATTCCAGTTGAAGCTATGGAAATACTAACTGGATAGGTTACAAAAAATATATGTGTAAATATTGAGTAGGAGACTGAGAACATAGGTGCTCCTGTAGAGGGGGAGCATGTTCAGTCTGATATTCAGGACAAGCCTGACTCCCTCTTACAAGATGTACATATTCCAGATATCTCTATTGAGGATGAGCAAGCTCCTACAATAGTGGAAGAAAGTCTTCTCACAAATACTACTGAAGATCAGATTGTCTCTAAGGATAATGCTGAGATTGAGGGGGAGATTCACTCCGAACTCCCTACTCCAGGAACTTTGTATGAGATAGACTCCTCTTAGTCTAACAAGGACAATGCTGCTGCTGATGTCATGATGATGCACATTCATCAGAGTTTGTGATGGCTGATTCAGAAGAAAGGCTTCCTACTAGAAACAGGGATGAAGAGGTCTGTGACCAAGGAACTTCCATCAGGGCTAGTGAAATATCATCTTCCTTCCTAGCTAACCTAAAGGGTTTGCAAGATGATCAAAGAAGACAATTGGAGCATTACATTGACAACTCCATCAAGGAAATGAGACAAGATATCTACACTGAAATAAAGTCCATTAGGTTTGAAGTCAACCTGCTGAGAGACAACACTGCATCATTCTTTATGAGGGATGCTCCTGCTGTAACTTTTATAGAAAGCAAGTTGACTGAAATCAGTCATATTCAATTTGGCATCTTAGAAAACTAAAACATCACCTCCAACAAAATAGAAATAGTCTACAATGCTCGGAAGAAACTGATGGATGCCCACAGGATCACTCTTGAAAACATGATGGATGCGTGTACTCAAATTCTGGATGACCATATACTCTAGGTCAAAATCATGTTACCAAAGGAGTAAACTGTCTAGATGAAACGCATACTGGTGCAACAGCCTCCCTAACTTCAGCTGTGTGTGAAGAAGTCAAAAAGGGGGAGAAGGAAATGATAAAGATAAATACTGAGAATGTTGTTTAGGTCTCAAACGTTATCAGAAGCTCATTAGGACTTGTACAACATACATATGACAATATTTATGCTGTTCTAGAAGGACTATATGATGTACAGTATAGTGGTGTTCAGATGGTGATAGACCAATATGTTGATCAGAGTGTTGCTCAGTGGGAGTATAGTGGTGTTTAGATGGTAGACCAATATGTTGATTAGAGTGCTGCTCAGTGGGCTGAACCTTCAACTGATTTTGTAAATCCTACATTCAGCCCCACTGTTGATCAGTTTGTCATGGCCAAAGACAAGTCAGTTGATGAGGAAGAGGAATAGATAAGGCACACCAAGAAAAGATACAAAGAAGAGATGGAGACTAGGCCATACTTTGAGCAATGGAGTCCTCAATCAACAATTATCATATTATCTGCCCGGGATGAAATCAAATCCAAGAAAACTAACAGGGGAAAGCTTTACAGCTCTCTAGAATGGGCCAAGGTAGAAAAGAATGAGGAAGACAGGAGAAAGTACAGAAGAGAGAAAAAGTCAGGTACACTGCCACTAGATGCTATGGAGCCCAGCAAGTACTTTCCCAAGCCATACAACTATTTTGAGAGGCAGAAGGAAAATAAATAAGATAAGGCAAAGGCTGCAAAGAAACTCAATTGGGGGATTGTGATTAAGGAACCCGAAACATAGTTTTTTTGTATTTTCCTTAAGGGCTATAGGAATGTGAACATTATTTTAAGCACACTGAATACTTAGGATTACTGCCTTTAAGTATATTCATATGTTTGTGTGTGTGTTTCATATTCTCTTCTCAAATTCTGTGAATGTTCATCTTCTATATGCTTTAGTGTATATCATTGTCTAAGGTTCTGAATTCTTCGAATAGGGGGAGATTGTTGGGCTCATTGCTCACAATGTCCTAGATTTGAAGAAGTCTCACAGGATAATGATATACACATGATTGTATCTGGTGTATGCTCTAAGTTCAATGTATATAGGTTGTTCTTTGTTACACTGATTAGACAGGTTGTTTAAGTAACAATGATAGGTGGACACAAGACATGTTGTTAACAAGGCATAAATCTAACTAAGTCCAGATACATTGAGTAAAGGTCGTTCACTCAACGCCAGATGGCTATAAGTGTTGAAAGAAGCTTAGGTAGTTAAAGTCTCAGTATTGCCAAAGCAAAAAATTGGTTAAGTCCAGAAGCATTGAGTGAAGGTAGTTCACTCAACACCTAGAGCTCGAAGCGATGAGTAAAGCTCAAGAACTCAAAGCCTCAGAGAAGCAGACAAGAAATCTGGTTAAGTCTAGAAGCATTGAGTGAAGGTAGTTCACTATATGCTAAGAAGAGAAAGCATTGATAGAACTACAGTATAGTCATAGCCACAGTGTTGCTAATAAGGAAATCTGTCTAAGGACAGAAGCATTGAGTGAAGGTAGTTCACTCGATGCCTACTCAACAAGGAATCTGTCAAAAGCAGAAAACGTTGAGTGAAGGCAGTTCACTCAATGCCTCATCAAGAAGCCAGACAAAGGCTGCCTTGTCTAACAAACTATTAGAAAGGTGGGAGGGATAGTGGATGTACCCAAACCTTAGGGAACTACTATAAATACTTGTGTGTTGTTGTGTATTCTTGAAAGCTAACCTAAAACTAAATCACCACTCACCAAAGCATAAAGAGCCTTCAAAAAGACATAAAAACCTATTCACCTCCCTCTAGGTGTTTAGATACTCTTGAAACAAAGGCTTTCAAGTTTGATTTATTTAATCTTTATTTATCAAAACAAAAAATATATAAAACCCCAAAAAAAAATATGGATCGTTCATTCTTAGGCATGCATGACGAGAACCTAAAGTATCATAATTACGTGCAATGTTTGATTTAGGATTATTAATCCTTGTTAACATTGTTTGATTATGTCATGATGTGTGTAATCTATAGGTGATTAGCTACTAAGTGTGATTGGACAGTATAGTGTTTATTGAATATGCCTCTAGGTATGTGTGAGGATTTAGGTAGCGTAATGACATTTAACTGTTCACACATCCCTAGAAAATGCTCTCTTTTAGAAATTCAAAGATTTCATGTTATAACTCGTGATATTATGTCTAACACGCTAGGAATGACTTGAATAATCAATGTCACGGTGTTCATGTTTGTTTTATAAAGCTTAGAACTGTGGGCCAAAATTCTAGTGAAAAAAGTCTTATGTATACAAGTTAAAGTGTATCTATATATGTGGGTAGATTTTGATTGATTCGGGGTCCCTAAACTCAAAAAATTACTATAAAACTGATAGTAAAAATGAATGAATGAAAAAATGGGTAAACCATATGCATGATATCAAATCATGTGTCAAGGATTCCCACCAAGCACTACGCATTCCTCCTGATAAGTTTTCATGAGCATTGTGAGGATAAGCACCTTGGTCTAAAGAATCGTTTTGATTTTGTGCAAAGACTACAAATTGAGTTAGTGCCTCATGTTCTATTCTTGGTATGAAGTAGATAGAAACATGACATGATTTTTCACTTGATTTATCTTATGTTAGCATATTGAATTATTGAGATAAAACATGTATTACTGATTATTTCTACATGATGATTTTTTCTTTCTTATGCTACATGCACACTAGTATTATTCTATTTAATGCTTCAATGCATAAGAATTGGACTTAAACTACATTAACTGTCTATAGTACATGTGTACTGCTACACGTTTTCTCACTTTGTTTTTCTCACGGAACGTACGCTCATCCCTGAACCTTTCAATAATATCGAAAGGGGGAGATATGAGTGTTCATGAGCTAATCTTATGCTAAGTAACCTAGGGGAAATTCACTTGTAGGGGAGCATACATGTAGGGGGAGTACACATGTATGGGCAACACACATATAAGGGGAGCACACATGTAAGGGGAGTCATATGCTATCTTGATTATTAAACCTATTATAGTTCATGCTTATTGATTGAATTACACAATACCATATTGTTAAAGTTTTTTATCTCATGAACAAAATTTGATATTATCAAAATGGGGAGTTTGTTAGAACCTATGGTCCACATCTCTTTAGTTTGATATTATCAAATCCGATGTTGTATTTGATCATGCATGTGTTGGGTATAGTTTGCAGGTTTACCGATACAAAAGAATGAGAGAATCGATCTTTGAGACCTACCATCGAGCGCTAGCGCTACCGCCTGTGCTAGCTTGGAATTAATTTTGCACAAGCTCTCGGTGACCTACTGTCGGGATCTAGCCACTTAACGCGTCGCGGTATCAAAAAATGAAAAGAATATTTCATGATATTTTTCCAAAATTATTGTACATGTGTTAGCACCGCGCGAAGTCACCTACCGTAAGGCGCTAGCCCTACTACAGACGGTAGCATATTTTTAGAAACAAGTAAAAAACATGTTTTTCTTTTCCTAGTGACAACAATAAGGAGGATGTTCATTCTAGGGTTTAGTCGTCATCTGTGAGAGGACGAATCTCCATATCAGTTAAGGGAAAAGTGTTATTTCTGCCTCCCGCTCGTGATCGAGGAACTCCGAAGGACGAAAACTGTGAAGACAATCCAGCGACTGATCGACTGCAAGAGGAATGATATTCAAGAGCATCGATCGCGCACCGTTCTACGGAGGAGTTCTACTTTTGAGGGAGAAATAATATGAAACTCTTTATTTTTCTTCTATATTTTCATTTTCTATCTGTTTTGTGAGTAAGGGAAATCGACACGGGAGGTCGTCAGATTCCTGGGAGGAATCTGCAAGAAATCATCCTTGGTGGACGTCTATATATGGGAGATCTAGTGGGGCTCTAAGACCCATCTGAGGAGGAAGGTGAAGAGCTAACTCATCGATATTCTTGGGAAGAAGAGAGAGAGTCAATTGGTCCTAGGAGGGTCGGTATAGAAAACAAATCAAGATTGTACTCATCGCCTTCGATCTCCAGCATCACGGAGATCCAGTTTTGGTTTTGTAAAACTCTGAAGAATTTTGAATAAAATTATGTTTGTCTTTATTTCATTTGACATTCGTGGGTGTATGTTGCTAGGGTTCTAAGGGGTGTGTGGAAATTCAGAAAATAAAGTTTCACGGTAAAAAGTAGTTCCATGACCTACCGCCACGCGGTAATAGTCTACCACCCTGCGGTAGATTCCAGAATAGGTTGCCCTGCTGAACTTGTGTTTTTTGTGACCTACCACCGCGCGGTAGTAGCCTGCCGCCGCACGGTAGTGGCCTGCCGCCCCGCGGTAGTGGCCTGCCTCCCGTGGTAGTGGCATACCTCCCCGCGGTAGTGGCCTACCGGAAGAAGTTTCCTTTGGTGAAATTCTTTTAATTCGTAACTTTAAATTAAAAACCTTATTCACTCCCCCAACTAAGGTTAGCAACCATATCCAACACCTAGATGACCCAATAAAAGTGACCCAACCTCTCAAGTGGCCCTAGATATAGAAGGTAACCTAGCTTCAGAATAGTGAGCATATATGCCCCGAATCGATTTCTGTCAGTTTCTATAAACTCGTATACTCAATACTGTGCGAACAAAAAAGAAAAGATAAAATTTGGAATAACAGAAATTTTTATTATCCAAAAAGGTGAGAATTACAAAAGGTATAGCCTCTTTTTTATAGAATGGAGGAGAGAGAGGAGAGAATGCAAGTAATCAATATGAGAAATAATTACAGGTACAAGCGGCAATATACAAAAAAAGACCGCACAAGACGCGCAGTTAGACGAATAGGCTAACCGCCCGACAACAACAATAAAGAGAAGACAAGCCGCTAGGTGAGACCGCTAGACCGCCCCTTCAAGTCGCCTGTGCCAAACCTCCAGACTGCCCGGTCTCTAAATAGTAACATCTCGGCAACCAAACCGCTAGAGAGAAACTGCCAGACCGCACGGTCCCCAAGCTGATAGGGTCAGACCGCCATATCGCTAGGTTTCCAAGACGCTAGGGTTAGACCGCCAGACCGCCCGGTCACCATACAACAACACTCCCCCTCAAGATGGATCATATATATCAATCATGCCCAGCTTGTCGCAAATGTGAAAAAGATAACCGGACACAGGCTTGGTGAAGATATCTGCTAACTCATTATTGGAGGTAAGAACAGAGTACAAATCTGTTTCTTCAAAACCTCTTCCCAAATAAAATGGCAGTCGATTTCAACGTGCTTTATTCTCTCATGGAAGACTGGATTTTTGGATATATATATCGCGGTCTTGTTGTCGCAGAACATAGGTAGAGGATGGTTGTAGACCTCTCCTAAGTCAAGTATGAGAGCCTGCAACCACTTTAATTCACAAGTGGTCGACGCCATACTTTGATATTCCACTCATGCACTAGACCTAGAGACGATAGACTATTTATTGCTCTTCCAACTCACAAGGTTTCCCCCCACAAATGTGCAAAAGCCCGATGTGGACTTGTGATCTCCTTTGTCATCAGCATAGCTAGAATCTGAGTATGCTTCAACCTTTAAATGAACATTATTCTGAAATAGTAATCATTTACCTGGCTCCGCTTTAATATATTCCAATATCCTCAAGGCAGACTGTAGATGGCACTCCCTAGGAGCTTGAATTAATTGGCTAGGAGATGTTAGGTCTGGTTACCGTGAGATAAATGAGTTTGTCGACCAGACGCTTGTACCTCGTAACATCTGATAGAGGAGGCGAGTCATCTGTCCAAGTTTTATCTTCCCCAGTAGTCATGGGGCATCAGGCAGGTTTAGCCCCAGTTAACCATGGCTCTTTTAGAAGATCAAGAGCATACTTACGTTGGGAGAGGACCAAGGAGTTGGGATTTCGAGAGATTTCTATCCCCAGAAAGTATTTTGGGGAGCCCATATCCTTCGTGACCAGGTGTTAATGGAGATGTTTCTTTGTCAAGGCAACCCCGGCCTGGTCATCTCCAGTGAGAAGAATACCATCCATATATATGACAAGAACCACCAAACCTAGGGATGTTTTGCGAATGAACAATGAGTAATCGATAGAACTTCTTGTAAAACCCACAACTTCCACAATCTGCTAAACTTGTCAATCCAAGCCCGAGGGCTTTGCTTTATTCCATAAATGGCCTTCTTTAGCCTACATACATGTGTCTCCCCCTGAGCAACATACCCAAGAGGTTACTCCATGTAGACATCCTCCTGAAGATCTCCATAAAGAAAGGCATTCTTGACATCCAGTTGAGAAATGGGCCAATCCTTGTTGACGGCCACAAAGAGGAGTACCCGAATAGTGCTGAGACGAGCAACAAGAGAGAAGGTGTCAAAATAATCAACACCATAAGTCTGAGTGAAGCTTTTGGCGACAAGGCGTGCCTTGTAATGATCCACACTACCGTCTGATCTGAACTTCACAACAAAGACCCAGTGACATCCAACAACATTTGTGCCCAATGGAGGAGGAATAATGGTCCATGTACCCCGCTTAGTGAGGGTGGCAATTTCCTCATCTATGACAGCCTTCCAATGAGGAACATCAAGGGCTTCCTGGTAGGTATAGGGAGTACCAGTGGTAGAGATAGCCAATGCAAAAGTCCTGCGAGAAGGAGTAAGGTGAGCATAGGAAACAATAATAGCAAGTGAGTGTTGGGTACATGTTCGCACCCCTTTGCGAAGAGCAATGAAAAGAACCAGGTCGACGTGTTCCTCAGTATCCGGTGCATACATGGCGGAGAGAGCTGGCCCGGGAGTAGAGAGAGATGGCTGCGGAGAAGAGGAAGATTAAAAGTGAGGGATAGATCTAACTTTACTTTAAAGGGGAGTGAATTGAGTATTTTAAAAACTTTGATTTATTTTTATAGCGGATTTTAAAGTAAGTGATAAATATATATATATATATATATATATATATATATATATATATATATATATATATACAGCACACAAATAAAGAAAGTAATCAATCACAAACGACACAAGGATTTATAGTAGTTCCCTAATAAATCTGGGTACGTCTACTCTTCTACCATCCTGGTAGGAATCCACTATAGGTTTTTGATCAGGTGCCCTACCACCAGAAGATCTATTTTCTAAGGGAGATTTTACAACCCTTTGAGCTTTTGACCAGGTGCTCAAAAACCAAGCTTAAGTCTTTTGATCAGGTGACTTAGGAACCAAGAGTTAACTTTTGAAGGGAGTTTAGACCTTGTACACAGTTTAAAAATAAACTAAAAGAGTTGATGATGTCTTCTCTATCAAATATCTCTGAGAATACTTGTGGATGATGATGCAGGAAAGCTCCACCTGATTTGAGTAGAGATTTGTGATCAAGAGAGGTAATCTTTTCTTCAGGGTGTAGGCCTTCTTGTATTTGACTGATTGAAGACTTCTCACTAGCAGAGACTGAAGCAGAAAATCTGTTATATATGTGTTGATCTGTAAGTCTCTAAGTTAGGAACAATGTGTATGTATATCTCTATCTGAGTCAGTAACCCCATTCAGTAACAATCTTCTGAATATATATTATCTGAGAAGAATTCAAACATTTGAATTAAAATCATTCTGAAATGCATGAAGAGTCTCTTAGAATTATAACATCCCTGGGAATTAATTAGAATTAAACTCTGTGATAAAACCATATTTAATGTTGTCGTAATCAGCTATATTCATTTATAATATTTAACATTAAAAATATCAGAGTGTAACTGACAGTAATCAAGCCTTTTGAAATCATTCTACCTTCTGAATAAAGAAACTGCCTGATCATCGAACTGAGTAAGGAATTCGTCGAACTGAGCCTGGAGTTCGTCGAACTGAGCCTGGAGTTCGTCGAACAAAACCTGGAGTTCGTCCAACTGAGCCTCTAAGTAGAGATCAGAGTTCGTCGAACGGATCTCATCGTTCATCAAGCTAAACTTTGAGTTAGAACTCTGAGTTCGTCAAGCTGAGCTCGGCGTTTGGCGAACTGAGCTCGGTGTTCGTCAAATTGAGCTCAGCTTTCGTCGATCTTAATTCTACGTTGGTCGAACTGAACTTCTCTAGAAATCTTCTGAAGTAACAACCCTAAAAATAATCCTATGGCCCTAGTCTATACAAGTTGGGTCAACTAATCATCCTAAATAAATAATAATGATCCTAACCCAAATCATTAATAGGGTGTTCCAACAATCTCCCCATATTTGGGTGAGGATACTATTAAACAAAAAAACACAAAGCATAAATATCTAGCAGAATTATAAATTTTCAACAGATAAATAATGTGCTTTGAGAAAGTTATAAATACAACAACAAAGTTTAAACTTGAACAAAAACTAAGAGTCCTTCTTAGAAGAAGCTGAAGGAGAATCTGAAGATGATTTGGTAAAGATCAACTTCCTAGTTGGATCTTCTGCTTCCCTTTTGCTCATCTTTAAGTCTTGAGAACCTATGTTCTTCAGAGAAGTAGTTCTTGGAACTACTACTTCAGGATGTAAGCTCATATATTTATCAACATTGAATAAGCTTTTCTTCTGATATATGTCTAATTCTTGTTGTCTGTATGAGGACATAGTAGTGAATTATGAGGAGTCCTTACCTTCTGTCCTTGCTTTCTTTATTTGAGAAAGAGCAACTTGCTCATTAAACCTTGCCATTCTATAAACTGGATCAAGCTCTGGATCATATACTAGAGAAACTGGACTTTCTTGGCTTGAATGTTGTTGGCTGCTTTGACTGCTGTAAGTATCAGACCTTGAAGGTTTATCTTGCCTGCCCTGAGATGGTCTTGAGTGATGAGAGGAAGGCCTCTGAGAAGAAGAAACATTACCACTTGACCCTGCTGCTAGAGGAGGAGGAGGAGGTCCTCTCCAAGATTTTGGTGGAGAATGATATCTTCTCATCTTCTTCCTATTCTTCTACTCATTTTTGGAGTACCTCATCCAGTGTGGAAGGATTAGAGTAAGGGGTATTCCATGCAGAATGTATTCAGGGATGTCTACTGAAGATGAAGGTTGAGGAGAATCCTTAGCTGTAGCCTTCTTCCTGGACTTTCTTTTCTTAGAACTTGAGTCTTCTGAATCATCAGACTTTGTACTGACATCTGACTGCTCTTAAGGCTGATCATATAAAGCATCAATCTGTTTATATAAATCAGTATGATCCTCAATCTGAACTTTTGGATGTTTATAAACATCAGCTACATTAGCTGCCTCTTCTATATCTTCATTAAGAAGATCATCAAAATTTGGCATGAGAGTTTCATCCTATAAAGGAGGGGAGAAATCATGCTCTATAATATCCACTATATTATCATCTATTGCAATCTCAAAGACTGGATTACTATTGGTAGAAAAATCTTTAAGGCAGGTCCTTAGTTGTTCTAAAATTGAAGGATCAACAGGAGTAGTGTAACACACTATAGCTCTAGAGAAATCTTCTTCAAAAACTAGTAAAGAAGGAAGATAACTATGCAGAATATCAAAAACTGATAACAAAGAATGTAAATTGACTGTGGGATTAATAAAAACATCACTAACAGCAATAACTTCTGGCTCAACTGATAACTCATCCTCAGCTGCACTGATCATTTCTGAATCCTAAATATCTACTGAAACTACTGCTTCTGCACTGGCTGTGACTGGAACTTCTACAACTAGAACTTCTTCATGAAGCATCTCCCCCTGCCTAGATCCAGAGAGACCGGAACCTAGGCCCCCAAAAGAAGGGACAAAAGGGGAAGAGGCTAGTTTAGAAGAGAGATCTGCGATAGAAGTTACAATAGGAGCCAATGATGCATCTATTAGTTTCCTGAGAGTTGGAGAGATGAATTCCAAAAGGTTAGAAGCAATAGAAGAGAAATCAAGATACATAAACTTAGGTGGAGCCTGAGTAAATCCAGAGGATGGAATGGAAGAGGAGGGATTGGAAGTGTTTGCAGAGTTGATGCAATGAAGTGAGACCTGTGGTACAAATTGAAGATTGATGACGGGGGGAATGGCACCAGAAACTATTTCCTGGATTGGTGAGTGAGGTGGAGATGGGTGAGGTGGAGATAAAGGAAATAGAGAGAAATGAAGTGGAGAAGAAAGAAGTGATCGATGAGGTGAAGTTAATTGATTTGGAGATGAATGAGGTGGAGAGGGCTGTTGAGTAGGGGAATCTATATAGAAGGAAGGGGATGGAACTTCTACAGATAAAGAGGGTTGTTGAGAAGGTGGTGTGGAAGGTCTAGGTGAATGGTGTGGAGATGGTAGAGAAGAAGAAACAAGAGGAGCAGGAACCTCTTATGGGGCAGGGAGAGTGGCTGAGACAACCCTGGTGCTTTCAGAAGCAACCCTAGAGGGTGTTGCCCTTAGAGGTTTAGGAATCACCCTCTCTCATTTTCCAAAAAGGGCAGAGGTTATCCTCTTAGAAACATTAATATGAATGGTCTGAGAGAACAAAAGCTCTTGACACTTAGCCTGTAGGAAAATCCTCAAGATTCTGCCAAAACCTCCAGACTTTCTGGTGATCTTCTTCTTAATGGAATCAAACAGAATTGATCCCCATTTTATGTTCTTCTGATCCACCAGAGCACACATCAATAGTAATTGGTGTCTGATAACATAATCGTGGGCTGAATGTTTGCCTAATAGTACCTTGCCTACCACATCTGCTAAGAACTTATATTCCATAGAAAAGTTCTTTTTCAATAAGTGGTTAGGGTTTCCTTGGGAGTGACCTAATCGATCTAGCATTATCTCAAATTCAGTACTAGATAACTCGATATCATCTTCTCCATTAACCAAATCAAATATTTCAGATAAAATTTCAGGAGATAGAGGAACCTGATTTCCTGAGATAGAACCAATAATGGTTGAAACATCCTGAATATTGACTATATGAATCCATTCCTTAATTTCTGCCACTGGAAGCTTGATTCTGGTAGTCATAAAATTCTATAGATTCTGAGCTCAAAGTGTTTCAGAATATACTGGAAAACTTGATCTGAATGAGAGAAAGATTCCATGTCGATATCGAAGCCTGCATCAAATTTCATTGCAGAGAGAATTGCCTGTGAAATCACCATTGTCCTGCAAAATAGAGAGATCAAGTGCAAGATAAAAGGAGAATACGTGGGATAGAGTTTGATGAAAACCTAATTATAAGTCTTCAGAAGTTGAAAAGATGAACTTTGTCCGACGAAAAGCAAAGCATCGAACTCTGTTCGACGAAAATTTCACACAAGAAATACATTTCGTCGATCTCCGTTCGATGAAAGTTTTACGAAAGGATTACATTTCGTCAAGCTTCATTCGATGAAAGGTACTCAAAACTAAATCATCAATCTCCGTTTGACAAAAGTTTCACAAAGAAAGTTCATTGATCTCCGTTTGACGAACGTTTCACGAAAAGTTCACAGTTTGTCCAGCTCCGTTCGATGAAAGGTGTATAATTCGTCGATCTCAGAACAAAAATCAAATTAAAGATTCACCATTAATCATTCCTAAATAATTTAAGAAAAAATATGTTTCTTTTCATCTAAAGGTTTAGTGAAAATACCAGCTCTTTGAAAATCAGTAGAAATAAATACAAGATTAATTTTATTTTTGTCTACATTATCTCTTATAAAATGATGCTTTATTTATATATGTTTATTCCTACTATGAAAGACTGGATTATGTGCAATTGATATTACACTAGTATTATCACAAAATATAGTTGAATTATTTAAGTTAAAACCATAATATAGTAACTGATTTTGAATCCACAAAATCTGTGAACAACAACTGCCAGCTGCAATATATTCAGCTTCAGCAGTTGAAGTAGAAAAAGATGTTTGCTTCTTGCAAAACCATGACACAAGCCTATCACCAAGAAACTGATAAGTTCCTGATGTGCTTTTTCTGTCAACTCTACATCCAGCATAGTCAGCATCTGTAAATCCAGTTAATTCAAATTCTGACTCAATAGGATACCAAAGTCCTAGATTTGGACAACCCTTTATATATGTTAAAATCCTTTTTACTAAAATTAGATAAGATTCTTTAGGATTGACTTGGAACCTAGAACAAATACAGATTACAAACATAATATCAGGTCTACTTGATGTTAAATATAATAAGGACCCAATAATAGTCCTATATATTTTCTGATCAACAGTTTTGCCATGTTCATCATTATCAACTACAGCATTAGAGGGCGTGGGTGTTTTCATAGCTGAGGCATCTGAAATCCCAAATCATTTAGTTAACTATTTAGCATATTTAGATTGATATATGGAAATGTCATCAAGTGTTTGCTTCACTTATAAACCAAGGAATTAGGATAATTCACCCATGCTACTCATTTCAAACATTGAATGCATTAGGTCAAAAAACGTTTTGCAAAGTTTGGAATCAGTAAAACCATAAATTGTGTCATCAACATATATTTGAACTAGTAAAATTTTAGATTTATGATGTCTAAAAAACAATGTTTTATCTACCATGTCTTTACTAAATTTATTTTCTAAAAGAAAACTAGCAAGAGTATCATACCAAGCTCTTGAAGCTTGTTTAATATCATAAAGAGCTTTGTTAAGTTTAAAGACATAGGTAGAATGAGTTGAAGAGATAAAACCTGGAGGTTGTTCTACATAAACTTCCTCTTTGAGTTCTCTATTTAGGAATGCACTCATCACATCCATCTGATATACCTTGAATTTCTTGAATGTTGCAAATGTAAGAAATATCCTGATAGCCTTTAATCTTGCAATAGGAGCAAATGTCTGATCATAATCTATGCCTTCCTCCTGTGAATATCCTTGAGCTACCAATCTAGCTTTATTTCTTACAATAACTCCTTGAGCATCCAACTTATTCCTGAACATTCATTTGGTTCTAATGACTGGATAGACTTTGGGTCTTGGAACTAAATCCCAAACTCTACATCTCTCAAACTGATTGAGTTCCTTTTGCATTGCAATGATTTAATGAGGATCTTGTTCTACATATTTTATGGATTGAGGTTTAATCTGAGAAAGAAAACAAGCATGCATCTGATCTTGATTCAATTGATGTCTTGTTTGTACACCAGCTGATATGTCTCCAATCACTTGAGATCTATGATGATCTCTAAGTGTGACAAAATCAACAAGTGGAGTTGGTTTTTCAATAACTTGAGTTGTCAATTCTTCTTATGGAATTTCATTGGCCACAACATTTTTAGCATAAATTTCATAATTTTCTTCATCACTATCATCAACAATCTGTTGAGAAGGATACAATGCATCCTCTTGTATTAGTATTAATTCATCCAGTTTCTCATATAGATTTGGTACCTCAAAAGAACATATGGTAGAGGTATCTCTCACCTTGTAAAACATGTTTGTTTCATCAAAAGATACATGTACTGATTCTTCTATTTTAAAGGTAGATTTATTATTGACCCTATAGGCCTTGCTGACTTGAGAATATCCAAGAAATATTTCTTCTGCAGCTTTGGCTTCAAATTTCCTTAAATGTTTCTTATCATTATTATGTATGTAACATCTACACCCAAAAACTTTAAAATAGTTTACTTTAGGTTTCTTATTTTTAAGTAATTCATAGAGGATCTTACCCTTTAGTTTATGGATGAGACTTCAATTAAGGACATAGTTTGTTGTGCTTACTTCCTCTGTCCAAAAGGATAGGGGCAAGTGAGCATCTACAAGTAATGTTCCAACAGATTCAATTAGAGTTCTATTTTTCCTTTCAGCTATCCCATTTTGTTAAAAAGTTCTAGGAGCAGAAAACAATGCTTGATTCCCTCTTTCTCACAGAATTCTTTCATCAAAAGAGATTCAAACTCAGTACCATGATCACTTCTGATCAATGTAATCTGAGTAGACTACTCAATCTTGATTTTCCTAAGAAAGTCTGTAAGAACTTTGAAGTTATCTGACTTGTTTCTAAAAAAGAACACCCAATTGAATCTTGAGAAATCATCAATAATAACTAAAGTCTATGACTTTCCTCCGAAACTTTGTATTGCAATATGTTCAAAAAGGTCCATATTTAGCAGATACAAAATTCTGGATGAATCACGTTTAGATATGTATTTAAAACTATTTTTAGTTTGCTTAGCTAATTGACAAGCCCTGTAAAGTCCTTCCTTCTTATAAGAACCAGAAGGTAGTCCTCTGACAAGGTTGTCTTTAGATAATCTAGCAATAGTTCTAAGATTAATATGTCCTATTCTTTTATGCCAAAGTTCATTAGTTTTACTTATTTGGTTAAATAAACATATTTCTGTTTTAGCAGAGTTAAAATTAAGAAAATAAATGTTACCTTGTCTAACCCTTAAAACTATTTTGTTTAAACTAGTTGTAATAAAACATAATGACTTCTCAAAAGATACCTGATAACATTCATCACATAATTGACTGATGGAAATAAGGTTATGCTTGAGACCTTTCACATAAGCTACCTTCCTGAAGGTGACCATTCCAACATTGACATTGTCATAACCTTCTGTCTGTCCACAGTTGGAGTCTCCAAATATGACTTTTGGTCAAAGATTTGCTTTAAATCTTTTAGATTATCCTTTCTTCCTGTCATATGTTTCGAGCATCCACTATCCAAATACCATTGTTTCTCTGTGGTAGGATAGTTCTTTTCCTGTATTAAACAAATTGGGTATTCTTGACCCGGATTACCTTGGGTCCTGGTTTTCTTTCATAATAACTAGACATATAAGAACATTTAGGTTGATCTTTATAACCAAGTGGATGATATCTCCTGGGATGGATGATCCACTGAGTAAAAGGATTTATAAATCTTTGTGTCTGATTATTCTTTTGAAAAGAATTACAATTTCTATTTAAAAAATTTGAGTTCGACGAATCATATTGATTTCGTTGAGCTTCGTTCGACGAATGGTATTGATTTCGTCGATCTTCGTTCGACGAATGGTAGTGATTTTGTCAAGCTCCGTTCACAGAATAGTAATATTCATTTTCTGTGTTCAGAGTTAGTCGATCGTTGTTCGACGAATCATATTTATTTCGTCGAGCACCATTCGTTCAATAGTTATACTCAAATCCTGTGTTCAGAGTTCGTCGAGCTCTTTTCGACGAATAATATTTATTTCGTCGATCTCGGTTCGACGAATTTTGTTGAACATAGATTTTATGAAAAAATTATTTGTTTTGGCTTATTCTTTTGTAAAACTTCAGCAACATTATCTATATCTTCTAATTTCTCTTTTCCTTTAGAAGAAGTAAATTTTATAGGTGTAGTTAAAATATTTTTCTGTAAAAGATGAGGTTAACTAGATGAAGCCCCCAATCCTACTTTGTCATTTAGTCTGGCATTGATTGTGCTTGTAATATTCATCAGTTTGATACTTCTCCCATTAAGAGATTCTTCAAACTTCTTTGCCTCTAATAATGTGTTTTCTAAAGAAACTATCTGTTCAAAAGAAATTTTCAAACCTTCTTTAAGTTTTATGTTTTTTGAAGAAAGATTGTTTAATACAGTTAATTTCTCTCTGAGAAGTTTTATTTCTTTCTCAGATTGTATCAAATCTTTACAGAGTAATTTAAAATCTGTTTGAAATTGTTCTGAAGTAAAATCAAATGCTGAAATTACCTGATCTTCTTCAGACTCAGATTCAACATCAGTATTGCTGCATGATGCATTGATTGCCATCAGACAGACTTCTTTAGCTCTTGACTCTTCTTCATCTTCACTTGAACTGGATGAAGATTCATAGTCTGATTCACTCCAAGTTTTAGCTACAAATCCTCTCTCCTTGTTTTTGTGTTTACTAGAAGAGGATTTGTGTGAGTGCTTCTTAGAATCCTTCTCCTTCTTCTTATCCATCTTCTGATTTTCAGGACATTTTGGAAGAATGTGTCCTGGTTTCCTGTAACCATAACGAACAAATTTTTTAGTTGGTGTTTTGTCATACCTTAGTTTGTCTTTGTTCCTGGAAGATTTTCTCCTGAAATCTATCATGGTCATCTTGTAGAATCTCTTAGCCAGTAGACTCATGAGCTATTCATTCTCTGGAAGTTCTTCTTCTTCAGTTGCTTGAAAATCAATGCTCTTCTCTTTCTTTACTGAAGGTGAAGTCCTTTGTTCAGCTTCTCTTGTTTTGATGAGTTGCTCATAGGATTTGAGCTTACCCAACAAAGTCTCAGTTGAAATCTCATTTAAACTTCTGGCATCTCTAATTGGCCAGATAATTAAATCCCATGTGTTAGGGAAACACATGAGAATTTTGTCATTGACCTCTATCAATGTAATATCCTTCTCCAAGGTTTTTGATTCATTAATTATGAGACTGAGTCTTATATACATATCTGCTATAGATTCACTTTTTCCCTTTTTGAAATTCTCATATTGAGAAATCAGGTGAGATCTTCTGTCTTTTCTTTTATCAGTTGATCCAGCAACCATTGCATTGAGGGAGTCCCGGATGAATTTAGCTGAGGTGCATTCAGCAACCTTCTGAAAAATGTCATCTGACATTGTTTGGGCTAGTATGTTCTGAAAGTGAGGGATAGATCTTATCTTTACTCTAGGGGGTGAATAGAGAATTTTAACAATTATTAACTTGTTTTTATAGCAGATTAAAGTAGGTGATATATATGTATATGAAAATTAAAAATCACAGCACACAAATAAAACAAGTAAAAGCAATCCCGACGACACAAGGAATTTATAGTGATTCCCCAGTAAACCTGGGTACATCCACTCTTCTACCACCCTGGTAGGAATCCACTTTTTTCGAGGAGGACATATTAGGAAACGAGAACCCCTTCAATGATGCCCTGGTCATCCAAGCTTCCATCGAGGAATTCACCGTCGACCAAATCCTCGCGGATAATGGAAGCTCGGTGAACTTCATTTTCAAGAGGACCTTTTCCAGACTTCAGGTGGAAACATCTCGGGTCCAGGCTGCCAATAGACCCCTCTTTGGCTTCGCGGGAGAGAAGAAAGAGGTGGAGGGAGGAGTGGACCTTTTGGTCACCCTTGACAGAACTTCAATTCAATATTGTTTTGTCATCGTCGGTATATCGAGTTACTACAACACCATATTCAGACAACCCCTCATCAACTACTTTAAGGTGGTTCTGTCATCCTATCACCAGTGCTTGAAGTACTGTCGGGGTGACGTCCAAGTGAGGATCAGGGGCGATCCAAAGGCCGTCAGGGAGTGCTATCTGAACGCCATCAGTACCATCAGCTGGATGGGTAACATAAAGAGGTTTGAGATGATGCTAGAGAGGGTGGAAGGCCCGCGGGTTGCTGAAGAGCTGGAGGAGCTGGTGATCTCCCAGAGAGGAGAGCCGAGTATGCTGAAGATCGGAGGATCTCTGCTGCTAGAGGGACAGCTGGAGATGGCCGCATGTCTGTAAGAGAATATGGACATCTTTTCCTAGAGTGCCATGGAGATGCTAGGTATTGATGCCGATGTTGACTTCCATTGCCTCAACCTGGATCCCAAAGTCTCCCCCCATCCATCAGAAGTAGAGGAAGAATGCCACCATGTTGTCTGGTCCGATCCGAGAGGAGGTGGAGAAGCTGTTAATGGCGGGTTTTGTTTCGAAGATCTAGTATCCAGGCTAGCTCTCTAATGTTGTAATGGTGAAGAAGCCCGGAGGGGGCAGGAGACTTTGTATTGATTTTTCTATGATGAATAAAGCTTTTCCAAAGGATTGTTACCCCTTGCCTCAAATCGACGCGCTGGTTGATTCAGCCATCAGATTTCCTGTGATGAGTTTTCTTGACGCTTTTCAGGGTATCACCAGATCCGGATGCATCCCCCGACTACCACGATGTTTATTTCATCACTAGCGATGGCTGGTACAGTTATAAGATGATGTCTTTCAGGCTCAAGAATGCGGGCGCAACCTACCAGAGAATGATGGACCAAGTCTTCAAAGTGCAGAAGGGGCGGGACTTGGAAGTGTATGTGGACGACCTCTTTATCAAGAGCAAGAGCGTCGTAGATCACATAAAGGATCTGGTGCAGACCTTGGCCACCCTGAGGAAGTATAAGATGCGACTCAACCCGGCCAAGTGCAACTTCGTAGTAGGAAGAGGGAAGTTCTTAGGTCATCTCCTCACTCCAAGGTGGTGAAACCTAACCCTGATAAATTCAGAGCCATTCTGGAGATGGCACCCCAAAAGATCCCAAAGAAGTTCAGAGGTTGACCGGAAGGCTGGCTGGCCTTATCCGTTTTCTCTCCAAGGCGGGAGAGAAGTGTTCTTCATTCACCAAAACTCTCTGAGGCAATCCGAAATTCGAGTTGACCGCGGAGTGTGAAGAGGCTTTTGGAAATCTCAAACAATACCTAACTCAAGCTCCTCTCCTCCAAGTCCCGCAAGGAGGCAAAGACCTCCTACTCTATCTGGGAGTGGGAGTTGAGGCGGTTAGTTCAATGATAGTCAGGGAAGAAGACAAGAAGCATCTCCCTATCTACTATGTGAGTAGAGTGTTGCGTCATGCAGAGACGAGATATCCTATCCTGGAGAAGTTGGTGTTCGCTTTAGTGGTTTCGGCTCGGAGGCTCCGTCCTTATTTTCAGGCTCCTTCCATCAAGGTCATCTCCGATCATCCATTATGTAGTATCTTGGATGAAGTGGATCATTTAAGCTGATTGGCGAAGTGGCCAGTGGAACTCAACGAGTTTGATATTTCCTATTCTCTGAGGGTAGTGATCAAGGTCCAAGTTGTGGCGAACTTCTTGGCTGACTTCTCCGTCGAGGTAGGGGAAGACAAAGGCTCTTCTAGCCCAGTATCTTGGAATATGTTCGTGGACGAGGCTTCTGGAAGATATTCCGTAGGAGCCAGAGTCGTGCTGGTAAGCCCGCAGGGAACTAGGATCGAGCAAGCTGTCGAGATCCTCTTCCCCGTCACGAACAACCAGGCAGAGTACGAAGCCTTGGCGGCTTGCTTGCGTCTCGCCAAGGAATTGGAAATTCAAGATCTCAGAGCCTTTACTGACTCGATGGTGATCGCGTCGCAGATCAGAGGAGAATTCAAAGTGCACGATCCCATCCTATATAAATACTTAGTCAAGGTCAAAGGTCTGATCGGGGGGTTTCAGTCCTTCTTCATCGAACATGTCACCCGAGGGGAGAATTCAGAAGCAAATCACATTTTCAAGTATGGTCCCAGAGCTGGGGGGACAATGATCGAATTGTTTCGACCATCCATCGAGGAAGGGGAGATGATGGAGATCGAGCATCGAGCTTCTTGGAAATACCCATTCGTTGCATTCTTGACAATGGGTCAGCTACCTGTCAGCGAAGGAGATCAAAGGAAATTCCAATACAAAGCCGCCTACTAATTGTTGCAAGAGGGGGAGCTTTACCTCAAGACCATCTAAGGCCCCCTAGTTAGATGCTTGGCGGAAATCGAAATCCCTCATGTCCTAGAGGAGATCCATTCAGGAGAGTGCGATAGCCATTCAGGGACTCATACTCTGGAGCAGAGAATCCTAAGGCATGGCTATTTCTGGTCGACCTTTCGAAAAGATGCAGAAACCTTCTCCAAAAAATGTTCGAAATGTCAGCTCTTCGTGCCTTTTCAATTACAACCGGCTCAACACCTTTGCTTGATCACCACTCCTTGGCCTTTCGCCATCTACGGAATGGATTTGATCGACCCCTTTCCACAAGCCAGCGAGTAGAGGAAGTTTGTCTTCGTCATGATCGACTACTTTTCCAAGTGGATCGGGGCAAAGGCTCTTGCCAAAACAACTTCTCAGATCATGAATAACTTTATCTGGGGAGAGATCGCCTGCAAGTTTGGGATCCCTCTCGCCATCATCAGCGACAACGGTCCACAGTTTGCCAACTTGGAGCTGGAGGACTTCTGCAAGCAGTTAGGGACAGATCTTCGATTCGTCTCTATACATCATCCTCGAAGCGACGGACAAGTGTTGGTCGCTAACAAGTTGATCATCAACCTCCTAAAACCGAAAGTCACCAATCTGAAGGGCAGCTCCCCTCGGTCCTATGGGGTCTGAGGACAACCCCAAACTCGGCTACGGGGGAGACACCCTTCAAGTTATCCCATGGGTCTGAGGCACTCATCCCTGTGAAGTTCGAGGTTCGGAGCCCGAGGGTGATAGCAGCAGGAGAAGGAATCGAGGAGTGGCATTTGGAAAATGAAGATGCTCAAAGGATTTTGCTGGATTATATCGAAGAGCTTCGTGACTTGGCCACTGCTTTCTATGAGGAAATCAATAGGCTCATGACAAAACACTTGACAAGAATGTTCGCCTCAAACATTTCCTCGCAGGAGACCTGGTCATGTAGAAGGTGGATGTCGCGGGAAGGGGAGCTATATTTGGCAAGCTACACCCCAACTGGGTAGGTTCTTTCATCATCCAGGAATCCATGGCCACTAGAGACTATCGTCTGCAAGATCAAGAAGGAGAGCAAGTAGGAGGTACCTGGAGTGGGGAAGACCTGAAAAGGTTCTACCCCTAGTGGTAACCTGCATTACTTCTTTGTAATTCAATTTGCATATATATATATATGAGTATTTCCTCACCCTCAGAGTCACGGGAGTGTGCGAATTGTCTTCTTAATGTCAAGTTATCTCAAAATGATTAGAAGTAAATTAGCCCAGCTCCATGATCGGTTCAGGACACTTGCGCTCGACCTGTTTCTCCTAAATAGCCTATGGAGAACGATGGGACGATGCCTCGGGATATAAGCGTACTTGTAAGACTGAACCCCTGCATTGACGGCCGAGATCAGCTCCCCCCTTGCATACCGGCCTAGCTACCTCTGATTGCATCTCTCCTCTGACTAGAGGAACTAGCAGGAATAGGCCTTGATGCTAACCTCCCAAGATCGATAAAGGATCGATCACACCAAGCGGCCCCTCGCTGGGGTAGAATAACCTACCAAGCACGAGAGAATACAAGTTCATATAAAGATGGTGGGCTCGGGTATGTCCTGATGGACCCCCTGAGGTACATTTCCCTTCGCTTGTACTCTAGTATTCATAACCAGGTAGTATAGCTAGAAGCAATCTCCATCATCGGATCGGGACAACGAGCCTTCGGCCTGTTTCTCCTAAAAAACCCAGGACGGATGATGGGACAATATACCGGGATATAAGCGCCCTTGTAAGACCGAGCCCCTGCATTGATGTCTGAGATCAGCTCCCCCCTTGCATGTAGGCCTAGCTACCCCCGACTATATTTCTTTTCCGACTAGAGGAATTGTTAGGAACAGGCCTGGACTCCAACCTCCCAACTAGATGTAAAGGAGACTGCCAAGTCTTTAAATAATTTCTTCAATCCCCCGAAAAAGAAAAGAATGCATTGGAGTAGCTGATTCCTTTCATCTCTTGAGCAACGGGTTTAAATTGTGCATCAAGTAAAGTCCTTAAGTCGTGGAGTTATCATAAGTCTGAATCCCATCACGAGCTCCTCTCCTGTATATAGGCCAACGACCCCATCAAGTAAAATAAGATTCCTTGTTAGAGTGTTGTTGTAGTCCGTGATTCTTGTGCGAGCTTCCCTCTTGTAGAACGACTACTTGCCTCCCTGAGTTGACTTTCCACCGCCAGTTGATCTTGGCTCCTGCTAGGGTGTCAACTTTTCACCTCTAGTTGAGCTTGGCTCCTGCTAGGGTGCCGAATTTCCACCACCAGTTGAGTTTGGCGCCTGCTAGGGTATCGACTTTACACTGCCAATTGAGCTTAGCTCCTGCTAGGGCGTGGAGTTTCCACTGCTAGTTGAGCTTGGCTCCTGGTAGGGTGTCGACTTTCCACTGCCAGTTGAACTTAGCTCCTGCTAGGGTGTCAACTTTCCACCGCCAGTTGAGCTTGGCTCTTGCTAGGGTGTCGACTTTCCACCGCTAGTTGAGCTTGGCTTCTGCTAGGGTATCGACTTTACACCTCAAGTTGAGCTTGGCTCCTGCTAGGGTGTCGAATTTCCACCGCCAATTGAGCTTGGCTCCTGCTAGGGTGTCAACTTTCCATCGCTAGTTGAGCTTGGCTCCTGCTAGAGTGTCGAATTTCCACCACCAGTTGAGCTTGGGTCCTGATATGGTGTCGATTTTCTATCGCCAGTTGAGCTTGGCTCCTGATAGGGTGTCGACTTTCCACTTCCAGTAGAGCTTGGCTCCTAATAGGGTGTCGACTTTCCACCGCCAGTTGAGCTAGGATCCTGATAGGGTGTCGACTTTCCACCGCCAGCTAAGCTTGGATCCTGATAGGGTGTCAACTTTTCACCGCTAGTTGATCTTGGCTCCTGCTAGGGTGTCAGCTCTCCACCGCCAGTTGAGCTTGGCTCCTGATAAGGTGTCGACTTTCCACCGCCAGTTGAGCTTGGCTCCTGATAGGGTGTCAACTTTCCACTGCCAGTTGAGCTTGGCTCCTGATAGGGTGTCGAATTTCTACTGCCAGTCGAGCTTGGATCGTGCTAGGGTGTCGACTTTCGACCACTAGTTGAGCTTGTCTCCTGCTAGGGTGTCGACTTTCCACCGCTAGTTGAGCTTGGCTCCTAATAGGGTGTCGACTTTCCACCACAAATTGAGCTTGGATCCTACTAGAGTGTCGAATTTCCACCGCCAGTTGAGCTTGGATCCTGCTAGGGTGATGAATTTCCACCGCTAGTTGAGCTTGGCTCTTGAAGGGTGTCAACTTTCCACCGCCAGTTGAGCTTAGCTCCTGATAGGGTGTCGACTTTCCACAGCCAGTTGAGCTTGGCTCCTACTATGGTATTGACTTCCCACCACAAGTTGAGCTCGACTCCTGCTAGGTGTCGACCACGTTTCTCAACTCAGTCCAACGGGGAATCCATGAGACGTACGACTATATAAGTGCAAGCATGGCATGATGAGCAGGCGAGCATATGAGCAGGTTAGTAGGCGAGTATGCGAGTATCCAATTCCCCGAGCCTATGAGCCTAGCGAGCACCATCAGCAAGCGAACATGCAAGTACAAAAAGAAGAACAAAGTAGTAATCAGAGAGTTTGTATTAAACGTATCGAGATTACAAGTTACAAAATGAGCTAAGTATTGACAAATCTTGTGTATGTAAGACCCCTTTTTCTTTTTCATCTCCAGGTCTTATGCCCAGAATCGTCATTTTGCGGTGACACCGACACTCGGAAAGGTCGCCACTACAAAACTCTGATCCTGCCGACATTAATAGTCACCAAAGAAAGAGAAGCATATAGACATTTCGTTTATGTCCAAGTCCACATATCACATATATAATATATAAAAGAAATTACAGCAAGTCCATATAATAATAGAAGTACTGAAATAAAACAGTACATAGAAATATAAATGGGCTTAGCCCGGTACATCAAATCGTCACTACAAACTCTCGCGGAAGCTAAGTAAAACTAATCACTCACGGATCCTGAAGTTGGTGCTACTGTGCTAGACTGGCCCACCTCAATGTGCACAATGCTCCGCTGGTGTTGGATCTCCTACTGTTGCTCCCTGTCCCCTATCTGGAGCCCCTGAAATGTTTGGTCCACCCACTGTTAGTCAAAAATACTAAGCCAGATTTCCCCCACCCCTCCCCCAATGAATCCTAAGCACTGAGCAGAAGGAATGATAGGAAAGCTATGATGGTGGAGAGTAGACAAGAGAAGGTGACGATGGAGCTATTCTAGCAGTTATATAATAATATTTATAAAGCTAAGGAAGAAAAGTACAAACTAGCAGTTCAATAATAATAAGCAGTAAAGGAAGAAAGTAAAGCACATCACAAGGCAAGTAATAAATGTCCATAAGAACAGTAACCATAACTTATAAGCATGCCCACACAAGCTTATAAACTAAGGGGTTGTTTTGCAAGACCTAACGTATAAAAAGTCCCATACCGATTTATGCATTAGGGGTAAGGGTTTAATGATTATGTCATGGTATGCTATAATATGTTGGAACCATAGGTTTGATTTAGGCTAGGATCACTATTAGGATGCTTAGACTGACCCACAATGTATAGTCTAGGGTCATAGGATTTTCCAGGGTTTTTGCCTTAGAAGATTTGAAGTTCAGGAATTCTGTTCGACGATAGTCGAACTCAGCTCGACAAAAGTCTAGTTCAGCTCAACGAAAGTCTAGCTAAGCTCGACTAACTTAGAGTTCCAAACTCTGAGTTGAGCTCTACGAAAGCTGAGCTCCGGTCGACGAAATCTGTCCTTTACTCTTCCATCTCAGCTCGACGTTAGCCAAGCTCGGCTCGACGAAATTGGAGCTCAGCTCGACGAAACTTTTATGAAGAATCAGTTCAACATTCTCTGGGCTCAGGTCGATGATCTATTTGCTGAGATCAACTATTATTCTTACAGTTATTTTTAGGAAGTTATTATTTGCAGAAGCAGATTATTTCCAGGCTTAAATTCAGTATTCTATATATTCTGAAGACAGAATTTTATCAAGTATTACTTGCTGTCAGCTAATGACTCTGATATTTAATGCTTGAATATTCTTATGAATGTAGCCGTTTGGAGACAACATTAAATATGGATATTATCACAGAGTTAAATGCCAACCTATTTCACAGGGCAGTTACCATGCACAGAAATTTCCTAACTGGAATTAATTCAACTTTTTGAATTCAAATCAATGAATATGTACATTCAGATTTTTGGGGCTAACAACACACAACACAGAGATAGACAGTCAGACACAATACACACGCATACAGTGAACCAGCTTTCTGCTTCAAGTCTTCTTCCAACAATAGATTTTCATTCTGAGACAAAGAGCTTCATCTCTCAGAAATATTTGCTGGAAGAACAAATCTCTTTGAAGGCCTACACCCTGAAGCATAGCTTCCACTCCTGATCTGATCCATACAACTAATGGGGAGCTTTGACATCATCAAATCCACTAGTCTTCTCTAAGATTATTGACAGAGAAGAACACAATTTTTTTTGTTTACTTTCATTCACCTGTGTACAGGGTTTTAACTCCCTTCAAAAGTTAACCTTTGGTGGCAAGGCACCTGATCAAAAACCTGTGCTTTGGTTTTTGGGCACCTGATCAAAAGCTCAAAGGGTTGCGAGATCTCTCTTAGAAAATAAGTCTTGTAGTGGCAGGGCACCTGAGAAAAAACTTGTAGTGTATTCCTACCAGGGTGGTAGAACAGTGGATATACCCAGGTTTATTGGGGAACCATTATAAATTCCTTGTGTCCTCTGGTTGCCTTTACTTTTCTGTTTGTGTGCTGTGATTTTCTTACTAGACTATCACTATCATTTTAATCTGTTATAAAAACACAGTAAATAATTTTTAATACTCTATTCACCCCCCCCCCCTCCTCTAGAGTAAACATAAGATCTATCCTCACTTTCAATTGGTATCAGAGGGGTGTTAACTTGGTTTCACAGGCTAACACTTGAATCAAGATGATCTGATAGATCTGATTATTTACTCTAATTTGTTCTTTATATCATGGCACAAAATAAAGAGTATTCAAGCACCAGACCTCCAGTGTGTAACCTAAATAAGTTTGCACTTTGGAAGGCAAGGATAAGGCTCTATATGAATTCTATTGATGAGGATATATATAATTCTATCTTGATAGTTCCTCCTACACAATCTGCATCAACAAGCTCCAGTGTTGTTCCACCACCTGAGTAGATAGAAGCAAAAAAGAAGTTGAAGATAGCTATTGCAAAGGCTATGAATATCTTAGCTCAGACAATGTCTGATGACATCTTTCAGAAAGTGGTTGAATGCTCCTCAACAAAGGATATCTGGGATTCCTTAAATGGAATGGTTGCTGGGTCAGCAGATGAAAGGAAAGACAAAAATCCAACTTATTCTCTCAATATGAGAACTTCAAGAAGGGTGAATCAGAATCAGTTGCTGACATGTACACCAGACTCAGCCTCATCATCAATGAGCTGAAGACCTTAGAAAAGGACATTTCATTGACTGAAGTCAATGATAAGATCCTTATGTGCTTCCCTAGCACATGGGACTCTAGGATCTGTCCAATCAAGGAAGCCAGAAGCTTGAATGAGATCTCAATAGAGACTTTTTTGGGCAAGCTCAAGTCTTTTGAGCAGCTCATCAAGAAAAGGGAAGCAGAACAAATGGCTTCCTCCTTCAGCAAGAAAAGATAAAAGCATAGCTTTTCTGGCAACAGATAAAGCAGAAACTCTGAGAGGAAATGAAGACCTCCTGAGCCTACTGGCCAAAAGATTCTACAAAATAGCCAGGAAAGATTTCAGGAGAAAATCATCCAGAAGTGATGGTAAGTCAAGGTATGACAGAACTCGCACTAAAGAAATTGTCTGTTATGGCTGCAGGAAACCAGGACATATTCTTCCTGAATGTCTTGAGAACAAGAAGAAGGACAAGAAGAAAGAGAAGGACTCCATGAAGCACTCACACCAATCCTCTTCTAACAAACACAAGAAGAAAGAGAGAGAATTTTTGATGAGACATGGAGTGACTCAGATTCAGAATCTTCATCCAGCATAAGTGAAGATGAAGAAGAAGACAAAGCTAAAGAAATCTGTATGATGGCTATCAATGCCTCATGTACTAATTCTGATGAAGAGTCATAATCAGAATCAGAGTAAGACCAGGTAATATCTACCTTTGATTTTACTTCTGATCAATTCGAATTAGACTTTAAGTTATTATGTAAAGATTTAATTAAATCTGAGAAGAAAATCAAACTTCTCAGAGAAAAATTGATTGAATATGATAATCTTTCTTCAGAAAACTCAAAAATTAAGAAAGATTTTAAAACTGCTTCATAACAAATAAAATCTTTAGAAAAGAAATTAAATGAGGCTAAAATATTTAAAGAATCCCTTAATGGGAGAAGTATCAAATTGATGGACATTACAAGCACAGTGAATGCTATAATAAATAACTAACTGGGCTTGGGTGCTTCATCTAGTCAGCGATACATTCTTGAGAAAAATATATTATCAAAACCTATAAACTTCATTTCTGCTAAAGAAAAAGGAAAAGAAATTTTACAACTTACAGATAAAGACACTGTAGTACCTCCTAAGAAGAATCCAAAGAAAAAGAAAAATAAAAATTCACATAAAAATAATGCACAACAAATTTCGTCGAACCGAGATCGACGAAATCAGTATTATACGTCGAACGGTGATCGATGAACTCTTAACCCAGAATTTGGGTATAATTACTCAACAACGGGTGCTCGATGAAATCAACATGTTTCGTCGAACAGAGATCGACGATCGTGGAACGCAGAAAATGAATACTATCATTCTCTGAATCGAGATCAACAAAATCAATACTTTTCATCGACCTCAAATCGATGAAATCAACTATAAATATCGAACTCAAACATTAAAAACAGAAACTTTAATTCTTATCAAATTAATAATTGTAGACAAGAATTTATTAATCTCTTTACTCAATGGATAATTCCACCTAGGAGATATCATCCATTAGGCTAAAATCAAGGACCCAAGGCAACTTGGGTCAAAAACAACTAATTTGTTCTCATACAGGTAAAGAATTATTCTACCATAGAGGAACAATGGTATTTGGAGAGTGGTTGTTCAAAACATATGACAGGTTTTAAGGCCAATCTAAGTGACTTCAAGGCAAATCTTAGACCCAAGGTGATCTTTGGTGACTCCAATTGTGGACAAACAGAAGGATTTGGAAATGTCAAGATTGGAGCAATCACATTCAAAAGGTAGCCTATGTAAATGGACTGAAGCATAACCTTATATCCATAAGTTAATTTTGTGATGAAGGTTATCAGGTAACTTTTAACCAGTCTTTATGTTATATTATTAATGATAATCACAAAATTGTTTTAACTGGAATTAGAGAAGAAAATATTTATCTAGTCAATTTCAATTCAGCTAAGTCAGAAATTTGCTTATTTAATCAGATTAGTAAAGCTAGTGAATTATGATATAATAGATTAGGGCATGTAAATCTTTGGACCAAGCCAAATTATCTAAGAATAACAATGCTAGAAGCCTACCTTCTGGCTCCTACAAGAAGGAAGGACTCTGCAGGGCTTGTTAATTAGGCAAGCAAACCAAAAATAGTTTTAAATCCATTAATAAAAGTGATTCACTCAAAATCTTATACTTACTACACATGGACCATTTTGGACCTATTGCAGTACAGAGCTTGGGAGGGAAGTTCTACACTCTAGTTATTGTTGATGACTTCTCTAGATTCACTTGGGTTTTCTTTCTGAAAAATAAGTCAGATAACTTTAAAGTTCTTACAAATTTTCTTAAGAGCATACAGATTGAGTACTCTACTCTAGTTGCATTGATCAGAAGTGATCATGTCACTGAGTTTGAATCTCTTCTCATGCAAGAATTTTATGAGAAGGATGACATCAGACACTATTTTTCAGCTCCTAGAACTCCTCAGCAAGATGGAGTTGTTGAAAGAAAAAATAGAATCCTGATTGAATCTGTAGGGACATTCCTTGCAGATGCTCACTTGCCCCTATCCTTTTGGGCGGAGGCAGTAAGCACATTAAACTATGTTCTGAATAGAAGTTTAATTCATAAACTTAAGGGTATGACCCCCTATGAATTATTTAAAGGGAAGAAAACTAAAACAAACTATTTTAAAATATTTGGTTGTATATGTTATATTCATAACAATGACAAGAAATATCTTAGAAGGTTTGAATCCAAAGCTGCAGAGGGAATTTTTCTTGGATATTCCCAGGTTAGCAAGGCTTATAGGGTGTATAATAAATCAACATTAAAAATGGAAGAATCTGTTCATGTTATCTTTAATGAAACTAATATGTTTTACAAGGAGAGAGACATCTCTATCATAGAAACTTTGCAGGTACCCAATCTGTGTGAGAAGTTGGATGACTTAATCCTAACCCAAAAGGATACATCACATCCATCTCAACAGATTGTTGATGAAGATAGTGAAGAAGAAATTCAGGATCAGATTGCTGAAATTATTGTGGCTAAGGAAATTCCACCAGGGGAATTTATACCACAAGTGGTTATTGAAGAACCAACTCTACCCACTGATCTTGTCACACTTAGAGATCATCCTATATCTCAAGTGATTGGAGACATGTTAGCTAGTATGCAAACAAGGCATTAATTAAATCAAGATCATATGCATGTTTGCTTTATCTCTCAGATTGAACTTCAATCCATCACAGATGCATAACAAGATCCCCACTGGATCATTGCTATGTAAGAGAAACTTAATCAATTTGAGAGGTGTAGATTTGGGATTTAGTTCCAAGACCCAAATACTACCCAGTCATTGTAACTAAATGGGTTTTTAGAAGCAAATTGGATGCTCAAGGATTCATTGTAAGGAACAAAGTAAGACTGGTGGCTCAAGAATACAGACAGGAGGAGGCATTGACTATGACCAGACTTTTGCTCCTATTGCAAGATTGGAGATCATCAGAATATTTCTTGCATGTGCAGCTTTCAATAAGTTCAAGGTATATCAAATGAATGTTAAGAGTGCATTTTTGAATGGATAACTCAAAGAGGAAGTATATGTAGAACAACCTCTAGGTTTTATCTCTCCAACTCACTCTTATCATGTTTTTAGACTGAACAAAGCTCTTTATTGTCTCAAATAAGCTCCAAGAGCTTGGTATGAGACTCTTGTTAGTTTCATGTTAGAGAATAAGTTCATTAGAGGCATTGTAGATAGAACTTTATTTATTAGACATCATAAGTCAAAACTTTTGCTAGTCCAAATCTATGTAGATGATATAATATTTGGATCTACTTATTCCAAACTTTGCAAAAGGTTTTCTAACCTGATGCACTCAAAGTTTGAAATGAGTAACATGGGTGAACTCTCCTACTTCCTTGGTCTTCAAGTGAAGCAATCCCTGATGGTATATTTATATCCCAGTCTAAATATGCTAAAGAGCTTATTAAAAGATTTGGGATGTCTGATGCCTCAGCTAAGAAAACAATCATGCCCTCAAATGATGTAGTAGATTCTAATGAACAGGGCAAACTAGTTGATCAGAAAACATATAGGGCTACTGTTGGGTCCTTGTTGTATTTTACAGCTAGTATGTCTGATATTATGTTTGTTATATACATCTGTGCTAGGTTTCAGGTAAATCCTAAAGAATATCACCTTACTTTGTTATATTTTAAGATATATAAAGGGTTGTCCTAATCTAGGACTTTGGTATCTAATAGAGTCAAAATTTGAATTAACTGGATTCTCAGATGCTGACTATGCTGGATGCAGAGTTGATAGGAAAAACACATTAGGAACTTGTCAGTTCCTTAGTGATAGGCTTGTGTCTTGGTTTTGCAAGAAGCAAACCTATGGGTCAACTGCAACTGCTGAAGCTGAATACATGGCAGCTGGTAGTTGTTGTTCACAAATTTTGTGGATACAAAATCAACTTCTGGATTATGGTTTAAACTTAAATAATTCAACTAAATTTTGTGATAATACAAGTGATATTTCAATTGCACAAAATCCAGTTCTGCATAGTAGAACTAAGCATATAGAGATTAGACATCATTTCATTAGAGATAATGTAGACAAAAATAAAATTAGACTTGTCTTTATTTCTACTGATTTGCAAAGGGCAGACATTTTCACTAAACCCTTAGATGAGAAAAAACATCTGTTCTTCTCAAATCAGTTAGGAATGATTAATGGTGAGTCATTAATTTAATTTTTGTTCTTAGATCGACGAAATGATCACCTTTCGTCGAACGGAGATCGACGATCTATGAACATTTCGTGAGATTTTTCGTCGACCTGAGATCGACGAAATCTCTCTATAAAACTTTCGTCGAACGGAGATTGACAAAGCTTGTTTTCAGAAAATTTTTCGTCGACCTGAGAACGACGAAATCTTTTCTTCTCTTCAAACTTAGATCGACGCTTTTATTTCTCTGCGAAATTTTTTCGTCGACCTGAGTTCGAAGTTTTTATCTTGCGTCGGACGAAGTTCGCCTTTTCCGCTTCTGAAAACTTATATCTAGGTTTTCTTCAAGCTTTATCCCATGCATTACAATTTCCCTTGCAGTTGATCTCTTGTTTCTATTACAGAGCAATGGTGATTCCTCGGGCTCTTCTCTCCTCCATGAAGATCGATGTCGGGTTTGACATTGACTTGGACTCCTTCTCTCACTCGGATCAAATCTTTCAATATATTCTGAAACTGTTCGACAATCCCAATCTTTGACAGTTTATGACAACTAGAATCAAACTACAAGTGGCTGAGATTAAGGAGTGGATGCACACAACAAGGATTCAAGATTCTCAAGTTCTTATTGGATCGATATCAGGACATCACGTTCCTCTTTCTCCAGAACTTTTAACTGAGGTTTTCAGTTTTGTGAATGGGGAAGATGAAATAGATTTATCTAGTAGTGAATTTGATGAAATGCTAGAAAGGTTAGGTCACATCGAAGGAAACCCTAACCACCTCCTAAAGAAAAACCTATCTATAGAATATTGGTTTAGGGCATATATTGTAGGCAAAGTGATATTGGGCAAACACTCTGCTCATGACCACATTACCAGGCACCAATTTCAATTGATGTGTGCTCTGGTTAATAAGAAGTCAGTGAATTAGGGAAGCATTCTATTTGACAGCATCAGGAGAAAGATAAATGGAAAATCTGGAGGATATGTAAGGATCCTTGGGATCTTCTTGTAGGCTAAATGCCCTGAGTTGTTGGTCTCCCAGACCAGCTTCATCAATGCCTCCAAGAGGCTTACCTCTGCCCTTTTTGACAGATGGGAGAGGGTAATTCAAAAGCCTTCCAAGTCTTACTCTTCCAGTGCTTCAGAAGACACAAGGGCTGTTCCAGGCACTCTCCCAACCCCTGAAGAAGCTCCTACTCCTCCTCTTCAACAACCATCCATTGTTGTTGTAGACACTCCTTCCACTCTCATTCCTCATGCCTCACCATCTCAACCACCATCTCCACCTACTCAATCACCTCTACCCCCACATCTTGATGACATACCACTTCAGATAGATCCACAAATGTCATCACCAAATTTTGATCTGCTATCATCACATCTCCACCTCACTCTCCTCAACATCACCTATCTCCACAACAACATCACATCCCTTCACCTCTTCCAACTCCACCTGCATCTCCTCTTCAGGATGAAATCATCCCTGATTTCATTCCTCTTCCATCATCAATACCACCATCTATCATCTCTCCACTTTCACTTCCATCTACTACTACCACAACTCCACCATCTCTATCTACTCAAACTCCATCTGAGTTCATGCATTTGGATTATTCCTCCATTGCTGCAAACCTCTTGGAGTTTATCAATCCTACTCCTAGGCAGCTCATAAATGAAGCCATTGCCCCTCTTGTTGTTTCCATCAACACTCTTTCTGCTAATCTTGCTTCCTCCTCCGTCCCTTCTTATACTGGGGGCCTGGGTTCAGGTCTGTCTGAATCTAGGCAGGGGGGATGTCTCATGAAGAAGTTCCAGCAGCAGCAAAAGTTCTAGCAGCAGCAATTCCAGCAGCATCAACTCCAGCAGCAGCAGCAGTTGAAATTGTTTATATTGAAATGTTTTATACAGAAGAAGAGGCAGCAACAGAAATTATCATTGTTGGTGATTTTATCATTAATCCCACAGTTGATATGCATTCTTTACTACATTCTTTTTATACAGTTTATAGTAGCAATTTACAAGTTTTTGATAATGACTATCATAAAGCTATAGTTTGTTATTCTGCACCCATAGATTCTTCTATTATAGATCAGATTAGATCCAGCTTCAATAATACCTCAACTACAGCAGCTGAAATATAGAAGAGATTATAGAGCTAATAACTGAACCAGAGCCAAAGGCCTTCTCCCCACCTACTTTTGTTTGGGATGAATCCCCCATGCCAAATCTTGATGATATTATGCTTGCAGATATGGAAGAAGATGATAGTGTAAATATACAGTTTGATACAGATATACAGCCACAGGCTCCAATAATTTCAGCAGAGATGCTTGCACAAATAAATGCTCTTTATGACAATCCTGCTGGTTGTTCTGATGATGATGAAGAATCAGATGATTCTGATGTCTCAGATTCTAAGAAAAGGAAACTTAAAAGGAAGGATCCAGCAAAGGCTGCTCCTAAACCTAATCCTCCAGCAGATACTCCCTACTATGTTCTGCACAACATTACTCTCACTCCAGATACTCCTAACTGTATGAGGTATTCCAAGAATGAACAAAAAGCAAGAAAGAAGAGTAGGAGATACTCTCCTCCTCCTCAAAGGTCTTGGAGAGTTCCTTCTCCTCCTCCCCCTCCTGTAGCAGGATCAGCAGGAGGTGTTTCTCAATCTCTAAGGTCCTCTTCTCAGTCACACCAATCCAGATATTCTTCTCAGAAACAAGACAAACCTTCTAGGTATTATTCTCAAAGCAGTCATCATTATCAACAGAGATCAAGCCAGAGCAGCTCACAACAAAATTCTACATCTCAAAGTAGCTCACAATAACAACATATTTCCCCAAGTGCTCCAGAAAATTCAAGTCTAGAAAGGCCTCTGTCTCCTACTTATGAACCTTAATTAGATCCAGTATACAGGATGGCTAGATTTAATGAGCTTGTTGGTCTGTCTCAAATCAACAGAGCTAGATCTGAAGGAAATGACACATCTCAATTCATAATTTATTCAATGTCAATGAATACATGAAGCTCCATCCAGAGGCAGTAGTGCCAACAACAGGTTCTTAGAAGATTCTTGGTGCTACAGATATGAAGAATACTCAAAGGAAAGCTGAAGATCCTACTAGAAAGCTAGTGTTTCTCAAACCCTCTTCAGCCTCTCCCTCTGATGCTCCTAAAAATGGTTCCTAATTCTTCCTGTTTATGTTTTCAAACTATTTGATGATATTGTTTCTTAAACTTTCAAAGCTTAATTATGTATCTGTTGAATGTTTTATTTCTGCTAGATATATCTCTTTGCTTTATGTTATATTTTGTAAATAGTATCCTCACCCAAATATGGGGAGATTGTTGGAACTCCAGGTTTGATTTGGGCTAGGATCACTATCAGGATGCTTAGACTGACCCACAATATATAGTCTATGGTCATTGGATTTTCCAGGGTTTTTGCCTTAGAAGATTTTAAGTTCAGGAATTCTGTTCGACGAAAGTCGAACTCAGCTCGACGAAAGTCTAGCTCAGCTCGACGAAAGTCTAGCTCAGCTCGACTAACTTAGAGTTCCAAACTTTGAGTTGAGCTTGACGAAACCTGAGCTCCAGTCGACAAAATCTGCCCTCTACTCTTCCATCTCAGCTCGACGTTAGCCAAGCTCAGCTCAACAAAATTGGAGCTCAGGTCGACAGAATTTTTTGAAGAATCAGTTCAACATTCTCTAGGGCTCAGGTCGATGATCTATTTGCTGAGATTAACTATTATTCTTACAGTTATTTTTAAGCATTTATTATTTGCAGAAGTAGATTATTTCTAGGCTTAAATTCAGGATTCTATATATTCTGAAGACATGATTTTATCAAGTCTTAATTGCTGACAGCTAATGACTCTGATATTTAATGCTTGAATATTCTTATGAATATAGCCGTTTGGAGGAAGCATTAAATATGGATATTATCACAGAGTTAAATGCCAACCGATTTCACAGGGCAGTTACCATTCACAAAAATTTCCTACCTGGAATTAATTCAAGTTTTTGAATTCAAATCAAAGAATATATACATTCAGATTTTTGGTGGCTAACAACACACAACACAGAGATAGACAGTCAGACACAATACACATGCACATAGTTAACCAGCTTTCATCTTCATGTCTTCTTCCAGCAACAGATTTTCATTTTGAGACAAAAATCTTCATCTCTCTAGAAACATTTACTGGAAGAACAAATCTCTTTGAAGGCCTACACCCTGAAGCAAAGCTTCCACTCCTGATCAGATCCATACAACTCTGGGGGAGCTTTGACATCATCAAATCTACTAGTCTTCTCTAAGATTATTGACAGAGAAGAAGATAATCTTTTTTTGTTTACTTTCATTTACCTGTGTACAGGGTTTTAACTCCCTTCAAAAGTTAACCTTTGGTGGCAGGTCACCTGATTAAAAACCTGTGCTTTGGTTTTTGGGCACCTGATCAAAAGCTCAAAGGGTTGCGAGATCTCGCTTATAAAATAGGTCTTGTGGGGCAGGGCACCTGAGCAAAAACCTATAGTAGATTCCTATCAGGGTGGTAGAAGAGTGGATGTACCCAGTTTTATTGGGGAACCACTATAAATTCCTTGTGTCGTCTGGTTGCCTTTACTTTTTTGTTTTTATTCTGTGATTTTCTTAGTAGGCTTATACATATCACTATCCTTTTAATTTGTTATAAAAACAAAGTAAATAATTTTTAATACTCTATTCACCCCCCCCCCCACTAGAGTAAACATAAGATTTATCCTCACTTTCATAATATGTGGGTTTAATGATATGTTCATGCAAGTGCAACACACACACAACTCTATGCATACAAACCTTTAGTTCCCCCCATTTGGGCAGCTGGCTTCACTCCCAAGAACCTCCGTAGTGGAAAATAGAGACAGTGGGTCGGGCCCCCCGCTCCTAAGTGGGTATCCACACTACCAGGCTTAGCCCTTATGTACGCCTCCGAAAGGACACACTTAGAGTCACCACGTACTAATGCTGGCCATATCCACCAGTCTTTCTTTGGCTAAGTGTAAACCACACCCGCCGAGTCAGCGTATCGACGTCGGTGTGAACTACAGTCTAATACCGAAGATCCACCACCTTTTTGTTCATGTATCCAAGAATTCCCGAGCCATTGGCTCCCCGGACCAACCCATCCGTTATAACTACCACCGAGCCTACTACTCGGATAACTCAACAAACTAACCACCCGAGTAACCCGAGTGTGTGAAATTGAATCCCTAGTTATACTAGTTGCTCTTCGTTATTTATTCTTACAGTTTAGGTTAACCTTGGACTGCCCAGTGTATTCCCTGTGAAGGGCTCTCACGGGGCACTAGGAACTATGATGGTAGCTGAAGCCCATCGTTCCCTTTCGCAAGGCACTTACTGTTATTGGTAACTACCCAGGTCCCGATCCCATTTAATGTTATACTAAGTGTAACCAAGTGTATTTTGGCTCTTTCTCTCCACACGAAAGATGATCTTTCATCGATCCCGAGCAGCACTTAAAACTAGTCGACCCAATACCCACCCCATCATGACTCTTAATGGAGTATTCATTTCCACCTCACCAAATCAGATAACTCTTAACCCAACTCCCTATGTCCAACCTTCAAGCTATCTCAAATCTCCATATCAACTATGTGTAGACCAACCTAAGCTATATGATGGTTATGAAAGGTGACCCCTTCAAATATTATTCCAAATTCCCTAGAATTTTAACTTGGGGTCTATCATGACAAATTTAGACTAAATCCAGAGACTTGTAATTTTCCTAATTAATTTAACATTTATTATTTTTTCCCAGAATTAGGTCATGGATGATTTTGAACATGAAGTACTTGTTTTCCTTAAGTTATGGCCTTCCAAAATTATGTTCACTATATGATGACAAAATATCAGAGAATACCAAATTTCACAAACTTTCACAAAAATATTAGCCCTTAATTAATTTATTCAATATATTTGCAGTAATTAAAGGTAAAGAAGGAAGTACCACCAATCATAATCCAAAAATTACACAAAAATTACCAGAGCTTAAACATAATCATAAAACATTATTGACTGAGTTTCTCTTCACTTTCAAGTTAGTTTAACCATGAATTTATCAAAATCATCAAAAGGGGCAACAAAAAGGTTATAACTATAAGCAGGAGTTATATACTTCCAAACATCCTACAATAAATTCGAGAGACTAATATTGATCTAAAAACTCTTCTATCAAAATTTCATAAGAATCCAAGGTCATATGACACTTCAAATTTTCTATAAAATGTATAGCCCAAAAAATTCCCAATTTATTTAAGTGGTGTGCCTGAGTCTAAATGACACCAAAATCCTTCCTAGGACTATTCACCACCCCATGACCTCATGGAGTAAACTCCAAGTCCATATAAGGACTTATCACTCCATGTCCTTCACAAACCCCCCAAGTTCAACCTTACGGTTTGAAATAGGGTCCTAGGGCAAATCCACACCAATCCATCTCAAACTCCCTGAGGGGGTGTTTAAACTAACCTTGGGGCTCTTGCCAAGGTCCCAACCCATTTGGGTGAGATTTGGCCACTCCATGCCCCAAGCACACTTTGCCCTAATTTACCCCTTTAAGGGCCACGCTTTGGTCTCACCAAAACCTATTCAAATCAAACCCAATTGGGCTGAGATTTTTATCAGAGTCATAATACGACCCTAAGAGATAGCCACCCAAATTTTGGGGGGTTTAGAGGTCATTAGACCCCTTAAATAATCATACATGTTTTATTAAATTTCTACAAAAACTATAGGAAAATGTTTTCCAAAAATTTCCATTTTTGGATATGCTAAAGATATAGATAGGAGTGACCCCCATCCCAAATTTCAAGTCATTTGGACAAGTGGTTTAGTGGGGGCAATCAGTTTAATTTCTGACTAGCCCTATGTATAGGCTGCACCATTTTGACAAATCGTCGAACGGGATTGATTTCGTCGAACGTAGTCCACAAGTTAGCCTTCAACATTCTTCGAACGGAGTTCGTCGAACGGCTTCAGCCTTCGACGTTCGTCGAACTGCTTTAGCCTTCAACGTTCGTCGAACGGCTTTGATTTCGTCGAATAGAGTTCAGCGACCATGGTTGATTTCATCGAACGGAGTTCGCACTCTAGCCTTCGACATTCGTCGAACTTAGCCCGACGATAGTGGTCAAAGTGTCTGTTCATAAATTTTGGGGTGTTACAGAGTTCCCGGCCACCCGCGCCTCTTCCCAGTCGGCCACCGCCACCACCACCTTCGTTGAGGTGGTGGCTGGCGATTTGGGGTGGTTGGACGGCCGGTGGTGGCCGGAAAAATGGTTTGTTGGTGGAAGAAAAAGATTGAAAAACCAAGCCTTCGACCATGCCGATCTTGGGCCAATTGGACCGGAACCCTGCGGCCAATGGATGGAGATCTATCCACTAGAAAGAGGAGTGGGCAGGACATTTTGGGAAGCGTGAAGTCTTGCCGATCGACGAGACGCCATTGTCGGTGGTGGTGTCATCGGGTGATCTGCAACAGTACTACCAAATTCCTCCGCTTCTTCAAAGGGAAAGTGGAAACGATTGCTATGGACTTGGTGAAGCTTTTAAGAGAGTCAATTGGCGGAGGGGAAGGGCCAAGCATCAATGCCATTAATGGCCATGAAAGCCTATTTTCGGCCAACTGAAAACCCACTGAATTCCTTCCCTTGGTGGCCGGGAAAGGCCTTTGATCTCCTCCTTATCAATCAGGGGAGATGAATCCAGCAAGGGAAGTGGAGCCCTTGGCCTTCCAAGCAATGAATGGCCTTTACTCCCCACTTTCTCTCTCGCCCATTAAAGGGAAAATGGAGCTTTTCTCTCTCATAGTCATCAAGGACGAATTTGATGACTAATTCGGCCTAAAGTAAACCCACTAACCCTTATTATTACTGGAAATAAGGCTAGCCCAAGTGTATTGGGCTTGAGCTTGAGTTAGCCTACTTGAGATAGTTTGACTTAATTATAGGGTGGAGTTGACCTTGGTCAAATTGACCTTTTAGGTTGACCCCAATCGGTCCTTGGTGATCCATTGACCTCCCTTTAGGTTTGGGAAGGTATAGGTGTGGTCCATTTAGCTAAGGGAAGATCTATTGGCCATATGTAAGTTAGTTTGACCCATTTAGGGTTAGGGTGGACTTAGGTCAACTTGACCACTTTGATTGCCCCCAATGGGTCCTTAGTGACCCTATGGACCACCCAAGGGGTTAGACGTGTTGTGGTGGGGTCATTGAGTCAAGTTGAAGCCCTAAGGTCAAACCCTAGGTCTGGTGGTGAGGTTGTGCTATAGGCAGATCAAGGTGATTTTCACCATGTATCTTTGTTCACTTGGTATTTTGAACTTCTTAGGGTTTTGTCATGACCTAGTCATGACAAAACCACTCTTAGGGGTCTACTTGTTTAAGGGTTGTTACAAATCCCAATATATAAAAATAAAAATTTTGTCCCCGAAATTAAGGTTAAGCCTACAGGGTTTCTACTAAAGTGAAAACATGTAACATCCCTAAGAAATAAAAATTTACCTGACTCAAAGAGATCTAAGTACCTCTATCGCATCAAGTCCCGTGTCTCCCAAGTGTGCTTATCCTGCCCATGGTTCCTCCACAGGACCTTGACCAGCAGGACCTTCTTGTACCGCAAGACCCACATCGCTGTATCCTCGATCCTGACCGGCTCTATGCTGACTGAACGATCTGAAACCACCCGGCCATCTGTAGTGGAAATCAGGTGCTCAGGACATATTACAACCCTCCGAAGTGAAGAGACGTGAAAGACGTCGTGCAATCCCGCTAACTCTGGTGGTAGCTCTAGTCTGTAAGCCAAGGGGCCGATCCGCTCCAGGATCTTGTAAGGCCCCATGTATCTCGGACTGAGCTTCTTCCACCCGCGAACCCGCGAGACTCTATGCATCGGTCGTATCTTCAAGAAAACTTGGTCTCCCACCTGGAACTCCACATGATGATGTCACGCATCGTAGTATTTTTCCTGCCTGCTCTGGGCTTCCAACATCCCATCCCGGATTAATCTCACCTGAGCATATGTGTCCTCCACGAACTCCGAGCCGAGTGCCTTCGGATACTCGTCCTGGATCCAAGATAGTGGGGTCTTGCACGTCCGTCCATATAATGCCTCATAAGGGGCCATGACTATGCTGGACTGATGGTTGTTGTTATATGAGAACTCGATCAGCGACAACAATCTCTCCCAGTGCTCTCCGTAGTCCAAAATACATAGGCGCAGAAGATCCTCCAGTGTATGATTTGTGCGCTCCATCTGCCCATCAGTCTGAGGATGGAAAGCTGTGTTGAACGTAAACCGTTAGCCCAGATAAGCAGGAACTGACCTCCACTCCTTGGACGTAAATCGTTCATCCCGATCTGGCACGATCGTCCTAGGCAGCCCATGGTAACGAACAAACTGCTCGATAAACCTCTGCACTAGAACACTGACAGGAGCGTCCTTCGCAGCTAGAATAAATCTGGCCACCTTCTTCAATCTATCGACGATCATCCAAATCGAATCATTCCCCACATGAGATCGGGGTAGCCCATGTTTAAAATTCATGGCTATGTCCTTAAACATCCATTTCGGCACCGGAAGTGGCTATAATAATCCGGCCGGACTCTTACACTCCGCCTTTACGAGCTGGTAAGCCTCATAATGTGTCACAAAGTATGTAATATCCTTCTTCATGCCCGGCCAATACAACATCCTCTTCAGGTCTGCTGTCATCTTAGTGATCCCCGGGTGCACTGAATATCTACTGTAGTGTGCCTCTGTCATGATATACTCCCGAAATTGGCCTCCTGTCGGTATATAAACCCTGCCTCTAAAGCAAAGCAGCCCATCTATCAAAGAGTAATCCCTTGTCATGCCTTTCTCCAAGGCCCTGAATGTCGGCTCCATCCTCGCATTCAACCTCTGTCCATCCCTGATGTGATCCCGAATATTGTCGGTGGTACTCATCGACGCCAGGTACTCCTCATATATCTCTTGATCATCCTAGGACACAAGAGATATATGCATCTCCTCCAACATCTATACCAACTCCATAGTCATCAACTGAGGCCCTGCTCTTGATGTAGTGGCCCTCTAGCTCAGAGAATCTGCTACCACGTTTGCCTTCCCGGGATGATAGTGCATGGTATACTGGTAGTCTGACAAAAACTGTGCCCAACATCTCTGTCTGATATTCAGCTCCTTTTGCGTATCCACGTACTTCAAGTTCTTGCAGTCTGAGAATATATCGTAGTGGACACCGTAGAGGTAGTGCCGTCAGATCTTCATATCAAAGATAACCGCTCTCATCTCCAAGTCGTGCACCAGGTAGTTTTGCTTGTGTTTCTTCAACTCACGGGAGGCGTAAGATATCACATGCATGTTCTGCATCAGAACGACACCCATACCCTGATATGACGCTTCCGTATAAACCTGAAATCCTTCCTTCCTAGATGGAAGAGCAAGGATAGGGGCTGAGGTAAGCCGACCCTTCAGCTCCAGAAAGGCAGCCTCGCACCGTGGCATCCAAACAAATGGAGTCTCCTTCTTCGTCAGGGATGTAAGAGGTCGAGTAATCCGAGAGAAACCCTCCACAAACTTTCAGTAGTAACCGACAAGCCCGAGGAAACTCCTCACATCAGTGGCCATCTTCAGCGGTGGCCAATCCTGAACTGTCTGAACCTTTGTCGGATCCACTGTCAATCCTGCCCCACTGATGATATGGCCTAAGAAGGCCACCTTCTTCATCCAAAACTGACACTTGCTGAACTTAGCTTATAACTTATGCTCTCAGAGCTTCTCCAGGGTTAGAGCCAAATGACGTGCATGATCATCCTCAGTCCTCGAATAGATGAGGATGTTGTCAATAAACACAATGACGAAGACATCCAGATAGGCCTCGAATACCCAGTTCATCAAACTCATGAACGCAGATGGTGCATTCGTGAACCCGAAGGGCATCACGGTAAACTTATTCAACCCGTATCTACTGCTAAAAGCAGTCTTCGGGATGTCCTCCTCCTAGATCCGTAGCTGGTAGTAACCTGACCTCAAATCTAGCTTCGAAAGCCAATGAGCTCCCTCCAATTGGTCAAATAGCTCGTCAATCCTCGGCAGAGGATATGTGTTCCAAACCATCAGCTAGTTTATAGCCCTGTCGTCGATACACAATCGGAGTGCCACATCCTTCTTCCTGATAAAAAGCACAGGAGCTCCCCATGGTGAAGAGCTTAGCCGGAAAAATCCGGCTTCCACTAGCTCATGTAGCTGGCTTCGAAACTCCACCAACTCCTTCAGGGCCATCCGGTAAGGAGCTCTGGATGCCGGCTTAGCCCCCAGTATGAGTTGTATCTCGAAATCCTTCTCCCGATGTGGGGGTAGCCCTGATAACTTTTCCGAAAATACATCGGCAAAATCCCGCACCACAGGGATACTAGGAATGGAATCCTTGGCCTTGGCCATCTCAAACAACACCTGATAAACCTCCTCTCCCTGCATACGGGACTTGACGGCCTAAATAGAAGAGAGTAGAAGACGAGAGGTTGTGGAAATACCTTTGAAGGTCGCATAAGTGTCGCAGTATCTGAGTACGACCTTCCTTGCTGGGCAGTCAATCTGAGCATGGTTCCAAGTGAGTCATGTCATTCCCAAGACGAGATCAAAGTCCGCCAAGCTTAAGATCGTCGCTGGAGCCTCGAGGGTCAACCAGGTTTTTGATGAAGTCCTCCATCCCATTGGGGAGACGCACCCTCCTAGTGACTCCATTGTAATACATGATGCCCTCCAGGTTTTTGATGAAGTCCTCCGAGATGAAATTGTTGGATGATCCCGTGTCGAAAAGGGTGTGGGCAGGCTTGCCGCACACCATCACTATCCCTGAGTTAGTTAAATTTTTCCTCTTAGATATCTAATTTCAGGTTTTTAGCTAATTCTACAGTTCTATATTCATGTAAACTAACTTTTATGAAAGGGAAGGAAAATTTAAATTTACTTACATACCTGCTATCACCCGTTCTGGGTTCCGGGGATGAGCCAGATCCAAGGAATATACTTGCCCTCTATCCTGCCTGCGGTCTCCACCCTGAAATCCGCATCCTCGGTCGGGTCCTCGACCACCAAACTGCCGAGCAGGTGGGGCATCCTAAAGTACTGGTACGGTTGCTTCCCTCATGGGGCAGTTCCTCTTGAAGTGCCCCGGGTGGTTGCACCAGAAACATGTCTGTGACCCCTCCACTATCCTTTGCATCTCTAGAATTTGTAAAGGCTGAGTAGCCAACACAACTGGGTTCCTCTAGTCCTGCCTGTCCTCCCGGTTGGGTTGATCCTCATTCCTCCTTTCCCCAATGACATGACCTCTAGGCTGGACTCTTCTACCACAAATCACCGCGTCGTTAGTCGGTCTCTTTCAGCCCTGGACTATAAGCTGATCTGCCTCTCTCTTCTTGGCCATCTCCAAGATCTTGGCCAAGCTCCAATCAGAGATGAAGCGTAGGGCATGTCTCATGTCGTCATGAAGGCCCTTGTAGAATCTCTTCGTGTAGCTCGCGTCATCCAACTGATATGAGTCCACATAACGGGCTAGATGTGTAAACTCCCGGTAGTACTCCAACACTATCTTGTTGCCCTGTCTTAACTGTAGGAACCTGTCTTTCAACTCATCCCTCGCCGACTGAGGTATAAAATGCTCCAATAGGGCAGATCTGAACTCCTCCCAGAAAATATCTGTGCAATCCACTCCATCAAAGGTGGTGTCTAGCAGTGACTTCCACTATCTCTTTGCATGTGACTCTAAGCATGAGACTGCCAAAGATACTGCTTGCTCTGCCAAGCATCGATTCCCAGCCAGCATCTCGTAGATGATGTCCAACCACTCCTTTATACGGACTGCTGACTCCGTCCTGAGGTGGGATGGAGGAGAAAGTCCCCGAAATGCACTCTACAAGTTAGCCCCGGGATTTGGCTGTGGATTCGGGGCCTGCTGAGTCCTGAAGGCCTCCAGAATGGCCATCAATGTCTGCCCCATCTCCGTCTACTGGAACGGAGTCGGAGCCGGCGGGGGTGGAACCACATTCTGTGCCTGAGGTATACCCTGCTGTAGAGTAGGGGTCGCAGGCTACAAAGGAAAAATTCCAATTGTTAGATAATGTACAAGTAGAGCTAATGAAAAAGTGGACTTTTACATGTGATTCCCCTTATAGGAACACCAATGCTTCCGCTGCTAGTTTGTCTGCAAACTAAGCTCGCGCGAGTTGGCCTAGGGTTTTTGTGGACTTCTTCTCTTTGGCCTAGGGTCTCATGCCCAGAATCGTCATTTTGCGGTGACACCGACACTCGGGAGGTTGCCACTACAAAACGTTGATCCTGTCGAGCTTAACAGTCACAAAAGAAAGAGAAGCATATAGAAATTTTGTTTATATCCAAGTCCACATATCACATATATAATATATTAAAGAAATCACAGCAAGCCCACATGATAATAGAAGTACTGAAATAGAATAGTACATAGAAATATAAACGGGCTTAGCCCGGTACATCAAATCCTCACTACAAACTCTCGCGGTAGCTAAGTAAAATTAATCACTCACAAAGCCTGAAGCCGGTACACCTGTGCTAGACTGGCCCACCTCAATGTGCCCCATGCTCCGCTGGTGTTGTATCTCTTGCTGCTGCTCCCTATCCCCTATCCGGAGCCCCAGAAATGTTTGGTCCACCAACCATTAGTCAAAAATACTAAGCCAGATTTCTCCCACCCCTCCCTCAATGGATCCTTAGCACCGAGCGGAAGGAATGATAGGAAAGCTATGATGGTGGAGAGTAGACAATAGAATGTGACGGTGGAGCTATTCTAGCGGTTATATAATAATATCTATAAAGCTAAGGAAGGAAAGTACAAACTAGCAGTTCAATAATAATAAGCATTAAAGGAAGAAAGTAAAGCACATCACAAGGCAAGTAATAAATGTCCATAAGAAGAGTAACCATGACTTATAAGCATGTACACACAAGATTATAAACTAAGGGGTCATTTTTCAAGGCCTAACGTATAAAAATTCCCATATTGATTTATAGGTTAGGGGTAAGGTTTGATTGATGATGTCATGGTATGATATGCTATGTGGGTTTAATGATATGTTCATGTAAGTGCAACACACACACGACTCTATGCGTACAAACCATTAGTTCCCACCATTTGGGCAGCTAGCTTCACTCCCACGAACCTCCGTAGTGGCAAACAGAGACAGTGGGTCGGGCCCCCCACTCCTAGGCGGGTATCCACAATAGCAGGCCTAACCCTTACGCACGCCTCTGAAAGGACACACTCAAATTCACCAGGTGCTAATGTTGGCCATATCCACCAATCTTCTTTTAGATAAGTGTAAACCACATGCCCCGAGTCAGTGTATCGATGTCGGTGTAAAAGACCGTCCAATACCCATGACCCACCACCTTTTGCTCATTTATCCAAGAATTCTCGAGCCATCGGATCCCCGAACCAACCCATCCGTTATAACTACCACCGAGCCTACTACTCGTTTAACTTAACAAACTAACCACCAGAGTTACCGGGATGTGTGAAAGTGAATCCCTAGTTGTACTAGTTGCTCTTCGCTATTTATTCTTATGGTTTAGGTTAACCTTGGACTGCCCAGGGTATTACTTGTGAAGGGCTCTCACGGGACACTAGGAACTATGATGGTAATTGAAACTCATCGTTTCCTTTCGCAAAGCACTTACTATTATTGGTAACTACCCTGGTCCTGATCCCATTTAATGTTATACTAAGTCTAACCAAGTGTATTTTGACTCTTTCTCTCCATAGAAAAGGCGATCTTTCGTCGATCCCGAGCACCACTTAACACTGGTCGACCCAATACCCACCCCATCATGACTCTTAATGAAGTATTCATTTCCACCTCACCAAATCAGATAACTCTTAACCCAACTCCCTATGTCCAACCTTCAAGCTATCTCAAATCTGCAGATCTACTATGTGCAGATCAACATAAGCTACATGATGGGTATGAAAGGTGACCCCTTCAACTATTCTTCCAAATGCCCTAGAATTTTTACTAGGGGTCTATCATGACATATTTAGACTAAATCCAGACACTTGTAATTTTCCTAATTAATTTAACATTTATTAAATTTTTCCCAAAATTAGGCCATGGATGGTTTGGAACATGAAATACTAGTTTTCCTTAAGTTATGGCCTTCCAAAATTATGTTCACTATATGATGACAAAATATCAGAGAACACCAAATTTCACAAACTTTCACAAAAATATTAGCCCTTAATTAATTTATTCAAGATATTTGCAGTAATTAAAGGTAAAGAAGGAAGTATCACCAATCATAATCCAAAAATTACACAAAAATTACGAGAGCTTAAACATAATCATAAAACATTACTGACTGAGTTTCTCTTCACTTTCAAGTTAGTTTAACCATGAATTTATCAAAATCATCAAAAGGGGCAAAAAAAAGGTTATAACAATAAGTAGGAGTTATATACTTCCAAACATCCTACAATAAATTTCAGAGACTAATATTGATCTGAAAACTCTTCTATCAAAATTTCATAAGAATCAAAGGTCATATGACCTTCAAATTTTCTGTAAAAGGTATAGGCCCAAATAATTCCCAATAGATATAAGTGGTGTGCCTAAGTCTAAATGTCACCAAAATCCTTCCTAGGGCTATTCACCACCCCATGACCACATGGACCAAACTCCAAGTCCATAGAAGGACATATCACTCCATGTCCTTCAGAAACCCCTCAAGTTCAACCTTAGGGTTTGAACTAGGGTCCTAGGTCAAATCCACACCAATCCATCTCAAACTCCATGAGGGGGTGTTTAAACTAACCATGGGGCTCTGGCCAAGGTCCCAACCCCTTTGGGTGAGATTTGGCCCCTCCATGCCCCAAGCACACTTTGCCCTAATTTACCCCTTTAAGGGCCACACTTTGGTCTCACCAAAACCTACTCAAATCAAACCCAATTGGGCTGTGATTTTTATCAGAGTCATAATATGACCACAACATACAACTACCTAAATTTGGTGGGTTTAGAGGTCATTAGACCCCTTAAATAATTCATACATGGTTTATTAAATTTTTATAAAAACTATAGGAAAATATTTTTCAAAAATTCCTATTTTTGGATATGTTATAGGTATAGATAAGAGTGACCCCATCTCAAATTTCAAGTCATTTGGACAAGTTGTTTAGTGGGGTCACTCAGTTTAATTTCTGACTAGCCCTATGTATTGGCTACACAATTTTGACAAGTCGTCAAACGTGATTGATTTCGACGAACGGAGTCCACAAGTTAGCCTTCAACGTTCGTCGAACGTAGTTCATCAAACGGCTTCAGCCTTCGACGTTCGTCTAACAGCTTTAGCCTTCGATGTTCATCGAATGGCTTTGATTTCGTCGAACGGAGTTCGTCAACCATGGTTGATTTCATCTAACGGAGTTCACACGCTAGCCTTCGACGTTCGTCGACCGATGTTGATTTCGTCGAACTTAGCCTGACGACAGCGGTCAAAGTGTCTATTCACAAATTTTGGGGTGTTATAGATTTCCCGGCCACCAGCGCCTCTTCCCGGTCGGCCACCGCCACCACCACCTTCGTTGAGGTGGTGGCTAGCGATTCGCGGTGGTTGGCCAGCCGGTGGTGGCCGGAACAGTGGTTTGTGGGTGGAAGAAAAATCTTGAAAAACCAAGCCTTCGGCCATGCCTATCTTGGGCCAATTGGACCTGAAACCTGCGGCCAATGGATAGAGATCTATCCACCAGAAGAGAGGAGAGGGACAGGACCTTTTGGGAGGCGTGAAGCCTTACCGATCGACGGGACGCCATTGCCGGTGGTGGTGTCGTCGGGTGCTCTATAACAGTACTACCAAAGTGCTCGACTGCTTCAAAGGGAAATTGGAAACGATTGTTATGGACTTGGTGAAGCTTTTAAGATAATCAATTGGGGGAGGGGAAGGGCCAAGCATCCAATGCCATTAATGGCCATGAAAGCCTATTTTCGGTCAACTGAAAACCCACTGAATTCCCTCCCTTGGTGGTCGGGAAAGGCCTTTGATCTCCTCTTAATCCATTAGGGGAGATGAATCCAGCAAGGGAAGAGGAGCATTAGCCTTCCAAGCCATGACTAGCCTTTACTCCCCACTTTCTCTCTCCTCCATTAAAGGGAAAATGGAGCTTTTATATCTCCTAGTCATCAATGTTGAATTTGATGACTAATTCAGCCTAAAGGCACCCCACTAACCCATACTATTACTGGAAATAAGGCTAACAGAGTGGATTGGGCTTGAGCTTGAGTTAGCCTACTTGAGTTAGTTTGACTTAATTCTAGGGTGGAGTTAACCTTGGTCAAATTTACCTTTTGGGTTGACTCCAATGGGTCCTTGGTGACCCATTGACATCCCTTTAGGGTTAGGAAGGTATAGGTGGGTACATTTAGCTAAGGGAAGGTTAATTGGCCCTATGTAGGTCAGTTTGACCCATTTAGGGTTACGGTGGACTTAGGTCAACTTGACCACTTTAATTGCCCCTAATGTGTCCTTAGTGACCATATGGACCACCAAAGGAGTTAGGGATGTTGTCATGCGGTCATGGAGTCAAGTTGAAGCTCTAAGGTCAAACCCTAGGTCTGGTGGTGAGGTTGTGCTATAGGCAGATCAAGGTGATTTCCACCTTATGCCCTTGTTCACTTGGTCTTTTGAGCTTCTTAGGGTTTTGTCATGACCTAGTCATGACAAAACCACTCCTAGGGGTCTAGTTGTTTAAGGGATGTTATAATGTATGCAAGCACAAAGAAGATCGCTGACCTGTCACGACTCGTCGTCACCAGTATCAGGTTGATACTTATCATCCCCAACATCGACATCTTCCTTGTACTCGCCTTCATTCTCTCCCTCTGCATCGTCTGCATCCTTGCCATCACTGTCATCGCTACTCTCTCTGCTACTGTTGTCGCTGCTGCTTGAGTAAGAAGTCAAGGAGAGGACGCGATCTGGCGAGTTGGATACCTTTGCAAGCATCTCCGGAATGAGCTCCTGGACGGTCAGATATCTTGCATCTTCACCGATGTAGTCGTCAATCCGTATCCTTGCGAGAATGACCTCCCCTGCCGCCTGCGCTATCCCACGACGGATGGTCGCATCTCTTCCCCATGAAGGCGGATCCTCTTCCCTATCCCATACGCTGGTGCCTCCTGCTGTGTCACAACCCGTATTTTCTCAACATTTAAGTTGCATCAAAGTAAGAGAAAATAGGCGTCGTGATGCCACGACGTGCAGTGGATAACTTCAGACGCCCAGGAAAAACACCAAACTCTACAGTTTAAAAGAAATTCATAAGTTGAAATAAATGAAATTCGGTTTGAGTTAAATGGCTGTATCACTCGTCTCAGTGGATCAACTAGTCCATTAGGAAAATATAGTTTACGCTGCGAAAAATACTTTAATTATGTTGATTTAACTTCCTACGCGAGTATAAACATCCCCGAAGGACAACTCGCGGTATGCAAGACTCTAGATTTATCCTAAGTATGAAAATAGATTTTTTGTTAGCCTGAAAATAGTATATTAGTTTTACAAATATGGTATGTATGAAGTACTAGTAGTAATGATTTTATAGGTTAAAATACCTAACATGCAACCTAGCATAAAGCATCCCAGAGAGCAAGTAAAAATACCCCAAAATAGGTAAACTAGCAGTTTAAGCAAATTACTTATCATTCTAAAAGAAAACCACTGATGGGCGTCAACAACCTGACACGAACCCACTGGTGAGTAAGTTTGTCTGTACTAACAAAGGACAACAAAAACTACCTCACAAGGGTGAGGAAAACCTCTACAACTCAGCAGACCAAAAGCAACGCCAACCTAGTCGCTCAACCGGCTACTGACCTGAACCTGAGGCATTCAAAGAAAGAACACCTCAACAAAGAATGAATATGTAAGTGGCAAAGGTACATAAGATATCAATCAAATGTAAGAATAGAAAAAAGGTTACCAAACCCTGCAAGGTCAATGCTGACAACCTCAGCCAAAGAAACCAAAAGAAACTGTAAGTAAGTACAATACTTAGCAAAAGACTAAGAGGATCGCACCAAGTACTAAAACTTACCAAGCTTCGCTCAAACCTGCAGAAGCAAAAAAGAAAGGCCAACATATGCCAAACAAGAGAAGAGAAGGAACCAACAGTCCTAAACCTGCGGATCATTAGCACTGGCAAATCCCCAGATCTGTGTCGGCGACAACAACAATCCCAAACCGAAACACCAGATCCTACTATCTCAAGGACAAGCGGGTGGCAGCCACAGGGTCCAACACACCAAAACGACCTCTTACAGAGACCCAAAATGTCTCAAAGGCAACACGGTGATGGCCACCGGATCTAGCACACCTAAAGAGGCCCCTCTCAGACACCAAAACTAACCACGTGCAATGATCCCCAAAATTGGCATCCAACCAAACCCCAAATACTAAAACCTAAACACCTTTCCCGATACTCAGGACAAGATACCCAGAAACAAACCCTAAGGACCAAACTCGATGAACTGGACAAAAATCGGCGAAAACGGCCAAGTCCAGGAAACTTCGGCGAGTATGACCATGATACTCGGCGAATTTCATATAATCGGCGGATAATACCCACGATACACGTCGAATTCCACTTATTCAGCGGGTATCACTATTGATACGCGCCGAATCCCACTTTATCTGGCGGGTATTACTAGTGATACTCGCCGAATCTTTCTGATAAACACTGAATTACACTTATCCGGCGGGTATCACTAGTGATACTCGTCGAATTTCACTTATCCGGTGGGTATCACTAATGATACTCGTCGAATTTCACTTAGAGGATATTCTAACTGACGGCTAACAATACCAGGCGAACTACCCTACCGATATTAGGCAAATTTAGCCATGATACTGCTGAATTCTCCTTGTTCCAGAAATCCGAAATTTCCTACTTTGGTCGATCTCAAGCCTTAGCCTAGGGCTTATTCTAGTTTGCTAATACTACTCCTAAGACCTAAGAAAAGAGCAAAAAGTAAATAAAAACCAATAAGAAACGGACATGCAAGAAGAAGAGTTCCACTTGCCTCCAAACTCCGGAAAAACGCCGCCTGCTCGCGCCGCTTCAAGATTCGGCCGCAAAGAAGTCCTTCCAACGATTCCTGAAACTTTTGGGGAAGAAACGGAGTCAAAACCTCAAACCCTAACATAGAAAAACCAAGGAAACAGGAAAAGCTTACCACGAATGAGATGCCCTCGCCAAGAGCTTTCTGAATCACAAAACAACGGACAAAACCGCCCACTAGAGCTCCCGCAAATGCCGGCCGAATGCCCGCCCGTCCGCCGATCGCCCTTTCCGCGAAAATGTCAGCCCCTCAGTTCTTTAGGAAGATGATGAATAGGGTTCGGTTTTCATCGAGCTGAAATTTGCATTTCTCTGGAGTCCTTGTAAGGCAATAATATCCCTGAAAAATGATCCTATAACCCTTGACTATACATATTGGGTCAATTTAAGCATCCTAATAGTAATCCTAGCCCAAATCAAAACTAGGGTTCCAACAATCTCCCCCTATTTGGGTGAGGATACTATTTACAAAAAATATAAAGCAAAAATATATCTAACAGAATTAAATTTTTCAGCATATATAATATCGTGTTATGAGAGTTCAAAAATAGTAACATCAAATAGTTCAAAAAAATAAGAATCCTTTTTAGAAGCGTTAGAAGACGATTCTGAAGAGGGTTTGGTAAAGATCAACTTCCTAGTAGGATCTATAGCTTCCTGTTGATTCATCTTCAAGTCTTGAGCTCCAAGAATCTTTAAGGATGTAGCTCTAGGCACAACTGCCTCTGGATATAGATTCATATACTCATCAACATTGAATAGATTCTTTACCTGATATTTATCCAATTCTTTCTTTCTGTAAGATGACATTGTTGAAAACTGAGAAGAATCCTTCCCTTCAGCTTTGGATTTTTATTTGAGAAAGGGCAATAAGCTCATTAAGCCTTGCCATTCTGATGTTAGGATCCATCTCTGGATCATAGACTGGAGATGGTGGACTTTCTTGAGTTGAATGTTGATGGCTGCTCTGGCTGCTGTGAGACTCATACCTTGAAGTTTTATCGTATTCCTGATGAGAATGACTGGATTGCTGAGAAGTTGTAGAACTTTGATATGAAGAGACATTTCCTGCCGAACCAACTGCTGGAGAAGGAGGAGGAGGACCTCTCCTAAATTATGGAGGTGGAGAGTATCTCCTACTCTTCTTTCTGGCTTTTTGCTGATTATTAGAATATCTCATCCAGTATGGAGTTTCTGGAGTGAGCGTAATCCCATGCAGGATGTAGTATGGAATGTCAGCTGTAGAGGAAGGTTTAAAAACAACCTTAGCTGAAACTTTCTTCTTAAATTTCCTCTTCTTGGAACCAAAGTCTTCTGAATCATCTGAGTCATTATCATCATCATCATTAGATTCATCTGCTAGATTATCATATAAGTCATCTATTTATTTAATCAAGTCAGAATAACCCTTATTTTGAACTTCTGGCTCTTTATGTACAATAACTGTATCATCTTGTTTATTTACACTATTAGTATCAGCTTGTGTATCTTCTTCCATATCCTCAAAAAGAATATCATCAAAATTGGGCATTGGAGTTTCATCCCAAGCATAAGTAGGAGGGGAATAAACTTGCTCTATAACATCTATATTCTCAACTACTTCAGTCTCAAGGACTGGATTATTACTCGTAGAAATATATTTAAGGCTTTTCCTTAGCTGTTCTAAAATTGAAGAATCAACTGGTGCAGTATAACAAACTAATGCTTTGGAAAAAATAGTTTAATCAAAAGTTGGAAGACTGTTATATCTTGTATCAAAAGAATTTAATAAAGAATAGATGTCAATTGGGGGATTGATAAAGACTTCACCAACAGTTAAGACATCTGATACTACAGTCTCTTCTTTAAAACTGAACATCTCTGTATCAAAGACTTCAGCTAGAAATGCTGCTGGTGGTGGAACTTCTAGAGCTTCTTCATTAAACATCTCCCCCTGCCTAGATCCAGGGAGACCTGAATCTCGGCTCCCAGAAGAAGGGACAAATGAGGAAGAGGAAATTTTAGAAGATATGTCAGATATGGTAGCCACAAGAGGATCAATTGCTTCTTCTATCAGCTTCTTGAGGGTAGGAGTGATAAATGCAAGAATATTAGAAATAGAAGAAAAATCCAAATACAAAAACTCAGAAGAGTTCTGAGTAGATGTAAATGGTAGATTTTGAGTGGAAGTAGATGTAATGGAAGGTTGATGACAGTTTGGACAGATTGTGAATGCTTGTGGAATTGAAGATGGAGGTTTGACAGATGGGAGTTCATCTAGAATAAATTCTTGAACTGGTGAATGAGGTGGAGATGGAGGAGAGAGTGGATTGAATGTAGGAAAAGAGGTAGAAGAAATGCCCTTAATAAGATGAGATGGTAGTAGTGATTGAGGAACTGGAGAATGTGGAGGTGATGGAATGTCTTCAATGAACATGGATGGTAGAGGTGATGGAGGAAGTCCCTAAAAAAAATAGGTTGTTGAGGAGGAGGTAACTGTTTGGGTGATGGAGGTAGAGGTTGTAAACAGGCAGGAGATGGAAGAAGAGCAGGAACTTCTTCTGAGATTGGAGGAGTGGCTGCTGGAGCCCTTGTGTCCTTAGAAGCAGTCCTGGAAGAGGAAGCACTGGAGGGAATAATGATGACCCTCTCCCATCTTCCAAAGAGAGCTGATGTGAGCCTCTTGGAAGCATTAATAAATATGGTCTGGGAGACCAATAATTCTGGGCATTTGGCCTGCAGGAAGATGCCCAAAATCCTGTCAAATCCTACATCCTTCTTATTCATCTTTTTCTTAATATAATTAAACAGAATTCCTCCCCAGTTAACTGACTTTTGATTCACTATGGCACTTATCAACGAAAACTGGTGCCTGATTATGTGATCATGAGCAGTATGCTTGCCCAAGATTACCTTGCCCACAACATCAGCTAAAACTTATATTCAACAGAGAGATTTTTCTTCAGCAAATGATTAGGGTTTCCCTGGTAGTAACCCATCCTTTCTAACATTTCATCAAACTCAGCACTAGATAGTTCTATTTCATCTTCTCCATTAATAAAACCAAAAACTTCAGTAAGAATAACAAGTGTTAGAGGAACCTATTGTCCAGATATTTATCCAAGGATTGTGGAGGAGTCAGGAGTCCTTGCAGTATAGACACATTCCTTTATCTCAGATACAAGAAGATTTATCCTGGTAGTCATGAACTTCCTTAGTTGTTGAGCCTCAAACAACTGGAGAATGTCTTTGAATATCTAGTCAGAATGGTTGAAGGAATCAATATCAATGTCAAAACCGGCATCAAACTTCATCCTAGAGAGAGTCGCCGCAGAAATCGCCATTGTTGTCCTGCAAAGAGAAAAGATCAAGTGCAAAGGGGAAATGGAAAAGCGCGGGATAGAGCTCGAAGAAAACCTAGATATAAGTTTTCAGAATCCGAAAAGGCGAACTCCGTCCGAAGCAAAACGGGACATCGAACTCAGTTCGATGAAAAATCTTTTAGAAGAAATACATTTTGTCGATCTCAGGTCGACGAAAGTTTTGTGAAAGAAATTCATTTGGTCGATCTCCGTTCGACGAAAAGAATTTGAAATTAAAACGTCGATCTCCATTCGACGAAAGTTTCACAAAGATATTTCATTGATCTCAGTTGGACGAGAAATCTCACAAAGAGTTCACAGTTCGTCGATCTCCGTTCGATGAAAGGTGACCAATTCGTCGTTCACAAAACAAAATTCAAATTAATGAATCTCCATTAATCATACCTAGCTGATTTAGGAAGAACAGATGTTTCTTTTCATCAAAGGATTTGGTGAAAATATCTGCCCTTTGTATATTAGTAGAGATAAAGACAAGATTAATTTTATTTTTGTCCACATTGTCTCTAATGAAATGATGTCTTATCTCTATAGGCTTGGTCCTACTATGATGCACTAGATTTTGTGCAATTGAAATTGCACTTGTATTATAACAAAATATGGTTGAATTATTTAAGTTGAAACCATAATACAGAAGTTGGTTTTGAATCCACAAAATCTATGAACAGCAACTACCTACTGCTATGTATTCAGCTTCAGCAGTTGAAGTTGACATAGATGTTTGCTTCTTGCAAAACTAGGACACAAACCTATCTTCAAGGAACTAACAAGTTCATGATGTGCTTTTCTTGTCAACTCTACATACAACAAAGTCAGCATCTGAGAATCCAGTTAATTTAAATTCTAACTCAGTAGGATACCAGAGTCCTAGATTAGGACAACCCTTTATATATCTTAAAATCCTTTTTAATAAAATAAGGTGAGATTCTTTAGGGTTGACCTGAAATCTATCACAAATACAAGTGGCAGACATAATATCAGGCCTACTGGCTGTAAGATACAACAAGGACCCAACAATAACCCTATATGTTTTTTGATCAACTGGTTGCCCTGTTCATCAGAATTAAATATACTATTGGAGGGATGGGTGTTTTCATAGTTGAGGCATCTGACATCCCAAATCTTTTAATAAGCTCTTTAGCATATTTAGACTGAGATTTAAAGATACCATCAGTGGTTTACTTCACTTGAAGACCAAGTAAATATGATATTTCGCCAATGCTACTCATTTCAAACTTTGAATGCATCAGGTCGGAAAATTTTTTTCACAGTTTAGAATCAGTTGAACTAAAGATTATATCATCTACATATAATTGTACTAGCAAAATTTTAGATTTATGATGTCTAATAAATAAAGTCCAATCTACAATGTCTTTAATGGACTTATGCTCTAAAAGAAAACTAGCCAAGGTCTCATACCAAGCTCTTGGAGCTTGCTTTAGACCATAAAGGGCTTTATACAGCTTAAAAACATAAGAGGGATGAGTTGAAGAAATAAAACCTGGAGGTTGTTCAACATATACTTCCTCTTTAAATTCTCTATTTAGAAATTCACTTTTTACATCCATCTGATATACTTTGAAGTTCTGGAATGCAGTAAAAGCAAAAAAGATCCTGATAGCTTCAAGTTTTACAACAGGAGTAAAGGTTTGATCATAATCAATGTCTTCTTCCTGTGAATATCCTTGGGCTACCAGTCGAGCTTTATTTCTTACTATTACACATTGTGCATCCAACTTGTTCTTGAAGACCCATTTAGTTCCAATGATTGGGTAGTCTTTGGGTCTTGGAACTAAATCTCAAAATCTACACCTCTCAAATTGATTGAGCTCCTCTTGCATTGCAATAATCCAGTGGAGATCTTGCTCTGCATCTGTAATGGATTGAGGCTCAATTTGAGAAATTAAGCAAGCATGCATCTGATCTTGGTTGAGTTGATGCCTTGTTTGCACACAAACTAATATGTCTCCAATCACTTGAGATATAGGGTGATCTCTAAGTGTGACAAGATTAGCAGGTGGAGTTTTGTACATCAACATCTAGTGGAGTTAATTCCACTTGTGGAATTACATTTGCTATTGTTGGTACACCAATTTCAACATAATCTTCATCATTTTCTTCATCAATCTGTGGAGAGGGATGCAAAGTAACCTCTTGTTTAAGTTTTAAATCATCCAACTTATCACACAGATAGGGTACCTGCAATGAGTCTATGGTAGAAGAATCCTTCTCCTTGTAAACCATGTTAGTCTAATTCTTCCATTTTAAGAGTTGATTTGTTATAAACCTTGTAAGCCTTGCTAACATGAGAATATCCAAGAAAAATTCCCTCTACAGCTTTGGCTTCAAATTTCCTTAAGTGTTTCTTGTTATTATTATGAATATAACACTTGCATCTAAAGACTTTAAAATAATCTACTTTAGGTTTCTTCCCTTTAAGTAATTCATAGTGGATCTTACCCTTTTGCTTATGAATTAGACTTCTATTCAAAATATAATTTAATGTGCTTACTGCCTCTGCCCAAAAGGATAGGGGCAAGTAAGCATCTACAAGTAATGTTCGAGCAGATTCAATTAGAGTTCTATTTTTCCTTTCAACTACCCCATTTTGTTAGGGAGTTCTAGAGCAAAAAAACAATGTCTGATACCTTCCTTCTCACAGAATTCTTTCATCAGAAGAGACTCAAACTCGGTGCCATGATCACTTCTGACCAATGCAACCTGAGTAGAGTACTCAATCTTGATGTTTCTAAGAAAGTCTGTAAGAACTTTAAAGTTATCTGACTTGTTTCTAAGAAAGAACACTCAAGTGAATCTAGATAAGTCATCAACAACTAGAGTGTAGGAAATTACTCCCAAACTTTGTACAATAGTAGGGCCAAAAGGGCCCATATGTAGCAAATGCAAAATCCTGGGTGAATCACTTTTATTAATGGATTTAAAATTATTTTTAGTTTGTTTGCTTAATTGACAAGCCCTACAGAGTCCTTACTTCTTATAAGAACCAGAAGGTAGTCCTCTAGCATGGTTGTCCCTAGGTAATTTGTCAATATTCCTAAGGTTTACATGACTTAATCTCTTATACCATAATTTATTGGTTGAACTAATTCGATTAAATAAACAAATTTTTGAATTGGTAGATTTATAATTTACTACATATATGTTGTCTTGTCTAATTCCAGTTAAAACAGATTTGTTGTCACTAGAAGTAATAAAGTAAGAAGATTGATTGAATGATACTTGGTATCCTTCATCACATAATTGACTTATGGATATTAGATTATGCTTGAGATCACTTACATAATCTACCTTCATAAAGGTAACAACTCCAACTTTGACATTTCTATAGCCTTCTGTTTGTCTACAGTTGGAGTCTCCAAATATTACTTTTGGTCAAAGATTTGACTTGAAGTCTGTTAGATTTGCTCTACTTCCAGTCATATGTTTAGAGCACCCACTCTCTAGATACCAATGTTACTCTGTGGTAGGATAGTTCTTCACATACAAAAAAAAGTTAGGTGTTCTTGACCCAAGTAACTTTGGGTCCTTGATTTCATTCAAACTTATAACTAGAAATATAGGAAAATTCAGGTTGATCCTTATAGCCTAGTGGATGAAATCTCCTAGGAGGAATGATCCACTGGGCAAAAGGATTAAAAAAAGTTTTAGCTTTATTAAAAGTTTTAAAAGAATTAAAGTTTCTGATAAAAAATTCTGGGTTCGCCGAATTAAGATAAGTTTGTCGATCTGCATTCGACGTTTGGCGATCGCGGTTTGACGAACATATAGAGATCGTCGAGTACAGTTAGTAGAATAATTATACTGAAATTTTGGGTTCATAGTTCGTCGATCTGAGTTCGACGAATAATAGTTATTTCATCGAGCTTGGTTAGACGAATTATGTTGAACAAAATTTTTATGAAAAATTTTCTTTTTATTTTGTTTAGACATGTGAAAAACTTTAGTTTCTTTATTTATATCTTCTAATTTTTCCTTTCCTTTTTCAAAAACAAACTTTACAGGAGTAGATAATATGTTCTTTTGTAACAAAGGAGACTAACTAGATGAAGCTCCTAAGCCCAATTTGCCATTTAGCTGTCATTTACTGTACTTGTGATATTCATCAGTTTGATACTTCTCCCATTAAGGGATTCTTCAAACTCCTTAGTCTCAAATAATTTAGTTTTTAAGGATACTATTTGTTCTTAAGCATTGTCAAAATCATCTTTAAGTTTAATATTTTTAGAAAATAAATTATCATATTCAATTAATTTTTCTCTAAGAAGTTTGATTTCCTTCTCAGATTTTATTAAATCATTGCATAATAGTTTAAATTCAGTTTTGAATTATTCTGAAGTAAAATCAAAAAAAGAAATTACTTGATCTTCTTCTGATTCAGATTCAGCTTCAGAAATTTTAGCATTAGAGTGGATACATGACGCATTGATTGCCATTAAGCAGATTTCTTTTGAACTTGCTTCTTCTTCATCATCTTCACTGGAACTGGATGAAGACTCAAAGTTTGATTCACTTCAAGTCTCAGCAATAAATCTCTTTCCTTCTTCTTGTGTTTGCTAGAGGAGGGCTTGTGAGTACACTTCTTAGAGTGTTTCTCCTTATTCTTCTCTTTCTTCTGGTTCTCTGGACATTCTGGAAGTATATGTCCAGGTTTCCTGCACCCATAACAGACAATCTCTTTAGTAGGAGTCTTGTCATACTTTGGTTTATCATACTTTCTGGAATACCTTCCTCTGAAGTCTTTCTTGGTCATTTTGTAGAATCTCTTAGCTAAGAGACTCATTAGTTCTTCATTGTCTGGAATGGCTTCTGCTTCTTTAGTTACTTTAAAAGCAATGCTTTGCTCTTTGCTTACTGAAGAAGAGGTCCTTTGTTCAACTTCTCATGTCTTGATGAGCTGCTCATAAGATTTGATCTTGTCCAACAAGGTCTCTGTAAAGATTTTATTGAGGCTTATGACTTCTTTGATTGGCCAGATCCTTGAATCCCATGTGTTAGGGAAGCACATAAGGATCTTATCATTTATCACTGTCAATGTGATATTCTTGTCCAATGATTTCAGCTCATTGATTATGAGGCTAAATCTATTGTACATATCAACAACTGATTCTACTTCTTCCTTCTTGAAGTTCTCATACTGAGAGATTAGATGTGATCTCCTGTCTTTTCTTTCATATGCAGATCCTACTACCATAGCATTAAGAGAATCCCAGATTGCCTTTGTTGAAGTGCATTCAACAACTTTCTGGAATATGTCATCTGACATAGTCTAGGCCAAAATGTTCATTACTTTGGCATCAGCAATCTTGGCCTTCTTCTGCGCTTCAGTCCACTCGGGTGGTGGAACTTCAGTAGTGCTTGTAGTTGCACTGGTAGTGGTGGTCCTGTCAAAATAGAATTATTGATGTCCTCATAAATAGAATTCATGACAAGTCTTATCCTTGCCTTCCAAAGTGCAAACATATTCAGATTGCACACTAGAGGTCTGGTGCTTGAATACTCTTTATTTTGTGCTATGCGAAAAAGAACAAACTAGAGTAAATAAGATCTATCAAAGATCTTTTGGTTTAGGTGTTAGCTTATGAAACCAAACAACCTCCCTATGATACCAATTGAAAGTGAGGGATAGATCTTATCTTTACTCTAGAGGGGTGGGGCTGAATATAGTATTTTAACAATTATTAACTTGTTCTTATAGCGGATTAAAGTAGGTGATATATATATGTATATGAAAATTAAAAATCACAGCACACAAATAAAACAAGTAAAGACAATCCAGACAACATAAGGAATTTATAGTGGTTCCCCAATAAATCTAGGTACATCCACTCTTCTACCACCCTGGTAGGAATTCACTACAGGTTTTTGCTCAGGTGCCCTGCCACCACAAGATCAATTTTTCTAAGGGAGATCTAGCAACCCTTTGAGCTTTTGATCAGGTGCCCAAAAACCAAAGCACAGGTTTTTGATCAAGTGCCCTGCCACCAAGAGGATAACTTTTGAAGGGAGTTAACAAACCTTGTACATAGTGAAAGAAAGATGAAAATGATTTTGCCTTTTCTATCTCAAATTTCTGAGAAGACTAGTGGATTGTTGATGATGTTAAAGCTCCCCTGAGTTATGTAGATGATCAGGAGATGGAAGCTTTGCTTCAGGGTTTAGGCCTTCTTTGAAAAACTTCTTCCAGTAAATGTTTCTGAGAGATGTAAGCTTTTGTATCAGATTGAAAATCTGTTGCTGGAAGAAAGCTTGAAGCAGAAAGCTGATTCACTGTAAAATATAAATCTATAGCTTTTTTGTGTGTATCTATGTCTAACTCTATGTATGTATTTGAGGCAGAAAAACTTCTGAACATCTATATCGAATGCTTGAGAGGAATTCAAACATTTGAATACATTCTGAAATGGCTGGAGCATTCTTAGAATGGTAACTGCCCTGAAAATAATCAACATTAAACTCTATGATTAATCCACATTTAATGTTGCCTCTAAACGACTATATTCATTAGAATATATTGCATTAAATGTTAGAGCCTGAAATTAATCCATTAACATATTCTACCTTCAGAATATAAGATATTCTGAAATTTAGCCTGAAAATAATTCTGCTTCTACCTAAAACTGATTTGCCTTTTGAACAAACAAAAATGCATAAAACACTGCAAAGAAAGCGTCGAACTCAGCATGCATTTCGTCGACCTGAGCCTGGAGAGCGTCGAACTGATTCTTCATTTTCGTCGACCTGAGCTCAGAGAACGTCGAGTTGAGCTTGGCTTTCGTCGAGCTGAGTTTGTAGAGTTGAAGTCAGAGTTCGTCGAGTTAAGTTCCTGAGAGGAGTTCGAAGTTCGTCAACTAGAGCTCAGCTTTCGTCGAGCTAAACTCAGAGTTGGAACTCTGAGTTCGTTGAGCTGAGCTCGGCGTTCGTCGAACGCAACTCAGCTTTCGTCGAGCTGAAATCTGCATTTCTCTGGAGTTCTTATGAGGCAATAATAACCCTGGAAAATGATCCTATGACCCTTGACTATACATATTGGGTCAAAGAATCCTAATAGTAATCCGAACCCAAATCAAAACTGGGGTTACAACATGTTCATTGCTTTTGCATCAGCAATTTTTAGCTTTTTTGGGCTTATGTCCATTCAGGTGGTGGTACAACAATGATACTTGTTGCTGCCTGAGGTGTAGGTGGTACTGTCAAAATGGAATTGCAGATATCCTTCAAGTGAACTCATCAATAGAGTTCACTTTAAGGAGTGTCTAGCTGCTGTTGAACAGAACGTGATAGCATGCATCTACCACATTGGTCACAGAGAAGAGGTTATTCTTCATGCCTAGTACGTGATAGACACTCCTTAAAGTGAGTGGACCCTTATCACTACCCAAAGAAACAACATCCTCCTTCTCTACTACATGAACAGTATTATCAGAAGTAATAATAGCTTCGTTACCTGAAAATGTCTGTAGAGAGGAGAACTTCGACTCGTCCCCGATGAGGTGATGACCACACCCCGAGTCTACTATCAGTCATCTTGGTAGCCGATGGTAGACAAATCACGGACACAAGTGCCCGTCATAAATGCTCCTCCCCATCCGGCTTCCTCAGCACTAGAACCAGCTCCCTCTTTACCAGCAACATGCCCAGGTTGCAGCTTGACCTTGTCGTCCTTCTTGAAGTGCCCTGGCTGATTGCATCTATAGCACTTAAGCCATTCCTTCTTCTTCTAATCTTGCTTAGGAGCAGCGCTCCCCTCTTGCTGATAAGAAGTTGAAGGGCCATCACTAGGAGCAGTCTTATTCTTCTTCTCCCATCTCTTCTTCTTCCCTGTGAAGAGAGCCTCACCACCTCCTTCGGAGATAGTAACCTCATCCATCTACCTAGCCAAGCTCTCCTGTGAAGCCAGTAGGTTCTCTAGCTCTAGTAAAGATGGTTGAGTGGCGCAGCCTTGAATGGAAGTGACAAAGGCCGCATATTCCCTCCGCAAATCGCGAATTATATGCCTCTTCAGCTTTGCCTCTGAAATTGGCTCATCAGGGTCCAGAGCAGAAATCTCAGCACACAGGTTCTTCATTTTTAAGAAGAAGGTAGAGATGGGCAAATTTCCTTGAGTTGCTTTAGCCAACTCATTTTCCACGAACTGTAGCCTTGATACGTTCTTCCTGTTGAACAACCCATCAAGGAAAGTCTATATCTCAGAAGCAGATTGACATCCTAAGATGTGATCAAAGAGTTCAGGTGATATAGCTCGCCTGAGAGAAAACACCGCTTTCGCGTTTGTCTTTCTCCAAGCTCTCACCTTAACAACACTAGCACCAGCAGCAGCAGTAACTTCCTTCTTATCGTCACCATAGATGACTTCCCACAGATCCTCACCAAGAAGATAGCACTGCATACACGACTTCCACTTTTTGAAGTTAGTCGGTGTAAGCAACTCGATTCCAAGACCCCTTGCATACCCAGCTTCCATTGCACAAACTTTGGTTACTTAGACTCTCAGAAGCAAAAAAACAAGCTGAAGGTTGATCACTGCTCAGGCCACTGTTCCCTCTGATACCATGTTAAAATTTTGATATAGCATAAAACGGGAACCAGACGCAGGAACACTCAACACACTTGAATCTAGTAAACTAGATGCACAAAGCTAAGCAAGAATCTTATACTATTAAAAACCTTCTTTACAAAGCAAGACATACATGGCGAGACATGCTTTCCAAAGAATTTGAAGAAATCAAAAAAAATTCAAGTCCAAACAAACCGCGCGGACACAAAGTACAAGTCACATGATCTGCTGCTAATCACTACAGAGTCCGCAGAAGCTACATAGTCGCGAGACCACAACAAGCCGAGCGTACTACCCGTTATTCCAGTGCTGAAAGAATGAACTCTGTTCGCCGAACTGCAAGTAGCCTGACCGCTAAGTCGCCTAGCCGCCAGAACGAGCGGACTGCTGCCACCGAACTAAACAAGCCACCCAGGTGCGGACAACTTATTGAACAGCAGAACAAGTTGCAGAAGAGAAACTGCTTGTCTCAAGCGACCTGCTGTAAACCGTCTGTTGTAGCCGCAGAATCCGCACCAACATCAAAACCAAGTCCGTGGTCCTTTAGTGTTGTTCGCACAACCTGCACAGCAAAAACTGGTTAAGATCTTCAACCCGCGCGAATAGAAATATCCAGTCTGCAGCAACTAATCGCGAGTAAGCTTACTGTTCATTCAGTTAATTATGATGTGATGGGTGGGGTCTTATTTATAGGCATGGAGTGGAGTGTGATCACAACCCTATTAATAGGAATACCGCCCCAGCTCGCGGCGAACACAAAGTGTATCCGCACAACCTACGGATACAAACTGCAGGTAGCCGCAACAAGCTGGAAACCAACCCGCAACAAACCAAGAACAGGCCGGATAGAGAAGTTTATTCGTCATCTCGCCAAAGGCCAAGCCAAGGAGTGATCAGAAATACTCTGCGAGAAACTACCCAGTCCGCACACCTTGCGGACATGGCCCCAGTCCACACAGCCCGCGGACTCAGCTCCATCCTGCACACACCAAGCCCATAACCAAGTCATAAGAACAATTGTCGTACTCGGTGGACAAGGAGATCAGTCTGCATAGTCCAGCGGACACTGCTCCAATCTGCATTCACCAAGATGGCAACCAACGACAAGGCAATTGCTGTCAAGCTTGGCAGACTGAGAAGCAGTCCGCGCTTAACTGCGCGAACAACCTGAGCTCGCCTGGCCTTGAACCAACATCAAGGCCACAAACAACCCGCAGGAGCAAGCGGACACAAATGCCAGTCCACCCATCATGGCGGACTACAATAGCCTGCGACAACTGCGGATACATAGCCTACTCGCCTGCTACATGACAGAACAAGAAGATAGACCACTTGCCGACCTGGCTAGTTACCATCTCTATCCGCACAGTCCGCCCGGTCTGAACCTGACCGCAAATTCCGTCCGTATAGGCTGCGGGGACAGACCACCCAGACCGTCACTTTCACTTCAAAAAATTCAACAAAAGTTCCTCAGGATACATCTGTCTGGCCTTGAACCAATATCAAGGCCACAAATAACCTGCAAAAGCAAGCGGACACAAATGCCAGTCCGCCCATCATGACGGACTCCAACAGCCTGCGACAACCTGTGAATACACAGCCTACCCGCCTGCAACATGACAGAACAAGAAGACAGACCACTGGCCGACTTGGCTAGTCGACAGCTCTGTCCGCACAGTCCTCCCGGTCTGAACTTGACCGCCAATTCTGTCCGCACAGACCACGCGGACAGACCACCAAGACCGTCACTTTCACTTCAACAAATTCAACAAAAGTTCCTCATGATACATCTGCAGATGGTGCTTGGTCATGGATTGCTGATTATCTAACTTGTTGATCATGTGGTGGCGAGATTCAGAGTTATCTAGCCTTTCGGAGAGTTCCTCCATCATCGCCACCAGAACTTCCAATGCAAAAATCTGGCGATGAGGCTCACAGATGGCGAGTTGATTGAACCTCGCCTCCAAGTCCATGTATGCGCGAGCAGTCGTGTGTGAATATTCATTGAAAGGGAGATTGAGCGCATCAATGAAGGCCCCGCCTGGGGTTGAAGGGAGACATGTCAAAATAAAAGAAAGTCGCTCGCGTCAGATCAAGTTGCAGTCGAGAAGCGATCTACAATCCAACAGTTAGCGAGTTACCTGGCCGAGGAGATAGAGATCGAGGAGGTGAAGGGTTGTGGTTGTTGGAAATGTGTATGGGTTCCCGCACAACCTCAACTAAAAACCAAACTCCACTTCAAAACACACACCACAATAGTAGCCGGCTATACCCACTCGGCGAGACCGCCAAAACCGCGTGGTTAGCACCTGGCGAGATACCCCTCTATCTCGCACGTGAGATCGACTACACCCGGTGAGAGCACCACCGCGAGACCGCTCCTTACTTGCGGCAAGACCGCCACCCGCGTGTACTCACCCCGAGCGACAACCACACCCGCCCGGCGAGACCGCACCAACCCGCGAGCTTCTTCTCGCACGGTGAGAAGTCTACTCGCCCGGCTAACACCTTACCCGCTCGGCAACTCCCACTAGCGATGTACTTTCCTCTTTCAAAATGAAAAAATTCCGGAAATGGGAAGGAATTTCACTACTTTCAGCAACTATCAAAGGAATACTTACATGCCTATATATAGGCTAACAAGACCAATAAAAATAGACAAGTGTCCAACACCATAAAAGCAACCAACCTCTAAACTCCCCACTATAATGCACACACTCTCTCCTGCATTTAAAACAAAAGTAAATATAATAAAACCCCCAAACTTATTGACCCGGTCAATGAAGTCAAAGTCCAACAAACTCCCCCTCAAACTTGGCAGCACATGCCGAGTTTGCCTTTGAGCTTCAGGAACATCTCCACCTTCAACGCCTTAGTGAAAATGTCTGCGACCTGCTCTCCGGTAGGGCAATACACCACTTCAACCGTCTTCAGCTCCACCTGCTCGCGGAGGAAGTGATACCTAGTCTCGATGTGTTTGCTGTAACGCCCCGAAACTCAAAGGAGCAAAAGGGGGATGTTTTGGGCCAGTTTGAGTTCTGGCTGCAGGCACACGGCCTGGGACACGGGCGTGTCCCAGGGCGTGTCAAGCCTGTGTCGACACTAAGGCGTGAAGTCGACACTTTGGTCTCGACAATGTGTCGAGACTGGGCACACGGCCTGCGACACGGGCGTGTCGCAGGGCGTGTCGACCCGTGTTGACACTTAGCCGTGAAGTCGACACTGTGCTTTGACGTTGTGTCGAGACCGGGCACACGGCCTGCGACACGGGCGTGTCGCAGGGCGTGTCAACCCGTGTCAACACTCGTCCCGCGAAGTCGACACTTTGGTGTCGACAATGTGTCGAGACATGGCACACGGCCTGCGACACGGGCGTGTCGCAGGGCGTGTCGACCCGTGTCGACACTTAGCCGCGAAGTGTCGATACCGTGTACACGGCCTGGGGTCCAGGCGTGTCAATGTGACACGGGCAAGGACACGGGCGTGTCCTAGAACCCGTGCAGTGCTCGGGTTGAAAACGGGGAAAAATCATGGGGTACACGGCCGGATACACGGCCGTGTCATGTGGAACACGGGCGTGTCAACTCGAACACGGGCGTGTTCGAGACCCGTGTGAGGTTCCAGGTGATTCGATTTTGACGGTGAATGAGGCACACGGCCTTGGATATGGGCGTGTGCCAGGCCGTGTTCGGTCCAGATTGGGCATTTCAGCCCCGAATCGAAGCCGTTCATTTCTTTGACTGAAGATCCAACGGCTGGGGGTTGTTCCTGAAGGGTTATACCCGGGTTTTGACTTAGAAAACCCTCACTTTTTCCACTTATCCTCTTTCTAAATCCTTGGAGAAAGGAGAGCTAAGGCAAGAAGAAGAAGAGCTAGATCCGCCATTGGAGGAGCTTCGGAGCTCCGAATCGCAAGCCGACTCCGGATCCGCGGAGGCAACGCTAGTGCGGTCATTTCCATCCGATTACTTTCCGATGGCGCCAAAGAGGAACGCAAGGGTAACGATCCTCAACTTGATCATGAGTCGCTCTCTTTCATAGCATAGGAAGCCCGCTCTCGCGAGTTTGCGGAGAGTTGGAGGCGTTCCTTCGGGTAGATATGTGAAGTCCCCGTTGTTTAGAGTCCGTATGCGAGAACGGACATAGGCATTTTGGTTGAAGCCTACCCGGACATGTTAGTCCGGATCGGTGATGTTGCATTGCATAAGGCCGGAGAAGACTCCGTGCTATTGGGTGTTTTTCGGGTTTTCTACGCGGTAGATTGCAGCAGGGAGCCTTGGGGACTAACCCAAAGGTGCACCCGGAAAACTGGGCGGATACGAGATCTTGCCAACTTGGTGGCCTGAGAGCCAGCTTGAACATAATCTGATTATGTGAAATGTGATGGAAATGGGACTCGGGAGAAGTTTGACCTGCGCATATGGTTTAAATTACCGTTGCGGGCGCATATGGTTTAAATTACCGTTGCGTTGTGAGCACGGGTTAGATGGAACCGTACCCATTCTATGTCGTTCGGATTAGAGCCGTTGGCATAGATGAGAGTCTTCGGCGGTCTATGGTTTTAATTACCGTGACCCATGCCGGGAAGACAAACTGCTCATTGTTTGGCCGTCCAAAGGGGATGGTGGTGAGTCGGCAGACTTAGACTGCGTTCACCGAGAATGTGCCCTGAGTGCACGGGGTGTGTGGCCGTTGAGCCTCCGCCTGTGATGTAGTGGCTATATATATATTGCTCGCTTGTGCTAATGAAATGCAGGGAAGGAGCATCGCCGCCCCGAGTTGGGGGCGGGATCGTTATAATTTGGTCAGCATTGCTGACCGTTGCTTTGTTTGCCACCGTGCGGTGGTTTGTTGCTTGCAGGTGCAGCTGGACCAAGCGGTCAATAGCGGGCTAAAGCCCTTTTTGCGAAGCTGGCCCTCGAAGGCCCGAATGGAAATGTTTATTGCTTTATTCATGTATGACCGGCCTGCGTGCCGAGGTTTGTAAATCATGTAACAGACAAGTGAAACATTTTGTAAGGCCTTAAGGCTTGTTTTGAGTATTTTGTAATAACATTCCTATTTTCTTATTAGTGGACATTCATGCTTAATGCTGGGTTCTTGTTTTGCAACTCTTATAAACTGCTTCCGCTAGAATGCTCTGTGTAGGACGTTGAGATTGGTTGGATGGTTTCCATAAGTAACCACCCGGTCTGTCTGTGGCATATGGCGTCGGGCCCCGGCCGGACCTACTGCTATATGCTATGCGACGGACAGGGGGTGTTACAATTTGGTATCAGACGACTGGTTTTGGTCGGGCTTAAAGTGAATTCGTGGGCGAATTCTTTTTAAGGGGTGGTGAGCACATTGTGTGCGTCATCGTAATAACAGTAAAAAGAACCCATGAATGTCCACTTAGGAATGAAAATACTCGTGTTTGAGGAACCTGCGTGTTCCTATAATTGCTGTTTGCAATGTTATGTGGTCGCTTAACGGTGTTTTGTACCACTATAGGTGACCAGAAGTGGTGTTGGGCCGTCAGAACGCCGAGTTTCTGAGGCAAGTAGTGCACCGGATGTTGCTCCTGCAACACCTCTGTCGGCTGAAAATATACGATTGGTTGCTGAAGCGGTGTTGGCCGTGATAAATGCGCAGCCTGGGAGGCAAGCGCAGCAGCCCGCTCCTGTGATGGAGCAAGTACCTCTTCAAGAGGCTGAGCCGAGGAGGGTGGAGAAAGTGGTCGCGGAACCAATAGTGCCAAGGAGGGCAACTGAGAGGCAGTTGAAGCATGTAATGAGCTTTAACCCTCCGTTATTTTCGGGGTTGGGAACCCCATCTCAGGCTGAAGACTGGCTCTCCAGAGTGAAGAGAGTCATGACAGCGACGGAGACGGAGGAGTGGCAAATGACCACCATCGCTACGTTCCTGCTGGACGGTGAAGCGAGGATGTGGTGGGAAGGTTTGGAGCTGCACTTACTGAGAGGTAGGCAACTTTGTGATGTCTCGATAGAGGAGTTCTCGAGATTTTTTTTGGCCAGATACCTCCCTTCTACTCAGAGGATTTCAATGGAGAATGAGTTCCTGAAGTTGGTGCAGGGTGAGAGGAGCGTGGATGAATATCTCCACGAGTTTACGCGGTTGAGTCGCTATGCTAGCTCCACCATCATGGATGAGGAGTGCAAGACTAATCGCTTCTATGAAGGCTTGAGGGATGAGCTGAGACTATTACTGTCGGGGCCGATGACGCAGGGTTTCTTAACCTTGGTCAATACTGCCCGGTCCTTGGAGAAGGACATGAAGAATGTGCAGGCAAAGAAAAGCTTGGGCGAGAAGAAATCTGGGTTCAAAGTGCCGACTACTTCAAAGTCTGGCTATCAAAGATTCTTTAAGAAGCATAGGACTTCGGGTCCAGCTCCTTCTGGTGCTTCTGGGGCGACTACGAGTCGGACCCCGGGCGCGTGCTTCACTTGTGGCAAGACGGGGCATTTCGCCCGTGATTGTTGGAGCGGACGTCCTAAGTCCGAAAGGAGGCCGGGAGCTACTTATGAAGAGAAGGGTAAGGCGGTGGAGTCGACCGCATCCCACTATGCTCCGGCCCAACCAAGGGTCTACAATATTGGCCAACAGGAGGCCATTAAACAAGCTGACGTGGTGACAGGTACGGTTTAATTTATAGCAAGTCAATTCCTTTATATGCTTGTTATGTATATGTTACCTTACCACTACTTGTTTAGGATTTATATTGATTTGTGAAAATCCGGCACGAGCACTCTTCGATACGGGAGCCTCACACTCCTTCTTGTCCGAAGGATTTATATCACGCATCGGAGTCCCTTCTTCGATGGCGAAGGATAAGTTGGATGTGTTGTTGCCCAATGGGTGTTTGATGCGAGCGGATAGGATCTGCGACGTTAAAGTTCGTATTGGGGAGCAGGAGTTCGACCTGCAGGCGTCTTTACTTCCGTTGGTGGAGTTCGACGTCATTTTTGGCATGGACTGGCTCTCGGAGCAGCAGGCCCATATAGATTGTGGTAGCAAGGAAGTCAAGCTGGGAGCAAGTCGTGAGACGACTTTTACGGGCTTAAAGGGGTCGAGCAAGACGTTGATGTCTGCTCTTCAGGTGGTGAAGGCGGTTCGTGCTGGAGCAGAACTGTTCTTTACACTAGTGGAGGTTGCAAAGCCGAAGCCCGCATTGGATTGTATTTCAGTGGTATCGGAATACCCTGATGTGTTCCCCGCAGATCTTCCTGGAGCCCCGCCTCGGCGGGAGATAGATTTTACGATCGAGCTAGTGTCAGGCGCAAAGCCTGTGTCACGATCTCCGTATCGGCTAGCGCCTAAGGAGATGGCGGAGCTGAAAGTTCAACTGCAAGAGTTGTTGGAGCAAGGGTATGTGCGCCCGAGCTCTTCGCCTTGGAGCGCACCGGTCCTCTTTGTTAAGAAGAAGGACGGAAGCTTGAGGTTATGTATTGATTATCGGGAGCTGAACAAGCTGACGGAGAAGAACAAGTACCCGATCCCCCGGATTGATGATCTCTTCGATCAGTTAGTCGGGTCGACGGTGTACTCGAAGTTGGATCTCAAGGCTGGGTACTATCAGCTGCGGATAAGGGAGAGTGATATCCCGAAGACAGCGTTTAGTACGAGGTACGGGCATTATGAGTTTACGGTCATGCCGTTTGGGCTGACTAATGCGCCGTCAGTGTTCATGGATCTGATGAACAGGACGTTCAGGGAGTACTTGGACCAGTTCGTGATCGTCTTCATCGACGATATATTGGTGTACTCGCAAAGTGAGGAGGATCACTTCAAGCATCTCCATTTGGTGTTGGAGACACTCAGGAGTAACCAGTTGTATGCCAAGTTCTCGAAGTGCGAGTTTTGGCTATCCTCAGTGGCGTTCCTCGGGCATATAGTGAGTGGAGAGGGTATTGCTGTGGATCCGGCGAAGATTGTTGCGATACGGTAGTGGCCTGAGCTTGCTACGGTAGCAGAAGTCCGGAGCTTTTTGGGGCTTGCCGGCTATTATAGGCGCTTCGTAGAGAACTTCTCGCGGATAGCGTTGCCTCTCACCACTTTGACGAGGAAGGAGCATAAGTTCGTTTGGACGCTGGAGTGCGCGCGAGCTTTTGAGGAATTGAAGTGTCGGTTGACCACGGCGCCTGTGCTGAGTTCGCCGGTTGGGACCGAAGGCTATGAGATATATAGCGATGCTTCGGGCAGCGGTTTGGGTTGCGTGCTACTGCAGCACGGAAGCGTGATAGCTTATGGCTCGAGACAGCTAAAAGTGCACGAGAGGTATTATCCGGTCCATGACTTGGAGTTAGCGGCCGTGATTTTTGCCTTGAAGCTGTGGAGACACTATTTGTACGGTGTGAAGATTGATATCTACACCGATCACAAGAGCCTGAAGTATCTTATAGATCAGAAGGATCTGAATATGCGGCAGCGTAGGTGGATGGAGTTCCTGGGGGACTATACTTTCAAGATCCACTACGTGCCTGGCAAAGGGAATGCGGTTGCGGACGCGTTGAGTCGTCGAGCCCCAGCTCAAGCAAATTGGCTATCAGTGCATGATGAGCGGTTGGTGCAGGAGTTGGAGGAGTTGGAGATTGTTTGTGTGGACAGACAATCAAGTGTTGAAGCAGTTCTGAATTGGACTGAAGTCCAGTATGACCTGGCTGATCGGATTCGGCGGGCATTGGATATGGATGCTCATATGAAGCAGTTCATGATAGAGGCTCTGGATGGGTCAAATTCCCAATTCGTCGTGGAGGACGGGTTGCTGTGGAAAGACGGTCGTCTGTGCGTCCCAAGTATGGGCAATTTACGGGTGGAGTTGTTGTACGAGGCACACCATACCAAGTACTCGATTCACCCGGGGAGCACGAAGATGTACCGCGATGTAAAGACACTGTTTTGGTGGCCGGGTTTGAAGAAGGATGTGGCGCTATACGTAGCGAAGTGCCAAACCTACGCCTTGGTAAAGGCGGAGTGCCAAAAGCCGGGAGGATTTCTTAAGTCCTTGCCTATTCCGGAGTGGAAATTTGACGACATCTCTATGGACTTTGTGCACGGTTTGCCAAGGTCGCAAAAGGGGAACGACGCCATTTGGGTGGTCGTGGATCGATTAACGAAGGTGTCGCATTTTATTCCGCATAGGAAGGATGATCCGGTGGAGAAGCTGGCAAAGCTTTATGTGGATAACATAGTACGGCTTCATGGTGTGCCCCGCAGCATCGTGAGTGACCGAGATGGGCGGTTCACGTCCAATGATTGGAGGCTGGTGCAGCGAATGTTGGGAACAAAGCTGAAGTTTAGCACAGCCTTCCATCCGCAAACGGATGGGCAGACCGAGAGGGTCAATAGAACCATGGAAGACATGCTTCGCATGTGTGTCTTGGATTTCGGAAAGCAATGGGAAGACCACCTTTATTTGGTGGAGTTCGCATACAACAACAGCTACCAAGCGAGTATTCAGATGGCGCCTTTCGAGGCCCTATATGGTAGAAGATGTCGCACGCCGTTGTCTTGGTTAGAAACGGGCGAGTCAAAGTTGTATAAGCGATCGGAAGTGGAGGATGCTACTTCTTTGGTGAGAACCATTCGGGAGAGGTTGCTTATCGCTCAGGACCGGCAAGCAAAGTACTATAATGCCAGGCACAGGAACGTGGAGTTCGCTGTAGGCGATTATGTATACTTGAAGATAAAGCCATTCAAGGGTGTCTCGCGGGTGCGGCGATTGAAAAAGCTAAGCCCGAGGTACCTTGGACCGTTTGAGGTTCTGGAGAGAGTTGGAGAAGCGGCCTATAGGTTGAAGCTTTCAGTGGAGCTAAGTGGTTTACACGATGTATTCCACATTTCGGTACTTCGGAAGGCGGTGCAAGAGCCTACGCAAGTGATCGCGATCGATCAAGTGCCGGTGGATAGTGGGCTAACGATAAAAGTCAAGCCCGTGCGGATTGAGGACTCGGAAGTCAAGCGGCTACGCAATAAAGAGATCAGGATGGTCAAGGTCCGGTGGGACAATTGCGGTCGTGAGGAGCTCTCTTGGGAGCAAGAGCAGACTATGCTTGACGAGTATCCGGAGTTGTTCCGCTCAGGTACAAATTTTGGTTTTGTACATGTTTTTCCTTTATGTAATTTCGTGGACGAAATTCTTTTAAGAGGGGTAGAGTTGTAACGCCCCGAAACTCAAAGGAGCAAAAGGGGGATGTTTTGGGCCAGTTTGAGTTCTGGCTGCAGGCACACGGCCTGGGACACGGGCGTGTCCCAGGGCGTGTCAAGCCTGTGTCGACACTAAGGCGTGAAGTCGACACTTTGGTCTCGACAATGTGTCGAGACTGGGCACACGGCCTGCGACACGGGCGTGTCGCAGGGCGTGTCGACCCGTGTCGACACTTAGCCGTGAAGTCGACACTGTGCTTTGACGTTGTGTCGAGACCGGGCACACGGCCTGCGACACGGGCGTGTCGCAGGGCGTGTCAACCCGTGTCGACACTCGTCCCGCGAAGTCGACACTTTGGTGTCGACAATGTGTCGAGACATGGCACACGGCCTGCGACACGGGCGTGTCGCAGGGCGTGTCGACCCGTGTCGACACTTAGCCGCGAAGTGTCGAGACCGTGTACACGGCCTGGGGTCCAGGCGTGTCAATGTGACACGGGCAAGGACACGGGCGTGTCCTAGAACCCGTGCAGTGCTCGGGTTGAAAACGGGGAAAAATCATGGGGTACACGGCCGGATACACGGCCGTGTCATGTGGAACACGGGCGTGTCAGCTCGAACACGGGCGTGTTCGAGACCCGTGTGAGGTTCCAGGTGATTCGATTTTGACGGCGAATGAGGCACACGGCCCTGGACACGGGCGTGTGCCAGGCCGTGTTCGGTCCAGATTGGGCATTTCAGCCCCGAATCGAAGCCGTTCATTTCTTTGACTGAAGATCCAACGGCTGGGGGTTGTTCCTGAAGGGTTATACCCGGGTTTTGACTTAGAAAACCCTCACTTTTTCCACTTATCCTCTTTCTAAATCCTTGGAGAAAGGAGAGCTAAGGCAAGAAGAAGAAGAGCTAGATCCGCCATTTGGAGGAGCTTCGGAGCTACGAATCGCAAGCCGACTCTGGATCCGCGGAGGCAACGCTAGTGCGGTCATTTCCATCCGATTACTTTCCGATGGCGCCAAAGAGGAACGCAAGGGTAACGATCCTCAACTTGAGCATGAGTCGCTCTCTTTCTTAGCATAGGAAGCCCGCTCTCGCGAGTTTGCGGAGAGTTGGAGGCGTTCCTTCGGGTAGATATGTGAAGTCCCCGTTGTTTAGAGTCCGTATGCGAGAACGGACATAGGCATTTTGGTTGAAGCCTACCCGGACATGTTAGTCCGGATCGGTGATGTTGCATTGCATAAGGCCGGAGAAGACTCCGTGCTATTGGGTGTTTTTCGGGTTTTCTACGCGGTAGATTGCAGCAGGGAGCCTTGGGGACTAACCCAAAGGTGCACCCGGAAAACTGGGCGGATACGAGATCTTGCCAACTTGGTGGCCTGAGAGCCAGCTTGAACATAATCTGATTATGTGAAATGTGATGGAAATGGGACTCGGGAGAAGTTTGACCTGCGCATATGGTTTAAATTACCGTTGCGGGTGCATATGGTTTAAATTACCGTTGCGTTGTGAGCACGGGTTAGATGGAACCGTACCCATTATATGTCGTTCGGATTAGAGCCGTTGGCATAGATGAGAGTCTTCGGCGGTCTATGGTTTTAATTACCGTGACCCATGCCGGGAAGACAAACTGCTCATTGTTTGGCCGTCCAAAGGGGATGGTGGTGAGTCGGCAGACTTAGACTGCGTTCACCGAGAATGTGCCCTGAGTGCACGGGGTGTGTGGCCGTTGAGCCTCCGCCTGTGATGTAGTGGTTATATATATATTGCTCGCTTGTGCTAATGAAATGCAGGGAAGGAGCATCGCCGCCCCGAGTTGGGGGCGGGATCGTTATAATTTGGTCAGCATTGCTGACCGTTGCTTTGTTTGCCACCGTGAGGTGGTTTGTTGCTTGCAGGTGCAGCTGGACCAAGCGGTCAATAGCGGGCTAAAGCCCTTTTTGCGAAGCTGGCCCTCGAAGGCCCGAATGGAAATGTTTATTGCTTTATTCATGTATGACCGGCCTGCGTGCCGAGGTTTGTAAATCATGTAACAGACAAGTGAAACATTTTGTAAGGCCTTAAGGCTTGTTTTGAGTATTTTGTAATAACATTCCTATTTTCTTATTAGTGGACATTCATGCTTGACGCTGGGTTCTTGTTTTGCAACTCTTATAAACTGCTTCCGCTAGAATGCTCTGTGTAGGACGTTGAGATTGGTTGGATGGTTTCCATAAGTAACCACCCGGTCTGTCTGTGGCATATGGCGTCGGGCCCCGGCCGGACCTACTGCTATATGCTATGCGACGGACATGGGGTGTTACATTTGCTACGTCCATGTAGCACTGGATTCTTTGCGAGCTGGATGGCCGACATGTTGTCAACAAACATGGTCATAGGCCCATCCACTTCATGGTGCAACTCCTGCAGGAGGTTCCTTAGCCAAATAGCCTGGCAGGTACAAGCTGCCGCCGCGATGTGCTCTGCTTCACATGAAGATAAGGCAATCGTTGCCTGCTTCTTTGAGTTCTATGAGAACACTCCTGTTCCCATATTGAAAGCGTACCCGGAAGTGCTCTTCCGATCGTTCACGTCTCCACCGTAATCACAATCTGAGTACCCAACTAGCTTTAGCTCCTCGCTAGTTGAATAATTCAGTCCATGGCCTCTTGTCCCACTTACATATCTCAGGATCCTCTTTGAAGCTGTGAAGTGATCCTCCTTTGGCTCCTCCATGTGCCTGCTTACTACCCTAACAACATACATGATGTCAGGTCGGGTGAAGGTCAGGTAGCATAGGCTTCCCACCAAGCTCTTGAATAAAGTGGAGTCTATCGCTCCCTCTTTCGACTCCTTGCTCAGCTTTAGTCCTGGATCGGCCGGAGTAGAGATAGGCTTGCTATTCTCCATCCTGAACCTCTTCAAGATCTCTTCAGCATACTTCTTTTGTGAGATGAAGATCTCATCTTCTCTCTGTTGCACCTCCACGCCTAAGAAGTAGTTGAGCTCTCCCAGATCCGTCATCTCGAACTCCCACTTACTCATCCTCTTGAACTCCTCGTACATGGAAGGGTTGTTTCATGTGAATATCATATTGTCTACGTATAGACATATGAACATCATGTCGTCGTTCTTCTCAACCTTTGTGGAGAGGGCATACTCATGAGGGCTCTTCATGTAGCCATGCTTCTGGAGGTAAGCATCTATCCTCGCATTCCAGGCACGAGCTCCTTGCTTCAGCCCATACAACGTCTTGTCCAGCTTGCACACCTTCCTCTCTTGCCCTTTCACTACATATTCGGGAGGCTGTTCGATGTACACATCTTCCTCTAGGTAGCCATTCAGGTAAGCAGATACAATATCCATCTGCATGATCTTCCATCCATGGTGAGTTGCCAGTACGATGATCAACCTGATGGTGTCGATCCGCGCCACTGGGGCAAAGACTTCATCGTATTCCACTCCTTGGACTTGCCTATAGCCCTTCACAACTAGCCTTGCCTTGTGCTTCTTCACGCCCACATCCTTGTTCTTCTTCACCTTGTAGACCCACTTCACCCCGAGGGGTTTGTGGCCAGCAGGTGGATCCACCAATTTCCAAGTGTCATTTTTCTTGATGGATTCTATCTCCACATCCATTGCTTTCCTCCAAGTTTTTTCTTGGGCAGCTTCATCATAGGAGTGCGGCTCACAATCTGCTAAGAGGTAATATAAAGAAAAATTGTTAAGTGTTGGTGCCGTCTCCTCATAGATCTCCTCCAACCTCCTCATCCTAGGTTGAGTACGATCATCTTTGCTTCCGCTAGTGCTAGATCCACCAGATCTGCTTCCACTAGTACTTTCTCCACTCGAGTAGGGGGTGAGAACTCCCCCTGACTCTCCACTAGGTGGTGATGGTGGCTCAGCTCCACCCATCTCGGCTTCAGCTTCCTGACCACCCTCCTCTTCATCATCATCAAAGAACATCCCCTTGATGCCCCTCACTGCTTCATCCCAGCTCCAGCAGCTACCTTCCTCAAACACAACATCCCTTGAGACTATAGCTTCCTCTGTCACCGGGTTGTATAGCTTGTAAGCTTTGCTCATCATAGCATAGCCCACAAAGATGCACTTCTCACTTCTGCCATCCAACTTCTTCCTCCTCTGGTCCAGGACATGAGTATAAGCTACACATCCAAAGACCCTCAAGTGCTTCACACCCAACTTCCATCCACTCTATGCTTCAAAAAGAGTCATGAACTTCACACTCTTCGTGGGGCATCGGTTCAGCAAGTACACAACAACTTGTACTGCTTAAGCCCAGAACTTCTTTGGCAACCCCTTGCCCTTCACCATGCTCCTTGCATGTTCATGATCGTCAGGTTCTTCCTTTCCGCGACTCCATTTTGCTGAGGTTAGTACGCCGTCGTCAACTGGTGAGAGATCGCACACTCTTTACAAAAATCATCAAACAACCTAGAGGTGTACTCCCCAACCCTATCTGTCCTTAACACCTTCAGTTGTTGCCCACTCTCCTTTTCATCCATCGCCTTGAACTCCTTGAACCTATCAAGGGCCTCAGACATCTCTCTCAGGAAATACACCCAACACTTCTGACTGAAGTCATCCATGAAGGTGATATAATACTTGCTTCCGCCTACTGAGGTAGTCTCAAACGGACCAGCTATGTCCGAGTGAACTAGTTCAAGTTGCCTTCTCACTCTTCGGGACTTGCCACCCTCGAACGTTTGCCTCTTCTGTTTTGCCTTGGTACATGCCTCACGGACCTTCTATGGAGGTGAGATCATAGGCAGTCCTTCCACCATCTTGGAGTGAGATAGGAGTTTCAACCCAGTGAACCCCAGATGGCTCATCCTGTGGTGCCACAACCATGCTTCCTCTTCTTCTTCAGTCCTTGCAAGACACACCATCTCCTTGGCATCCATCCTCAGCGTGAAGGGACTATTCGTCGTCATCTTCACTTTCACTACCTCTCTTCCTTCATGGTCCTGTATGGCAAATGTGGCATCCTTCAGCTGAACACAATAACCCTTCTCGACCAACTACCCAAGGCTTAAGATGTTACTCTTCAAACCCGACACATAGAAAATGTCACTGAGGTGCACCTCCTTCCCATTCAAGGTGACCGCTATCACTCCTCTACCTTCCACCAATATCTTCAAGGCGTCTCCAAAACTGACCTCACCGCCATTTGGTTCGAGGTTGGTGAACAGTTCATTCTCTCCACACATGTGGTTGCTAGCTCCTGTATCCAAATACCATACTTCGTTTCTTCCACCTTCAGCTCCTCTGTAGGTTAGGAACATCATCGGATCGCCACCGGTATTGCTTGCTTCTGCGTAATGGTTGGCTTCTCCTCCCTTCCTTGGAGCACAACTGTCATAGCTCATATGCCCAAACTTGTTACAGTTGTAACATTATATTTGGGACATATCGCCTCTGCCTCTTCCTTGACCTCTACCTTGGCCTCTACCTTGGCCTCTTCCTCTTCCTCCTGCATCTTGCCTCCAACCTTGAGGTTGCTCTACCTCCATCTGGTGGTACTGGTTCCTTCCTTGATCTCTTCCTCCTCTTCTTCCTCTACCTCTTCCTTGGTAGCCTCGGCCACGCTGGCCTCCTCCTCTTCCAGAACTTTCTCCAAAATTTAACTGAGTCTGGAGCGCTTTACCCAAGCCACTTGACTCTTCATCGTCCTGCAACATGCGGTACTCATGAGCTTGTAGGGAGCCAACAAGCTCAGCCACTGCCATCAGGGTGAGATCTTTTGACTCCTCAATCGCCGCCACCACATGCCGGAACTTCTTTGACATAGAGCACAAGAGCTTCTCCATGAAGCTTACATCATCTGTCGTCTCCCCATTCCTCTTCATCTCATTTGTGAGCGTCCGCAGACGGGTCACATAATCTCCAACCTTCTCTGAGCTCTGCATCTTCATTACTTCATACTGATCTTGAAGGGATTGCAGCTTCACCTTCTTAGCCTTATCAACTCCTTGCATGGAGCGTAGCAAGATCTCCCATGCCTCCTTCGAGGTTTTCGCATCTGAGATTTTCTCGAAGGTCGCCTCATCTACAACTTGGTATAGTAGGAACAACGCCTTCTTATCTCTCTTCTTCAACTCCTTCAATGTCGTCCTTTGCGCGTGGGTCAATGCAGCTTCTACTTCTGCAGTAAGCTCCTCACAACCTTCTTCGACTACCTCCCACAATTCCTTTGAGGCGAGTAGCACTCTCATCTGGATGCTCCAGTTTCCGTAATTTGTCTTCGTCAACTTGGGGACTTGCCCCGACATGACGCTTCCAATCTCCATCTCAACTTGTCACTAAGGCTCTATTTGTTTGGTGTTTCGCAACTCCGTTTTGGGCAAACGCCGCCGGAAGGAGGGTAAACAAATGAACCTTCGGCGGAGTTTGCTCCATTTCCACCCGCCCGCCTTGAAAAACGCCCCAAAAGCTCCGTTTGGAGCAGCCACCTCCCCCCTCCGGTTCGAACTATCCGTTTCCACCTGCCGGATCGACCCTCCACCGCTAAAACAAATGAAGCCTAAACTTCCCGAGCAACTTCCAGGGGGTCGAACCTCTCTCTGATACCACTTGTTGGAAACGTGCATGGGTTACCGCACAATATCAACTAACAACTCAACTGCACTTCAAAACACACACCACAATAGTAGCCGGCGAGACCCACTCGGTGAGACCGACAAAACCGCGTGGTTAGCACCCGGCGAGACACCCCTCTCTCTCGCACGCGAGATCGACTACACCTGGCGAGAGCACCGCCGCGAGACCGCTCCTTACTCGTGGCAAGACCGCCACCTGCGAGTACTCACCCCGAGCGACAACCACACCCGCCAGGCGAGACCGCACCAACCCGCGAGCTTCTTCTCGCACGGCGAGAAGTCTACTCGCCCGGCTAACACCTTACCCGCTCGGCAACTCCCACCAGCGCTGCAACGCTTCTCACTTTCCTCTTTCAAAACAATAAAATTCCGGAAATGAGAAGGAATTTCACTACTTTCAGCAACTATCAAAGGAATACTTACATGCCTATATATAGGCTAACAAGACCAATAGAAAATAGACAAGTGTCCAACAGCATAAAAGCAACCAACCTCTCAACTACCCACTATAATGCACACACTCTCTCCTGCATTAAAAACAAACATAAATATAATAAAACACCCAAACTTATTGACCTGGTCAATGAAGTCAAAGTCCAACAGTGGTGAGATGTATCTTGCTGGCCCAACTATATATGCAAACTTTCGTTTGCTACAGTGTACATGCTACAGTAAAACGTGTGTTACTTTAGCAATGCATATTATACCCCCAGCTGTCGTCTATTTTTGAACGCGGATTCTATACACAGGTGTGTATAGAAAAAGTTATACACATCTTTTTTGACGGTTGAGATCTACAATACATCCTTTTCAGCGGTTGAGATCTAAACTAATTATGCACACTCATTTATATATACATCTTATAAATATATATGGTGATATACATTTTATAAATATATATGGTGGATTTAGAGTGGATCCGCCATATGTCAGCATCCGAAAAGGGTGTGTATAGAAAAAGTTATACACATGTGTGTATAGAAATCCTATTCTCTATTTTTACAATTTTTTCTGTTCTTTTTTTTGGCATTTTTTGTTCTGTGGAGAGGGAGGGGAGAGGAGGGAGAGAGAAGAGAAAGTGATGAGAGGGAGAGGGAGGGAGGTAGCAGAGAGAGGGCGGCAACATTTCCTGCACTATACTTCTGCCGGAGATGCGTTTTTGTTCTACAGAGAGGGAGCGGAGAGGAGAGAAAGAAAGAGAGAGAGAGGGAGAGAGAAGAAAAGTGAGAAGAGAGAGAGAGGTGGCAGAGAGAGGGGTGGTAACATTTCCTGCACCTATACTTCTGCTGGAGATGCTTTTTTTGTTCTACCGAGAGGGATGGGAGAGGAGAGAGAGAAAGAGGGAGAGAGAAAGGGAGGAGAGAGAGAGAGAGGGAGGTGGCAAAGAAAGGGGCGGCAAGAGACCCAGTGCTTCTACTTCTGCCGGAAATAAATGGCGAGGAGAGAGAGAGAGATTCACCTCCTCAGCTTCACTCCGGCAGAGGATGATCAGGGTTTATATTTACACCTTTATATTTTAATTTCGTTTTAAATCATTTAATAAATTCCATTTTATTATATTATCTTTACTTTAATTGTAAAATTAAGCTTATAGTGTTTGTAAGCGTATAGTGTTTACATTTTAATATACGAGCATTTTCGTATGGGCTACACCCGTGCTCGATGCTCTCGGGCGGCCTTCGGCCGCATCAAGCGGGCTTCGCTCGCTTGCACACGGGCTTCGCACGTGCTTGATGATATGGGTGGTCTTCGGCCGCATAGAAGCGAGCTTGGCTCGCTTCCACGCAATCCACCATCTCAGTGGCGCACCCTCCACACGCGGCCCCGGAACCCGATGGTTATTTTATTTGGCTCAAGGGGGCCGCGAGTGGCCGGTGCGGCACCGAGATGATGGATTGCGTGGAAGCGGGCGAAACCCGCTTCTATGTGGCCAAAGACCGCCCGACGTATCAAGCACGGGCAAAGCCCGCCTGATGCGGCCGAAGCCCGCCTGATGCGGCCGAAGCCCGACTGATGCGGTCGAAGCCCGCCTGATGCGGCCGAAGCCCGCCTGATGCGGCCGAAGCCCGCCTGATGCGGCCGAAGCCCGCCTGATGCGGCCGAAGCCCGCCTGATGCGGCCGAAGCCCTCCTGATGCGGCCGAAGCCCGCCTGATGTGGTCGAAGCCCTCCTGATGCGGTCGAAGCCCGCCTGATGCGGTCGAAGCCCGTCTGATGAGGCCAAAGCCCGCCTTATTGGATCCCTAGTAGGATTTGGGCTAGGTTCACTAATTTAGGTTGTTTGACCCAACATGTATAGCTAGGTTCACGTATGTGTCCTAGAGTATAGGTCATGTCATTAGAGTCAACACTGAATGGACCAGCCATCAACAGACTGCAAAGAACTCAAGACTTAGAGAAATTTCACTCAGGAAATGAGTTCGACGTTCGTCGAACTCAGATCGACGAAAGTCGTGCTCAGCTCGACGAACTCAGAGAAAATTCTCTGAGCTGAGCTCGACGAACTTGGTACTCAGGTCGACGATTTATGGACACTATATGTCAACATTACAAGTCCAGAATTTCTCTTAACTCCAGTCGACGAACTTAGTTCTCAGGTCGACGATTGCTGGGTATTCTACTTCAACACCTTATTCCAGAAACATCTAAGTATTCTAAGTCCAGGATCATACTCTAGTCGACGAATTCACCTTCTCAGTTCGACGAACTTAGACCATATTCCTGGCAAGCTTTATCAAGTAGCAGTTAGAGGTTCTCAGCTCGACGAAACTAGTTCTAAGGTCGACGAACCCAGTTCTAAGGTCGACGATTTCTGGACAGGTTACTTCAACATTCTCAAGTCCAAGAAACATGGAATTCTAAACTCAAGTCGATGAAGTTATTCTCTCAGCTCGACGATCTTGATGCACAGAATTGGCAAGGTTCCAGAGAAAGCAGTTGTCTGTCCTCAGGTCGACGATCTTGGATCTCAGGTCGACGAACAACTATTATCCAGTCGACGAACTTAACTTCTCAGCTCGACGAACTCTGGACACGGGTCGACGAATTCTGTTCTCTGCTCAATGATTTCTATAAAGTTCCAGACTTGGATATTTTTCTCCCTCTGTCCCTTAATTTACTGCAATAATTACTGAGTAATCAATGCTAAATATTCTCTGAATATTACCGTTAGAAGCAAGCATTGATTATGGTCTTCATCAGGATTATTGTTTGCCAATTTTCAATGAGACAGTTGGGGAAATCAATCAATGCAAATATTCTCCAGGCCGTCAGCATTGAATGAAGAAGAAATTCAAAATTTAGAAGGAAGATTCCTTGGAAAATATAAAAGGGATTTTTCTCCTTTTTCTGATATATACAACAGAGATAGAGATTTTCATTCTTCTTCTCAGGAGAACACGCAGAGCAAAGAAGAGTGACAGCAATCCTACAGTAACAGAGATCAAGAAGCCCTAGCCCTAGACCAGAGAAAGAACAGCAAGCTGAAGAAGATGAAGAACAACCATTTAAATCAAGAGTCTTCTTCTGTTTTCATCACAGGAATCTTCAAAGGACAACAAACACTCTATCTGTCAAGAAGCTCCTGGATACCTGCTCGTCAAGGCTGAAACTTTGAAGACCTACTCACCCTGCAACAAAACTCAAGACTTCCTGATTTCTTTATCTCAGGGGGAGCTTTGTTAAAATCAAGATCCACTAAAGTCTTCTCAGTTGTATTTGAGAAAGAGAAGACAAAATCACTCTCTCATCCCACACTGTATAAAGGGTTCTTAACTCCCTTCAAAAGTTATTTCTGGTTGCAAGTCACCTGATCAAAAGACTTGAGAATTGGTTTTTGAGCACCTGATCAGAAGCTTATTGGTGGCAGTCACCTGATCAAAAATCTGAGTGGATTACTACCAGGGTGGTAGAAGAGTGGATGTACCCAGGTTGGGGAACCACTATAAAATTCTTGCGTTGTTTGATTGCTCCTTTTCTTTTGTTCTTGTTGTGGCTGTGTAGCTTAGGTTTGCTGTGTCTATGGTATTTAATTTAGTTTCTGCAGCACCTACGTTAGATTAAATTATCATAGGACTGATCTATTAATTAGCAAAAAGTTTTATAAACCCTAAATACTCTATTCACCCTCCCCTCCTATAGAGTATTTCAGACCTAACCCTCACTTTCAATTGGTATCAGAACAAGGTTCCTTTGGTTGTACAAGCTAACCCTTGAACCAAAAGATCCTGTGTTAGATCTGGTCTTTATTTCTACTAGATTTATATTCACAGCATCGCAAAGAACAAAGACTATGCAAGCACCAGACCTCCAGTGTGCAACCTAAATAGGTTTACCATCTGCAAGGCAAGAATAAAATTATATATGAATTCTATTGATGAGGATATCTACAACTCCATTTTGACAGATCCTCCTCAAGCAACTGCCTCAACAACCTCAAGCACTCAAGCAGTACCACCACCTGAGTGGATTGAAGCCCAAAAGAAACCCAGAGTTGTTGATGCCAAAGCCATGAACATTCTGGCCCAAACAATGTCTGATGATGTATTCCAGAAGATGGTTGAATGCACATTAGCCAAGGCCATTTGGGAATCCCTTAACCAAATGGTGGTTGGCTCTGCTGATGAAAGGAAGGATAGAAGATCCAATCTCATATCCCAATATGAGAACTTCAAGAAGGACGAAGCAGAATCTGTAGCAGACATGTACAACAGGCTGAGCTCAATCATCAATGAGCTGAAAACCTTGGACAAGGACATCACCCTCACTGAGGTGAATGACAAAATCCGCATGTGCTTCCCAAGCTCATGGGATTCAAGGATCTGGCCAATCAAGGAGGCCAAGAGCCTAAATGAGATTTCCACAGAATCTCTTTTAGGAAAGCTCAAATCTTATGAGCAGCTCCTTAAATCCAGAGAAGTAGCTGAGCAGAGAACACCTCCACCAGCAAAGAAGGAACACAACTTGTCATTCAAGGCTGTGGAAGAAACTGAAGCCTCAATTATAAATGAAGAGCTGATGAGTCTCTTTGCCAAGAGATTCTATAAAATGGCAAGGAAAGATTTCAGAAGAAAGTCATCCAGGCAGGATGACAAGCCAAGGTATGACAAAACCCCCACTAAAGAAGTGGTTTGCTTTGGCTGCAGGAAACCTGGACACTTCATCTCTGAGTGTCCAGAGAATCAGAAGAAAGAGAAAAGAAGAGAGAAGGATACGAGAAGACAACAAAGTTCAAGACCTTCTTCCAGTAATTACAAGAAGAAGGAGAAAGGCTTTGTAGCAGAATCCTGGAGTGAAACTGAGGATGAATCCACATCCTCCAGCTCCAGTGAACAAGAAGAAGAGGCAAGGGCCAAAGAAGTCTGCCTCATGGCCATTGATGCCTCCAGAAGTCAGTCAGATGAAGAAGATGCATCTGACAATGAAGAAGCTTCTGAATCAGAAGCTGATCAGGTATTGTCAACTTTTGATTATAGCTCTGACAGTTTTAAATCTGAATTCAAAATCATGTGTATTGATTTAATAAACTCTGAGAAAGAAATCAAGGCACTTAGGGAAAAATTAGCTAATCAAGAAACTATGATTTCTGAAAACACTAGGTTAAAGGATGAACTAAATCTAGCCAATGAACAAATTATCTCCTTGAAAATACAACTCTGTGTGGCCAAACAACCTGAGGAATCTCTCAATGGGAGAAGCCTTAATCTGATGGACATCACAAACACAGTCAATGCCAGATTAAATGGCAAACTGGGCTTGGGTGCTTCATCAAGTTTGCCCCCCATACTCAAGAAAAACATACTATCAACCCCTATTAAATTTGTTTCTGCTAAGGGCAAAGAAATAATAAACAATAAACAAATCACAGAAGAAATGACCAACTTTAAAAATCACAATAACAGAAACCCGAAAACCATAGATAAAAACAAAGTTCAGCAGATTTCGTCGAACTCAGATCGACGAAATGTAGCCATTTCGTCGAACTCAAGTCGACGAACGCTGAACGCAAAACCATATAATAATCATTCGTCTTACTGCGATCGACGAACTCTGCATGGTTCGTCGAGCAGAGGTCGACGAACTTGGGGCACAAAAAATGACTATGTTCATTCTCTGAGCAGAGATCGACGATCTCATCCCATTTCGTCGAACTCTGGTCGACGAACTCACAACATTTCGTCGAACCCAGTCAGACTTGGTAAAAATCATAATTATAACAACTCTAATCAAACTAGGAAACTCTTTAACCCTCTTGCTGATTGGATAATTCCACCTAGAAGATACCACCCATTAGGATATAAATCACAACCTGAATTTTTTGTGATTTCAAGTTTTTCCTATCAGTAAAACAAAGGACCCAAGGTAACCTGGGTCAAGAACAATTAATTATTTTCTTTGCAGTTGAAGAGTTGTCCAGTTGTTAATCAACTATGGTATCTGGACAGTGGATGCTCCAAGCACATGACTGGCAGCAAGGACAACTTATACAATTACAAGTCCAAGTTGGGACCAAAGGTAATCTTTGGTGATTCAAAGTGTGGCCAGTCTGAAGGCTATGGAGAAGTAAGGATTGGAGCAGTCACATTCAAGAAAGTGACTTATGTAAGAGGACTCAAGCATAACCTCATCTCAATAAGCATATTATGTGATGAAGGTTATCAGGTACACTTTAACTCAACATCTTGTATTATTTCTAATAAAGAAAAACAAAATGTTTTAATTGGAAATAGACAAAAAAAACATATATATAGTAGATTTTCTTTCTGCTAATTCAGACATTTGTCTACTTAATTTAGTTAACAATCAAAATGAATTATGGCATAAAAGGCTAGGACATGTTAACATGAAAATATTGCTAGGTTATTTAAAGACAGCCTTGTGAGAGGTTTGCCTTCTGATCCCTACAAGAAGGAAGGCCTTTGCAGGGCTTGTCAATTAGGCAAGCAAACTAAATCTATCTTTAAGTCAGTTAATAAAAGTGATTCACCTAGGATCTTGTACTTACTATACATGGATCTCTTTGGACCTATTATTGTACAAAGCCTAGAAGGGAAATCTTATACTTTAGTCATTGTAGATGACTTCTCAAGATTCACTTGGGTGTTCTTTCTGAGATCTAAGTCAGATAACTTTAAAGTTCTTACAGATTTTCTCAGTACCATACAGATTAAGTACTCTACTCATGTTGCATTGATCAGAAGTGATCATGGTATAGAGTTTGAGTCTCTTCTTATGCATGAGTTCTGTGAGAAGGAAGGTATCAGGCACTGCTTCTCAGCTCCTAGAACTCCCTCAACAAAATGGGGTAGCTGAAAGGAAGAATAGAACCTTGATTGAAGTTGCAGGCACATTACTTGCAGATGCTTATATGCCACTATCTTTTTTGGCAGATGTTGTAAGCACAACAAATTATGTACTGAAGAGAAGTTTGATACATAAACTTAAGAATAAGACTCCCTATGAATTACTTAAAGGGAAGAAACCTAAAATCGCTTATTTTAAAGTATTTGGATGTGTATGTTATATACATAATAATAACAAGAAATACATTAGAAAATTTGAAGCTAAGGCTGAAGAGAGAATTTTTCTAGAATATTCCCAAGTAAGCAAAGTTTATAGGGTATTCAATAAATCATCTTTAAAAATTGAAGAATCTATACATGTAACTTTTGATGAGGCTAACATGTCTTGCAAGGAGAAAGAAATTTCTACCAGTAATCCTTTGCAGGTACCTCACTTATGTGAGAATCTGGATGGACTGAGCCTCACCCAAGAGGCTCCAACACATCCTTCTCCACAAGATGAAGAAGAAAGCATTGAAGTGACTGAACTTCATCCAACAGCAAACATAATTTCACAAGAGGAATTAATTCCAAATGCTGTTGTTGAACCAACTTCATCCACTGACTTTATCACACTAATGGATCACCCCAGATCTCAAGTGATTGGAGACAGTCAGTAGGTGTACAGACAAGGCATCAACTCAACCAAGACTTGATGCATGTCTGTTTCCTCTCTCAAGTTGAGCCTCAATCCATAAAAGATGCTGAGCAAGATCCCCACTGGATCATTGCAATGCAAGAGGAACTCAACCTGTTTGAGAGATGTAGAGTGTGGGATTTGGTTCCAAGACATAAAGACTACCCAATCATTGGAACCAAATGGGTATATATGAACAAACTAGATGCCCATGATGTAATTATGAGAAACAAGGCTAGGCTTGTTGCTCAAGGCTATATGCAGGAAGAAGATATAGACTATGATCAGACGACCTTTGCACCAGTTGCAAGGTTAGAAGCAATCAAAATATTCCTTCCCTATGATGCCTACAAGAAGTTTAAAGTCTACCAGATGGATGTGAAAAGTGCATTTCTGAATGGAGTACTGAAAGACGAGATTTATGTTGAACAACCTCCAAGTTTTATCTCTCCAACCCATTCCTCTCATGTATTTAAATTGCATAAAGCCCTCTATGGTCTAAAGCAAGCTCCAAGAGCTTGGTATGAGACCTTGACTAGTTTTTTATAGAGCATAAATTCACTAGAGACATAGTAGATAAAATCTTATTCACTAGACATCACAAGGATCAAACCTTGTTAGTACAAATATATGTGGATGACATTATATTTGGGTCTACTGATTCCAAACTATGCAAGAGGTTCTCTGAACTCATGCATTCAAAGTTTGAGATGAGTACCATGGGTGAGCTCTCCTACTTCCTTGGTCTACAAGTGAAGCAGCTACCTGATGGAATCTTCATATCCCAGGCTAAATATGCTGAAGAGCTTATTAAGAAGTTTGGGATGGCTGATGCCTCAGCAAAGAAAATACCTATGGCCATTAATGATGTAATAGATTCTGATCCACATGGGAAACCTGTTGACCAGAAGTTATATAGGGGCATTGTTGGGTCCCTATTATATCTTACAGCTAGCAGACCTGATATCATGTTTATCACATGTCTTTGTGCTAGGTTCCAAGTGAACCCTAAAGAATCTCATCTAGTTTTTCTAAAAAGAATTTTGAGATATATAAAGAGTTGTCCTAGTATAGGCCTTTGGTATCCTACTGAGTCAGAATTTAAGTTAACTGGATACTCAGATGCTGACTTTGCTGGATGCAGGGTAGACAGAAAAAGTATCTCAAGAACTTGCCAGTTCCTTGGTATGAGATTAGTGTCTTGGTTCTGCAAGAAACAATCATCTGTGTCAACATCAACAGCTGAAGTAGAATATATAGCAGCTGTCAGTTGTTCCCAGATGTTGTGGATACAGAATCAACTCCTGGACTATGGTTTCAGCTTAAATAATTCAACCTTATTTTGTGATAGCACAAGTGCTATAGCCATAGCACAAAATCCAGTCCATCACAGTAGGATAAAGCATATAGACATTAAGCATCATTTTATTAGAGAGTGTGTAGACAAAAAAAGTTAATCTTGTCTATATCTACACTGATTTACAAAGGGCTGATATCTTCACCAAACCTCTGGATGAAAGAAATCACCTGTTCTTCATAAATCAGCTTGGAATGATCAATGGAGAAGCTTTAGTTTAATTTCTGTCTGCACTCGACGAATCTTTCAAAGATCGTCGAACGGAGATCGTCGAACGGAGTTCGACAAACTGGGAAAAGTTCTTGAGATATTCGTCGAACGGAGATCGACGAACTCTCTGTGAGTGAAGTTATTTTCGTCGACCGGAGATCGACGAATCTGCTTCAAAAAATGTTCGTCGAACGGAGCTCGACGAAATGTTTTCAAATCTTTAGACAGAGCTCGACGAATTATTTAACTACAAATTATTTCGTCGACCTCAGATCGAAGAATTATTTTAATTTTCGTGGAACGGAGTTTGTCGATTCATATTCTGGAAAACCTTATATCTAGGTTTTCTTCGACCACCGTCTCGCGCTTTCAATTCCTTTGCACTTGATCTTCGTTTTTCTCTTGCAGGTGCAGTAATGGCGATTCCAGCAAGCAGCCTCGCAGCAATGAAATTCGACACTGGTTTTGATGTCGATTTTGATTCCTTCCAACACGCCGATCCAATATTCCTGGACATCCTGCAACTCCTTAAAGAACAGCAGTTGAAGAATCTGCTGTCCACCAGGATCAAGATATCTGGCACTGAGATCAGAGAGTGGGTCTATACTTCTTCCACCACAGATGAGAACTCTATGACTGGCACAATCTCTCGTAATGTTGTTTCACTCACCCCCGCCATTCTAACTGAAATTTTTGGATTAACTAATGGTAAAAAAGAATTAGAAGTTGATACTGAGGAATATGATGTGATGTTGAGTATGATGGGTTATACTGGAGAAACACCAAATAAATTGCTGAAGAAACACCTGTCTGCTGAATTCAAATTTCTAGCAGACATTGTGGGGAAAGTGTTGTTGGGCAAGCACGCTGCACATGACTACATAACCAGGCACCAATTCCTGGTAATGTGTGTTGTGGTCAACAAGAAGAAGGTAAACTGGGCTCAGATTATGTTTGATCTGATTAAGAAAAAGAATACAAAGAAAGAGGTCTGCTTTGGAAGGATCTTAGGGATCTTCCTAAAGGAAAAGGCTGTTGAATCCCTGGTCTCCCCGACCATATTCATCAATGCCTCCAAGAGGCTCACCTGTGCCCTCTTTGGCAGGTGGGAAATGACCATCACCAAGCCCTCCAAGGCTTCTTTCTCTTCCACCAGGGCGTCTGAGAGTACTAGGGCTGCTACAGCCACTTCCCACCCTGCTGAAGATCTCCCTCCTCCACCTCCATCACCTCCAGCCATCCCACCTCATTCTCAAGTGTTACACCAACTTCCCTCCAAAGCTCACACAATAGTCCATACTCCCTCACCTCCATCATCCCCAATCCATACATCTCCAACTCATGTTGCTCCTCATACCTCACCCTCCTCCCAACATGACACACAAATTCAATCCCCCACTCATACTCCCTCTCCCCATGGTACACCAACTACCTCACCACCTTCATCTCCCTTACCTCCCCATCTAGACAACATCCCATCCTTCAATCTCCTTTCCTCTCCCCTCCACACTCCTTCTCCTCAGGATGAAATAATGCAAGATGCTCTCCCTCCTACTCCACCATCAACTACCATCCCCCCTTCTGTCTCCACTGCTACACCTTCTACACAACCCTCTGCATCTCCACTATTGGATCCCTCCATCATACCACCACTCATTGCCCTTCTTACCCCCCTCCTCAAAAACATTATAGCAGAGGCTATTACACCTCTTGCTTCTTCCATATCCTCTCTTGCTGACCAAATATCTGCCCTCTCTGCTACTCCTTCTTCAGTTAGGGGCCTGGCTTCAGTATCCACTGAAACCAGGCAGGGGGAGATACTCCATGAAGAAGAAGCAGATGCTGATATAGCAGCAGCAATAGCAGTAGAAACAACAGAAGAAGAAGCAACAACAACAGAAGCAGCAACAGCAGTAGCAGCAGATACAGCAGCAGTAGAAACAACAGACAAGATAGCAGCAGAAGCAACAGCAGATGCAGATGCTGATACAGCTTTATTTGATTTAATAAAGTTCATTGAATCTGATATGGAACTAGATGAGTAAGTTCCAGAGGAAATTAAAACTGGTGGTGATTTCATTATAAATCCCACAGTTGATCTTTTAAATTTGTTGAGCAATTTTGATACCACCTATTTTAATAACCTTCCAGAGTACAGCTTCAAGCCATCCATGGCTATAGTCTCATACACCTCTCCCATAAGCCCCAAGGTTGCCAAGCAACTTAAGGCCAGTTTTGCTATTCCAGAAGTTCCTGTCCTGCCATCTCCTCCCAGAGCTGTTTCCCCCATTATCTCATCTCCTCCTACTCCAGTTTTTATTATGGATGATTCACCCATACCTGATCTTGATGCATTGATCATGGCTGACATTGAAGAAGAAAATAAGACAGTTGTTGAAAGCACTGTTGTATATAGCCCTCCAGCTCCTGCTCCTGCTTCAGTTCCAGCTCCTCCTCCAGCTCCCTCCCAGCCAGAGAAACCTTTAATATTTGTTGAGGCCCCAAAAGAAATAAATGCAATGTATGATAATCCACAAGATCCTTCAGATGATGATGAGGAGGAGGAGGACTCAGATGATGAGCTCAAGAAAAGGAAAGTATCTAAGAAAAGGAAAGCTCCTCCATGTCCCGCTCCAAAACCAAATCCAGCAAATGACACTCCTTATTACATACTCCAGAGGATCACACCCTATAAGGGCATGTCAGCATGGATGTGGCTGTCCAAAAATTAATAGAAAGAAAGGAAGAAAAGCAGGAGATATTCCCCACCTCCTTAGAGATACAGAAAGGATCCTCCTCCTCCTCCTCCACCTGTTGCTGGTGCTTCAAGTTCTTCAACTCAGAGGCCTACCCAGTTTCAAACCTATCAAAGGCATAAGGGTAGGTCCTCCTCTTCAGGAAGCAGCCAGCAGAGGCAGTATTCTTCAGGCAGGCAACAACAACATCAACAACAACAACAACAGCAACCTCAACATCAACAGCAGCAAATTACAGAACATCAGAAAGTCGAAAGCTCAAAGAGACTTGCTTCCCCTCCTGTACCCTTTGAAGATCCTGAGATAGCTACAACTGCTAGGATGGCCAGATTCCAGGAATTGGTGGGCCTATCCATGATCAACAAAGCAAGAGCTGAAGGAAAGGATCCATCTGAATATACTACAATGTCCAAGTACAAAAAGGAAGAGCTTAACAGGTTTGCTAAGGCTAACAAGTTTTTTAATGTTGATGATTATATGAAGTTGCATCCTGAAGCTGTAGTGCCAAGGGACACTTCTCTAAATATCATTGGAGTTGCTGATATGACAATGACAAAAGCTCAAGCAGCTGATCCAAACAGGGAAATTAAATTTACTCAGCCAGGTGGCAAAGCTAAGGAGGATAAGCCAAAGGAGCCCAAGAAGAAGAAATGAACATTTTGAACTATTTCTAATCTCTCTATTGTGTGAAAAACTGTATGTTTATGATACAAAACTTACTGTATATATATATATATATATATATATATATATATATATATATATATATATATATATATATATATATATATATATATATATATGCTGCACATTTAAATTTTTCATGCCAGATATATGTTTTATTGTTTTGTATATTTTGTATGTCTGTAATTAGTGACCTTACCCAAATACGGGGAGATTGTTGGATCCCTAGTTGTATTTGAGCTAGGTTCACTAAATTAGGATGTTTGACCCAACATGTATAGCTAGGGTCATGTATGAGACCTAGAGTATAGGTCATGTCATTAGAGTCAACACTGCATGGATCAGCCATCAACAGACTGCAAAGAACTCAAGAATTAGAGAAATTTCATTCAGGAAATTAGTTCGACGTTCGTCGAACTCAGGTCGACGAAAGACGTGCTCAGCTCGACGAACTCAGAGAAAATTCTCTGAGCTGAGCTCGACGAACTTGGTACTCAGGTCGACGATTTATGGACACTATATGTCAACATTACAAGTCCAGAATTTCTCTTAACTCCAGTCGACGAACTTAGTTCTCAGGTCGACGATTGCTGGGTATTCTACTTCAACACCTTATTCCAGAAACATCTAAGTATTCTAAGTCCAGGATCATACTCCAGTCGACGAATTCATCTTCTCAACTCGACGAACTTAGACCACATTCCTGGCAAGCTTTATCAAGTAGCAGTTAGAGGTTCTCAGCTCGACGAAACTAGTTCTAAGGTCGACGAACCCAGTTCTAAGGTCGATGATTTCTGGACAAGTTACTTCAACATTCTCAAGTCCAAGAAACATGGAATTCTGAACTCCAGTCGACGAAGTTATACTCTCAGCTCGACGATCTTGATGCACATAATTGGCAAGGTTCCAGAGAAAGCAGTTGTCTGTCCTCAGGTCGACGGTCTTGGATCTCAGGTCGACGAACAACTATTATCCAGTCGACGAACTTAACTTCTCAGCTCGACGAACTCTAGACACAGGTCGATGAATTTTGTTCTCTGCTCAACGATTTCTGTAAAGTTACAGACTTGGATATTTTTCTCCCTCTGTCCCTTAATTTACTGCAATAATTCCTGAGTAATCAATGCTAAATATTCTCTGAATATTACCGTTAGAAGCAAGCATTGATTACGGTCTTCATTAGGATTATTGCTTGCCGATTTTCAATGGGACAGTTGGGGAAATCAATCAATGCAAATATTCTCCAGGCCGTCAGCATTGAATGAAGAAGAAATTCAAAATTCAGAATGAAGATTCCTTGTAAAATATAAAAGGGATTTTTCTCCTTTTTCTGATATATACAACAGAAATAGAGATTTTCATTCTTCTTCTCAGGAGAACTCGCAGAGCAAAGAAGAGTGACAGCAATCCTACAGTAACAGAGAACAAGAAGCCCTATTCCTTGACCTGAGAAATAACAGCAAGCTGAAGAAGAAGAAGAAGAAGAACAACCATTTAAATAAAGAGTCTTCTTCTGTCTTCATCTCAGGAATCTTCAAAGGACAACAAACATCTGTCAAGAAGCTCCTGGATACCTGCTGGTCAAGGCTGAAACTTTGAAGACCTACTCACCCGACAACAAAGCTCAAGACTTCCTGATTTCTTTATCTCAGGGCGAGCTTTGTTAAAATCAAGATCCACTAAAGTCTTCTCAGTTGTATTTGAGAAAGAGAAGACAAAATCACTCTCTTATCCCCCACTGTATAAAGGGTTCTTAACTCCCTTCGAAAGTTATTCCTGGTTGCAAGTCACCTGATCAAAAGACTTGAGGATTTATTTTTGAGCACCTGATCAAAAGCTTATTGGTGGCAGTCACCTGATCAAAAACCTGAGTGGATTCCTACCAGGGTGGTAGAAGAGTGGATGTACCCAGGTTGGGGAATCACTATAAAAATCTTGTGTTGTCTGATTGCTGCTTTTCTTTTATTCTTGTTGTGGCTGTGTAGCTTAGGTTTGCTGTGTTTGTGGTATTTAATTTAGTCTCTACAGCACCCGTGTTAGATTAAATTATCATAGGACTGATCTGTTAATTAGCAAAAAGTTTTATAAACCCTAAATACTTTATTCACCCCCCCCCCCCTCTAGAGTATTTCAGATCTAACCCTCACTTTCACGCCTGATGCAGACGAAGCCCGCCTGATGCGGTCGATGCTCGCCTGATGCGGTCGAAGCCCGCTTGATGGGGCCAAAGCCCGCCTGATGCGGTCGAAGCCCGCCTGATGCGACCGAAGCCCGCCTGATGCGGCCGAAGCCCGCCTGATGCGACCGAAGCCGCCTGATGCGGCCGAATCCCGCATGATGCGGCCGAAGCCCGCCTGATGCGGCCGAAGCCCGCCTGATGCCGCCGAAGCCCGCCTGATGCGGCCGAAGCCCGCCTGATGCGGCCGAAGCCCGCCTGATGCGGCCGAAGCCCGCCTGATGCGGCCGAAGCCCGCATGATGCGGCCGAAGCCCGCCTGATGCGGCCGAAGCCCGCCTGATGCGGCCGAAGCCCGCCTTATGCGGCCGAAGCCCGCCTGATGCGGCCGAAGCCCGCCTGATGCGGCCCAAGCCCTCCTGATGCGGCCGAAGCCCACCCGAGAGCATTGAGCACGGGCGTAGCGTGTGCAAAGATGCTCGTTTTATTATACTAATAACAATATATTTTAATTAACTTATATAAAATTAGATTTATTATTTATTTATTTTTTTATCAATATTATTATTATTATTTATTATTACTTATTATAACTTATGCAATATATATACATAATGTTTTTTATAATGAGACGGTTCAACCCTGGTTAGACAGGTCAAACCTTGAACATTGGAACAAACCATAATTTAGTTTCTCACAGTTTAACGATAAACCATATTAGAGTAAATTAAAATAGCTACTCATAGTTTAATTTCTAAATAATTTTATTTGGGGAACAGAATTTAAAACAAACTATTTATTCAATAATTTACATGAAGTATTACAAATTTTATTTAGAAATTAAATTAAAACCTATACTAAAATATGTATAAATAACTACTCATCAGCGAGCACGCTGCTTGCAGCTCACTTCAGACTTACAACAGATCAGTGTCCAATCACACCTGAGGAGAAAGAAGAGATGCAGAAGGTCTTATATGCTTTGTATTTGACAGTCTTATGTAGACGATGATGTGCACCCGCTCTGATATATCACACACTGTTGGGATTGTTAGAAGATTTCTCTCCAATATCTGAAGAGAACATTGGAGCGCTATGAAATGGATTATAAGGTACCTACATGGGATGTCACACATGTCATTAAAGTTTAGAGACAGTGCGCCAGAGCTACTGGGCTACACTAATGCAGATATGACTAGAGATTTGGACTACAGAAGGTCGGCTTCTGTGTACCTGATCCTATTTACGGGTGATCTATTTCATGGCAGTCGAGACTTCAGAAGTGTGTTGCACTATCGACTATGAAGGCCGAATTTATTACAGTCACTAAGGCAGGGAAAGAGCTTCTTTGGATGAAGTGTTTCATCAAGGAGCTAGATTTCACTCAGGAGCGCTACACACTCCTATATGATAGTCAGAATGCGATTCATTTAGAGAAGAACCTTACCTTCTACTCGAGATCTAAGCATATTGACACGTGGTATCTTTGGATACACGATACTCTAGAGCAAAGAGAACTGGTGTTAGGTATATTGGGAATTGTGTACCTGATTTGGAGAAGCCATTTCAACTCAATGGTATACACAAATTTGTATTTGATGTATGTTGAGTTTACTTGTGCAGGTTTTATGTTAAATAAAATTATCTAAGTACAAAAGTGCTGAATGAAGTCAACACAGTCTATATTGAGCAACTTGCATTGCATAAAAATGGCTAAGTACAAAAGTGTCGACACACTTCAACTGTGTCAACACCTTTGTAGAAGTTGTGTCAAGACAATACAGCTAACTAGACACATAGAAGTTTTAAGATTGCTGTGTCAGGACAAGTCAGTTGTCTCGCCACCTTGAATACTAAGTCATCAGTGTCAAGACAATACATCTAACTTGACACATAGAAGTTTCAAGACAGCTATATCAGGACAAGTTAGTTGTCTCGACACGTTGAAGACCAAGTCAGCAATGTCAAGACAAGTCAACTATCTTAACACAATGAAGGATTAAATCATAGAAGTGTCGACACAAGGCAGACAGTTGTTTCGAGTCAATCTAACTGTCTCGACACAAATCAGAATTAAAGATATCGACACAGATTACAGTTATGTCAAGATAAGTCCACTGTCTCGACACTATCAAGTACAGATGAAAATTTTTCTAAGTAAGACTGTGTCGAGACTGCTAAGATGTCTCGACACAAGTGACAAGACACATTGGACATCTTGACACTCTTGTTTCTGAGTCAGCACATAAGGGTCAAGACATGTCAGAACTATTAAGTCAGCTACAAAAATGTGATATTTCAACAGAAACAGTTTTAGGAGAATTTAAAGTATGATGTGAGATGCTGATGTCATCATTCAGAATTCAGCCATCCACGATGAATATAAATAGAAGGGGTTGTCTTCATAGACAAAACAACTAATCAAGCAATCAAAAATTCATATTATAATTTCTTCAAAGTCTGTGAGGGCGACAATCCTGAAAAGGAGGAAGAAGACGAAGGTCTTCTGAAAGAAAAGGGGATAGATCTTAACTTTCTTCTAATCTAGAGTTAATATATAAAAAGTCGCAGCACAAAGATAAAGAAGTAAAAAAGCAAGCACACAGACGACACAAGGATTACAGTGGCTCCCCAATCAACCTGGGTACGTCCACTCTTCTATCACCCTAGTAGGAATGCACTATAGATTTTTGATCAGGTGCCCTGCCACCACAAGATCTATTTTCTAAGGGAGATCTCGCAACCCTTTGAGCTTTTGATCAGGTGCCCAAAAACCAACACAGGTTTTTGATCAGGTGCCCTGCCACCAAGAGGTTTACTTTTGAATGGAGTAATAACCCTGTACAAGAGAGGTAAAAAGAAAGTTGATGTTAGTCTTCTCTTTCTCAAATCAATATGAGAAGACTCAGTGGATTTGATGATGTCAAAGCTCCCCCTGAGATATAGAAAGGTTCGGGAGTGGAAGCTTTGCTTCAGGGTGTAGGTCTTCAACTTGATGTAGCTCTCCAGCAAGCTTTTTAGACTGATATGTATTTCTTGTCTCTTGAAAGCCTGGAGTAGATGAAGAACATTGTATGAATGAAAGCTGTGTTGTGTTCTTCACTTGGCTGAAGACTGAAGACTGTGATGTCTTCCTTGTCCTTCTTTCTTCCTCCTTAGCCATATTTTAACATTTGAATTAACTAACGTGAGTGTTCCTGTATTTGTGGTGATGTAATAATGTACATATTTTGTACACCTAAATTTGTATGTGTTTTGTGTATGTTGTATGCTAATGTTTGGAAAATGTTATTGTAACAAGTGATTTATGAAAAGGATGATGGGTTACAACAACGGAGTTGTTGTTTGTGTCTACCGTTGTTCTAAATTTCAGGACAAAATTCTCTTAAGGAAGGGAGAGTTGTAATGCCCCAAAACCCAAATAAGGTCTTTATAGCGATTTAAGGGTTTTGGTGCCTGCTCAGGTTCACACGGCCTAGGACACGGGCGTGTCCAGGGCCGTGTCCTGCTCTGTGTTAGCCTGGCTATGTCGAGTATGGTACATGGCCGGAAATACGGGTATGAATAGTGCTGACACGGGCGTGTCAATTGGTGACATAGGCGTGTCAATACCCGTGTCTTGCTCTGGTTTTACAGGGCGATGCCGACTGAAGTACACTGCCTGGAGCACGGGCGTGTACTGGTCAACACGGGCGTGTCGGGGTTAGACACGGGTGTGTCCGATCCGGTGTCCTGTTCTGCAGTCGACGAACTACATGCAGATCCTGAGACATGGACTGATGAACACGGTCTGGACACGGGCGTGCCCGATGCCGTGTCTAGCACACGGCCTGTGACACGGGCGTGTCACACGGCCGTGTCCTGGTCTGGTCAAGTCAGTTCTTTGCCGCTTAAGGCACACGGCCTGTGACACGGGCGTGTCACAAGCCGTGTTTGGCCTAGGAAATTTATTTTAAGGGCTGATCAGGGCCGTTCGTTTTAGTTATTCGAGATCTGATGGCCCTGGTTCTTCCCTGGGATGATAAGGTTGGGAGTTGAGTAGTTATTCCTCAATCTCTCTTTAGCTTTCTCTTTTTAAGAAGTAGAGAGAGGGGAGAGCAAAGGAAGAAGAAGGAGGTGGAATCCGGCCGCCGGTGGAGCTTCGGTGCTCCAAATCGCGAGCCGAGTTCAGATCTGCAGAGGCAAGAGCATTACGGTGCTTTCCAACCGTTTAGTTTTCTTCATGGTGCAAAAATATGCTACAAGGGTAACGATCTCCTTCTTGGACAAGTGAAGTCCTCCTTTATGCATGTGCATGGAATCCTCCACCAAGAGGTGGAAATCGTAAGTGATTCCAGTAGGTTGATAGTTGATATCCCTGGTTGAGTCTGCATTTAGATACGGAAGCGTGAGTACGGAATAGGCATGCTGTGTGAAGCCCATCCAGACGGGTTCTGGATTGGTGATGTTGATATTGCGAACCGAAGAAGACTCCGCATGTAAAACGAGTAGTTTATGGAGTTTTTGTGGGTACCTGTGAAGGATGAGTAGCAGGAAGTACTGGAGGTAGAGATGCCCAGGAAAATGCCCATGAATGCGCTATGTGATAGCGATGTGGCCGTGAGAGCCAGATTTTGTGATTGGTTGAGCGGTGTGCTCCCAAGAGCTTGTGTGGCAATGGAGTTGTGAACTCCTGAGAGAGAGTTGTGAGCTCTGATGGTTGTGTGGACAGGAAAGGGAAAGCCAACCCGCGTCAAGATCTGAGCTATTGACGATTTGAGCAACGAGAAAGGGCTGACATGTACCTGTGTTATGTCCGTCCGAGAGAAGGCTGGAATAACCGCGTCGGAGTGTATAACGAGAGATCGATTAGGAGACCGGAATGGCTCGTCGATCAGGAATTCTCAAGTGTTGTTGTGAGGTTACCACCTTTGAATGGGATGGGTGAGAGGGTCTCCGGTCTGCGCGCTGTAGTAGACTAATGCTCCATCACCAACAAGTTAAGAACCCCTGATCGGTGGTGGGACCCAGGGGAATCTGGTACACCATAAGCGTGCCCTGAGTGCACGGAGCGTCTGGCATTGAGGCCGGCGTTTGTGATGATGATGTGCGTGAGAGCACTTGTTGTGTTATATGGATGTATATGTTGTGATTGCAATGCATGCAGGGAAGGAACCACTGTCCCGGGTAAGGGGTATGGTCGTTATAAGTGGTCATCTTAATGCTTACCATTGCTTTGTTTATCACTCTTGTGATGGATTGTCTATATGCAGGTGCGGATGAGCTGAATTGGATTGAGCGGGCTAAAGCCCTTGCTGCTGGTAGGCCCTTGAAGGTCGTGCGAAGAGTCATGTGTTCATGTATAGCCGGCTTGTGCGCCGATGTATGAAACCACATTTGTTAAGAGAAACATGTAAGGCCTTAAGGCCATGAGCGTTTGTGTATCTGTAAACATTCCTGGTGCTATATATAAATGAGTTTATATATTTAGTGGACATTCGATGTGCTGAGTTCATATAACTTAAAATCTTCCGCTAGAATGCTTTGAGTTAAGATGCGAGTAGAAAGTAGTTTGATATTCATACGTGATTCCGCCGTCTGTCTGTGAAATATGGCGTAGGTCGCCGACCGGACCCTCTTTTATATTCCATGTGACGGATGGGGGTGTTACACCTCAGACTTTACAAGTCTTATAACTCAGTGATTCAAAACAAATCACCTACGTCAGGTCCCTCAAGAACCCTACCTCAGCCTTTATAACATAAGCTTACAACTCAGAGAATATATCTCCTACCCACTCAGATCTCAAAGAGATCTTACAGATTTAATAGAAATTGAGAAATAAAGTAATCGCAAAAAACAACAGCTCTGAGATCTGACTTATCTGAAAATTAAGATTCTTCAATTCAACAGCACAGTATTGGTTCTTGATGAGCAGACTGCTGAAATGATTCTTTACTGGATCTGCAATGTTCTTAATGATGATCGGCTTGATTTCCTTGAAGAACTTGTAGAACAGATCCACCTTAATCATCTGATTAACTTGTTGAAAGGATCAGAAGACTTTCTTGAAGACCCGCGTCTTCCTTCTTCTTCGAGTTGTCTCCCTTCTCTGACTTATGAGAAATCAGAATGAGAGAATTAAAATCATCGTTTTTTGTGTAGATGACCCCTCTATTTATAGCCTTTACTGGTTGTTGGCTTCTGATTGATGACATCATCATATGTCATCATACTTTAAGTTTTCCTTAAAATAGATTCTGTTGAGATGTCGAGTCATTGTAGCTGATATGACACTTCTGACCTGACTTGACACTCAGCTATGTTGACTCTATACAACTTCAGGATCATAAGTGTCGAGAAGTCCCAAGTGTATCGACACAATACTAATTAGTGTTCTTGCAGGGTGTCGAGACATCTTAGCAGTCTCGTCACATTTGTACTTGATATAATTTCAGTCTGAACTTGAAGGTGTCGAGACAGTTGACTTGTCTCTACACAACTGTCTGTTTGGTGTTGATATTTGCTTTATATCGTCACTGTGTCGAGACAATTGAGTTGTCTCGACACTACAGTCTACTGGGTGTCGACATCTGCTTTAAGTCTTCACTATGTCGAGACAGTTGAGTTGTCTCGACACTACAGTCTGCACTTCAATTCTTCATTGTGTTGAGACTATTGTATTGTCTCGACACTACTGTCTGCACTTCAATTCTTCATTGTGTCGAGACAGGTGTATTGTCTTGACACTACTGTCTTTTTTCTTAGGCTTTGACAAAATGAGCATGGCGTTGAGTGATGAAGCTTCACTCAATGCTTATGGACTTAGTCGATCTTTTGGGTTCCTTATCCTTTGGTTTTGACATAGGCAGCTCTACCTGACGAATTTTGCTGCATGATGTTGAGTGAGTTGAGCTCACTCAACACCGGTGGTCTTAGCTGATTTTTTGTCTCCCACTGCTTAGGCTTTGACCGTCCTGCCTCCTCTCAGCACTATTAGTTGTGTGGCGTTGAGTGTATAAGCTTCACTCAATGCTTGTGGACTTAGCCATTTTTCCTGCTTCTCCAGCAACAACCTTGATGTTTAGCGTTGAGTGAGCTTGCCTCACTCAAAGCCTGTGAACTTAGATATTTCTTTAAGCTTGTGCACATGAAACTTAACCATACATCAAATGCATACTTGTGCATATTATTGAGTTGAAAGAGCTTTTTCAAATCAAGTACATTATTCCCAATATACCCAACAACTGTCCCTTCCACCTTTCTAACAGAGTGTTATACAAGGCACTTCCACCAAAACTCATCTCCTAAGATCTTACAACACAATCCCTCAGGATCACTCAGTCTCCTCCAAGACCTATAACTCAGGCACTAAGCCCTACAACTCAGTGACCAAATAGTCACCTACCTCAGGTCAAAAGATCCTACCACTCAGGCTGGGTGGACAGCCCTACCTCAGATCCACACAAGATCCTACAACTAAGATCCTCAACAGGATCCTACCTTAGATTCAAACTTGAATCCTACAACTCAGGCCTAAGCCCTACACTCAGATCTATAATAGATCCTACAACTCGGCCTTTATAAAAATAAGCTTACAACTCAAATATGTCTTAACAAATCCTATAAGGATAGATAAGTTTGTTAATGCAGATTAGACACCAGAGGAATAGATCCATGTGTCTGCTTCCTTCTGTCCAGATAAGTATCTGTACAGATCTCTTCTTCACAACTCCAGAATATGTTGCTCAGTATTTGCTCAGCTAGGGCTATGAAGTAACTACAGCAGAGGAAGAACTTGGCTGCTTTTCTTTCAGAGAGGAATCCCTGATCTTGCTGTGGAAGGTGGAGATCATAATAACTATCTTAGTGATCTTTTGGTTCAGTCGATTTGCTCTTTAGCTTCAAGCTCTGCAATAATGGCGAAGAAGACGAAGTTGCACCTCTTTTTAAAAAGATAAAACCCTAAAAGTTGTCTTCCTTCATCGTCGATCTCCTCCTTTTATTAGACGTCGTACAATGACATGCTTGACATGTGGGCCCAGCAGTAATGGCTGAGTTTGCCTTCCTTTTACTAGAAAAGTCATACAACTGGCTATAAGTGCCATTTGGGGTGTACAGTAGCCATCCCGTGATTTTGAATTTTTGCTGACGTCAGCACCTGTGGACTTAGTCAACATCAAGCATTAGATCATAGGCGTTGAGTGAGCAAACTTCACTCAATGCCCCCAACACTTAGACAGATTCTCTATCACTACGCGTTGAGGGAGCAACCTTCATTCAACGCCAAAACACTTAGAAAAGTTTTTCTGTCATCAGGCGTTGAGTAAATAACATTCACTCAACGCCAAAATACTTAGAAAAGTTTTCTATCATTAGGCATTGAGTAAGCAACCTTCACTCAATGCCAAAACACTTAAAAAAAGTTTTTTGTCATTAGGCGTTGAGTGAGCAACCTTCACTCAATGTCAAAACACTTAAGAAACGTTTTCAGTCATTAGGCGTTGAGTGAACAACCTTCACTCAACGCCAATATAGTTAGAAAAGGTTTCTATCATTAGGCGTTCAGTGAGCAACCTTCACTTAATGCCAAAACACTTAAGGCAGATAATCTAGCAATAGACGTTGAGTGAGCAACCTTCACTCAACGCCAAAGCCCTTAGACATGTCTGTCACTTGGCGTTGAGTGAGCAACTTTCACTCAATGCTTTTGTACTTAGCGAATTTTCCTGCCTGGGAAGCGTTGAGTGTTGCTTCTTCACTCAATGCTTTTGGCATCTGTCAATTATATTGACGTGGCATTGAGTGAGTAGGCTTCACTTAATACTTCTGTCCTTAGACAGTTTCTCAGTTGATTAGGCGTTGAGTGAATAGCCTTCACTCAACGCTTTTGTCCTTAGACAAAATTCTGTGTTGGAAACACATTGGCTCTGACTGAACAAGGGTCAGTCAACGTTATATCCTCATGGCATTGAGTGAGCTCGCCTCACTCAACGCATGTGGACTTAGTCAACTAACTTCACATATTTTTATATCTTTGACATACTGAGCATTACTCAACGCTTTAAGGAGTATGGCGTTGAGTAAGTAGACCTCACTCAATCTCTGTGGACTTAGCCATGTTTCTATATAGTCAATAGCTTGGCTTTGACTATGCATGTTGTACTCACAACTTTTAGTCATTTGGCGTTGAGTGAGTAGACTTCACTATGTATGTGGACTTGACAGTTTTTTGTCTTTTCCACAAGCTTGCCTAGTCATCACCTGTCTTGGCCACTTGGGCAACCTGTCCAATTAATTCATAGGAGGTATCCTGCATACACAAGAACTTGTAACACTTGTTAGATTGCAACATGAGTATACCATTGTCTATTAGTCCTTCTTCAAATCTGGGGCATTGGGATCAATGGACCCGACAATCTCTCCCTATTTGAAGAAGTCAAAACCTAGTTATACACTAACACAAAATGCAACAAATACAGAAAGCACAACATTCCGTAACTCAGAGATAATGAACATATAAATCATTTAAAACAAGTTCATTAATATGAAGGTTAAGTGTTTCAATGTGCACAGTACAAGATCACATATCCGTTAGCCCTTTTAAGATGAACAGGAAACATCTCATGTTTCAGGTTCTCTTATTATAATTCCACTGCCCTTAGGCTTCTTGACAGTCTTGTCTTCTGCTTCAGCTTTCTTCTTCCCTTTATTATCTCTGCCTTGTCTACTTCAGCTCTCTTGACTTTCTGCCTTTCAAAATAACTGTAAGGCTTGGGAATGTATTTTGTAGGCTCAATAGCATCCGGAGGCAGAGTGCCTGCATTCCTATCCCTTCTGAATTTTCTCCTTTCATTTTCCATTTCTTTCATCTTATTCCATTCCAGAGAGTTATAGAGTTTTCCTCTATCAGTCTTCTTAGTCTTTATATGATCCCAGGCAGTCAAGATGATGTTCCTTGACTCTGGGCTCCACTGCTCAAAGTCAGACCTCTTTTCCATCTCTTCTTTGTATCTCTTCTTGCTTAGCCTTATATCTTCTTCTTCCTCAACAACAGACTTTTCTTTGGCCTTTAATGACTGGTCTGCAGTGGGGCTGAATATAGGAATCACAGCAGCAACATATGAATCTCCCCACTGAGCACCTTCTTCTCTATTTTGAACATCTTGTAGTTGGCCTTCTTGCTGAACAAACATTCTAGGATTCAAGGTATCTTGTACTTGAGCAAGAAACATAGGGATGTTGTCATATTGGATAGTTTTAATCCCAAATGATCCCCTCATTACATTAGTATACCATACCATATTTTATCTATTTGTTCTTATGACTTCACTCTCCCCATTTTTGACTTCTTTACATATTTCCTGAGTCTGGGAGGTGTTGGCCTTGCTTATTTCAGATTCTAGATAGTTTACCCATGCAGTGACCTGATTCTTGACTTGCAGTAGGTGGTCATCTAACAGCTTGGTACAACCATCCATCTTGGTAAACACAGAACGCTGTGTTTAGCCAGCAGTACTTTACCAGCCTCATGTATGGCAAGCATATTTTGGGATTGAATGGTCTGATTGTCGATTACGGTTATTGTATTCTTGCCCATAATGTCCAATTGTTCCATTACATAGTCTACTTTTGGGACTGCTCTGGTGAAGAATTTTACTGTTTCTGCTTTCAGTAGGTTGATCTCAAGCCTGATTGACTTAATTTTTATGGTCAGTTCCTTTTTGATATTCTTTAGAGCATCATCCACAAAGGTCTCTAGGGTTCTCCTCTGCTTATCCAGCAAGCCCTTCAGCTGGGTTATAAACATAGGTGGAAGCACATCCATCCTTGCAGAAGTTCCTTCTTCATCAGTTTCTGCTGCTGGACTGACCTTTGCCCTGTTGTCAGAGTCAGCCACTGTAAATGCAAAGGAGTGGGCTTTTGGAGGAACCTCAGCATCATTTTGCTCCTTTTCTGACATGGAAGAATCTAGATCATGGACTTGAACTTGAGCATGGAGTTCAGGGTGAAGCTCCCCCTCAACATCTGTCATGTCCTCAGGGACATGCAGAATAGCAGCAGCAGCATTCTCAGCATCTTGATTTATCTCAGGAGAACTTTGGAACTCCTCCCCCTCAAAACCTATAGTGTCCAGAACTCGATCCTGCTCTAACTCCCCATCACTTCGAGGACTGTCTCCAACCAGAGAATCTTGGGGTGGTGCAGATGTATCATCAGCATCAACTAGGGTCTTGGAGGTCTCCCCCTCAACTGCAGCAGAAATCTTGGTAACAATCTCCTCTGCCACTTTCTCAGCTATCTCTATAGGTGGCACTTCTTCTGGATCTGCATCAGACTGAGGTCTGCTCAAAAGACTGAGTAGAGCTCGGTCAGATGAGATAGATACCTGAGCAATCATGTCCTTCCTGACTTCCTCAGTTTATTCAGTCAGTTGGGGGTCATGAGGCTCATCCTCATGTTCTTCAGAAGAACTCTCTGTGTTGCTTTCTTCATGCTCCGGAACTTCCTTTGCTTTCTTCTTTGTAGCAAGTTGTCCATGTGGATGGAGGACTCTATCCCATCTATCCAGCATTCTGATGTTCATCCTTCTCATATGATGGATCTTTGTTCTTAGCCTCAGATTGAGGATCCCTGGAAAAGTCTGTAGAAGAAAGAGAGATAGAATTCTCCCCAAGTTCGGTTCAGTAATGCACTCCATAATCCTATCAAATAGGGTTTTCCCCAATCTGTCTTATTCGACAGAATTATCCTTGTCATTAGCTCGAACATTTTCTTTGAGATCTTGTCATGAGAGCCTGTCTTGCACAACAGGGCTTTCCCGATTATGTCGGCCATGAACTTACCCTTGAGGTTGAGTTCCTTTCTCAGGATGGAGCCTGTAGTATGTTTGGAAATACCACACCACTTCATTTCCATTTTGATGTCAGACAGTAGTAGGTCTTCGTTGTCATCAACCCCTGCAAGCTTTGGCAATTGGAGCGCCTTGATCAGCCTCCTTGGGGTGATCTTGATCTTCATTCCACTTACCACATTCTTGATTTTGCCTGCAGATGTATCTGCCTTGGCAACTGAGAACAGTTCTAGAACTTCTCGCTTCCACAACAGCCAGGGTTCCGTCATCACGAACTCTAGGTCAGATACCTAGAGTAAGTGGAGGATGAACTACACCTCTTCTGGTGCATCAGTGAATCCATTTCGAACCAATTCTGAGCCTTCAAAGAGGAAGTCCTGTCCTTTGGGGGCCATCGCTTTCTCAACTCTGTGAAGGTTAGCGAAATGGGTTCGTCGTTTCACCAGGATCGGGAGTGATAGGGCAAGGAACAGTGTGACTTGTATTGTGCACATTACCTTCTATTTATAGTTTAAGTTTACTTTTCGAAGGCGGAAAAGTGCGTACCTATTTGAGATCACATTTTTGATCAAGGGCTGGAATTAATTCCCCATTTTGGCCGCAAACAGTCACTTGCTTATTAAACTTTAGTATTTTATGACTGGCTTTTCTTGTATGAATTAAATGGACCGGCATATATGGAGTAGAGGGCTACCTAGACTGAACTAAATTCAACATACACAATTCAAATTTGAAGGTGTTGAGCTTAGTTTCATCTAGTGGCTTAGTGAAGATGTCAGCCACTTGTTTGTCTATGGAGACAAACTCATGGCTGATGTTTTCCTTCTCCACATGCTCTCTGATGAAATGATACCTAATTTCAATGTGCTTAGTCCTGCTGTGTGAGACAGGATTCCCAGTAATTGAAACTGCACTAGTAGAATCACAAAACATGGGAGTTCTACTTATCTGGATATTGTAATCTTGGAGCTGATGCTGGATCCACAGTAACTGTGCACAACAACTTCCTATTGAAATGTACTCTGACTCAGCTGTTGATATGGCAACACTGGTCTACTTCTTGCTGCTCCAAGACACTAGTCTTCTCCCCAAGAATTAATAGGTGTCTGATGTGCTTGTCCTATCCTCCATGCATCCTGCAAAGTATGTATCTGAATAACCTATCAGTTCAAAATCCCTATTCCTAGGGTACCATAGGCCAAGATCTGGTGTGTCGTTGAGATATCTCAGAATTCTCTTAACAACAGAGTAATGAGACTCTTTAGGGCAGGGCTGGTACCTAGCATAAACACATGTAGCATACATGATGTCTAGCCTATTTGCAGTAAGATATAATAGGGAGTCAATTATCCCTCTATACAAAGTCTCATCAACAGGTTTCCCTGTCTCATCTTTGTCTATAGACATACTTGACCCCATGAGAGTTTTCATTATGGAAGCACTCTCCATTCCAAATTTTTTGATTAACTCTCTGGTGAACTTAGACTAGGATATAGATAATGCATCATCAGTCTGCCTTGCTTGGAGGCACAAGACGTACTTAAGTTCACTCATACTACTCATCTCAAACTTCTCTTGCATAAGTTTGACAAACTTCCTGCAAAGGTTGTCATCAGTAGACCCAAAAATTATGTCATCTACATAAATTTGAACTAGGATGTCTTCTCCTTAGATTCCCTTAGGAATAAGGTCTTGTATATCTTCCCCCTTGATAATTTGTTCTTAATGAGGAAGCTAGACAGGGTCTCATACAATGCCCTATGGGCTTGATTCAACCCATATGAGGCTTTCCTAAGTCTATAAATATGGCCAGGAAAGTTAGGAACAACAAAACCTGAGGGCTGCTCAACATAGACTTCTTCCTTTAAGTCACCATTCAGGAAGGATGACTTCATATCCATCTGGTAGACTTTGAATCATTTGTATGCATCATATGCAAGGAACAGTCTGATGGCTTCCAATTTGTCTACTAGGGCAAAGGTTTGATCAAAGTCAATACCTTCCTCTTGCATGCATCCTTTAGCCACCAGCCTAGCCTTATTTTTTATTACAATTTCATTTTCATCAAGTTTGTTCCTGTAGATCCACTTAGTTCCAATGATATTGTGTCCTTGTGGTCTGGGAACCAGCTTCCAGACTTTATATTTCTTAAACTGGTTCAGTTCTTCTTGCATAGCTACAATCCAAAACTGATCTATGTTGGCCTCTTCAAATCTCTTGGGCTCAACTTGTGACAGGAAGCTTGCATACATGACAGTATTCAGACTCTTGCTTCTAGTCAGCACCCCTTAGCTTACATCACCAATAATCTGGTGTCTTGGATGATCCCTTAGATTCCTGACAGCTGGAGGCAGCCTTGCTTCAGCTTCCTAAGCTTCATGGTCAGCATCCTGTTGATCTTCATCTACATCTTGTATGCCTTGTGCTTCTTCTTTAAGGCACACTTCATCTTGGACTATTGGAGCAGCTTCCTTGATGGATAGCTTGTCCATCTTCAGCTCTGAACCTACAGAACGAGAAGAGGATCTTGGTAGCTCACTGTTAATCATAGTGGATTCATCAAAGACTACATTTACTGGCTCTTCTACAATTTGACTTGTCAAGTTGTAGATCCTATAGTCCTTACTATGATTGTTATACCCAACTAGAATCCCCTCATAGGACTTGGCAACAAACTTAGTTACATAGGGTTTCCCATTATTCAGCACATAGCACTTACTACCAAAGATCCTGAGATAGGTCAGACTTGGTTTTATGCCCTTCAAGATCTCATAGGGAGTATTTTATCGCTTTTGGTGATAGATGTCATGTTAAGGACATGACATGTAGTATTAACTGCATCTGCCCAGAAATATTCTAGGAGAGATGTGTCACAAAGTAGAGTCCTTCCAGCCTCTATGAGAGTTCTATTTTTCCTCCCATCAATTCCATTTTGCTGGGGTGTTCTTGGAGAAGAAAATTCTTGACGAATCTCTTGTTCTTCACAGAAACTTGTCATGTTTTCAGACTAGAATTCAGTCTCATGGTCACTTTTGATTTTGACCTCAGAACTATTTAATTCATTCTGAATTTGCTTAACAAAGGTCTTAAAGACATCAAGGGTTTCAGACTTTTTCTTAAGAAAAAATACCCAAGTAAACCTAGAATGATCATCAACCACCACAAAGGTGTAGACTTTCCTACTTAGACTATGAACTGACATAGGATCAAACAAGTCCATATACAGGAGGTATAAACACCTCACAGAATCTTTAGTCTCAATACTCTTGAAGGAGGTCTGAGTCTGTTTGCTCTTTTAGCATGCAGATCAGATACCCTCCTTAGTGCACTTTATCTTAGGACCATTCCTAACTAACTCTTCACTGAAGAGTTTTCCTATGGTCTTATAGTTCAAATGAGCTAGCCTCTTGTGTCATTGGACACAGTATGAGGCTTTCTTATTTATAACTAGGCATATAGGGGAGTCTACATTTAAGCAAAGAAAGTTTAAGCAATAGACATTCCTACTCTTAGTTCCTGTCAATATGACATCTTGGTCACTTGACCTCTTAATGTGACACTCATCCTTGTGGAAGGAAATGACATAGCCTAGATCACATAGCTGGCTTATGCTTATCAGGTTATATTGTAACCCTTCCACATAAGCCACTTTAGTGATAGTGACTATCTCATTTGTGATCTTACCATAACCTCTTGTCACTCCTCTATCTAAACCACCAAAGATAACTTTGGGTCCATCCTTCACTGGAGTGTACTCCTTCAAGTTGCTACTTGTTCTAGTCATGTGCCTGGAACATCCACTGTCCAGGTACCATATAGGGGTATGGTCACTTGGTCTAACATGTAATATATAATTTATTTTACCTTAGGACCCCAATAGGTATTGGGTCCTAGGTTCTGATTAGTCTTAAAAAATACTTGTCTACCACCAGTATTTCTGACTGGTGGACTGACTACTACTCTGGCCACAATGGGATTATGCCAGCAGTCTAAGGCATAGTGGCCCACCTTGCCACATCACGAACATTCATGAATGTTGTATCTTCTTTTCAGAGTTGGTATGGTTGCATTGCTGTCAGCAGTTTTCTGTTCAGAAGGAACGACAACATTTTTCTTCAGATTCCTTTCAGCTAGGATCTGACTGAAGGAAAGTCTCCTAGTAGACTTATTTGGCTTGTTCTGAATATCACCAGCAGCAGTATTCTTTGCAGAAGACATACTCCTGATAGCCTCAGAGATAGCCAGATCAGACTTATTGATAGACTGGCCTTTGGTTAGTGTCTTTGCTGACTGGTTCTGAGGCTTGGCTACAACACCATTCTTGAGAGTTGGGGCTGGGGCACCAAAGACCAATGGTCCATGATGGGCCATTTGAACTTCTTCATGAGCAACCTTAAAGCCACTCACTCCCTTGCTATATCTTCCACCATAAGTGTGAACATCTTTGTTCCCACTTGTGGATCTGTCATTCAACTAGTGACCATAGATGCTCTCTTGGTCATACCTGTTTGAAGGAAATAGAACCTTCGTGAATAGAATAGGGGGCTTGGATGCTAGTGGTTGAACTGGAGCATTGACTTTTCCTTTGAGATTGGAAAATATGGTGCTTCCCTTGAATCTCAATCCCTTCTTACCCCTTTGTGAGGAGAAGGACTCGATCAATGGCAGCACAGTACTTGGATTGGAGTAACCAGCCACTATTCTCTTCTCCCTTTAGAGCAGTTCTTCTAGGTCCCTAATAAGTCTGTTCTTGTACTTAATGGTGTCGATCTAAATGATTATTATAGCCTTAAGTATGCTAACTTCCCTAATTTTCTGATCCATCAAGGTAGCTGCCTCAGATTGTATGGATGCAGATTGCTCTAGGGAGATTATCTCCTCAGCCTGCTTCTTGGCCAAGTTCTTGCTTTTATTTAAAGCATTCAGAAGTTCACCATACTTATCAATCAATTGATTGATATCTTCCTCAGATTCAGAATCCCCTTCATCACTAGATGAATGAGCTTCTGACTCTGGACCAGTCTCATAGCTTGACTCAGATGAGGAGCTGGATAGATATTGTACCTTTGCTGGACCAGCGTGGTCCTGGCTTGAGTCCTCTTCAGTCTTTGCCATCAGCCCATAGCAGCTGATGTCATCTTCTTCTTCTTCATCCACCTATGAGTCACTATCTGAATGTGGCAGAGGGGCCATGATTCCTATCCTTGTAGGAGGATAGTCTTCATCCTCTTCAGTCTCAATAGTAACAAGACCAATATAGGCTTCTTCTTCTTCTTCTGTCTCTGAGGTAGATGAGTCAGTCTAGCTTGTCTCCTTCTTGGAAATAAAGGACTTTTCCTTCTTGCCCTTGTGCTTGTGGGCTTTCTTCTCACCAGCTTCTTTTCTTTTTGCTGGGCAGATATCTATAACATGCTCAGGCTTGCTGTAACAGTAATAGACAATTTAGAAGAAATCTGTTTATTGGGTTTAGACTCATACCCGTCACCCTTAGGGTGTTTCTTCTCCGATTTGTGGTGGTCTTTCTTGTGATAAGAGGAGGAGGACGGTATGCTCCTCCATTGCTTCCTCTTCATCAGCCTATGAAACTGCCTTGTAAAGGTAGCAAAGTCTTCATCAGACATGCGGTTGTCTGATGAACTAGGCCCAGTGCTGTCTAAATCAGCAGGCCTTCTTGTAGGAGAGGGAATTCTATCCTTGATCTTCTTTGAGCTCTCCTCCTTGAAGGCCACAGCCTTCTCCTTGAACTGGGATCTTCTGCTTGTCTCCTCCTCCTTCCTTGCAGTCAGCTGCATTTCATAGGATAGCAGCTTTCCAAACAGAGTGTGCGGAGGAGTGTCTGTCAGCTTAGCCACTTCTCTGATGGCACAAATTTTTGTGTCCTAGTCTCTAGTTAGAGACCTCAAGAACTTGTCATTTAATTCATAGTGGCTGAAGACCCTCTCAATGGTCCTCAGCTCATTCACAATTCTGAAAAACCTTTCATAGCACCCAGCTATGTTTTCTTTTAGGGACTGCCTAAAGGACTCATACTCCTGATTGAGCATAGAATTCCTATCATCTCTGACCTCTTCAGTGCCCTCCATGTAGACCACTAGAGTGTCCCACATCTCATTGGAGGTTTTGTAGTACATCAGATTTTGGAAGGCGGAGTCATCTATGACACTAACAATAATGTTTTGAGCCCTCTTGTCCAGGGTGGCAAGGATGACTTCATCCTTGGTCATTTCAGAGTAAGTCTTTGGTGTCTGGACAGTTGCATCCAGATCTGAGACCTTCATAGGGATGAAGGGTCCCTCTTTGACAGTTACAAAATCCTAGGGTCAGAAGCCTCCATGAAGAGTCTGACCATTTCTTTCCAGATTCCAAATCCTTCCTTCCTATAGACGGGAAGATTCATGGAACCAAGTTCCTCATGGTTATCTCCAGAACCCATAAGTATAATCTGATTGCTACCCTTGGAGATCTACTCGGACTGTTAGGTCTTTCTTGAGCAACCTCCCTTTGATACCACTTGAAATTCTTTGTTTTCAAGGGTAGCTAAACACCTATGGGGTGAATAGGTTTTTAGGCCTTTCTTTTTCTCTTAGCTTCTATGTGCTTAGTGATTTAGTTTCTAATGCTTTCAAGACATTCACCCAAAAGACACAGTAATTTCATAGTGGTTCCCCAGATTATGGGTACGTCCACTGTCTCTCCCACCTTTCTAATAGAGTGTTAGACAAGGCACTTCCACCAAAACTCGGCTCCTAAGAGCTTACAACACGATCCCTCAGGATCACTCAGTCTCCTCCAAGACCTACAACTCAGGCACTAAGCCCTACAACCCAGTGACCAAATAGTCACCTACCTCAGGTCAAAATACCCTACCACCCAGGCTGGGAGGATAACCCTACCTCAGATCCACACAGGATCCTACAACTCAGATCCTCAACAGGATCCTACCTTAGATTCAAACTTGAATCCTACAACTCAGGCCTAAGCCCTACACTCAGATCTATAACAGATCCTACAAATCAGCCTTTATAAAAACAGGCTTACAACCTAGATTTGTGTTAACAAATCCTACAAGGAGAGAGAAGTTTGTTGATGCAGATTAGACACCAGAGAAAATGATCCTTGTGTCTGCCTCCTTCTGTCCAGATAAGTATCTGTCCAGATATTGTTGGAACACCCTATTACTGATTTGGGCAAGGATCATTATGTCTCTTAGGAAACTTGTCTTGACCTCATTGTATAGATCTAAAGGTCAATTAGAATTGAGTCTAAGGGTTAGTAGTTAGGTTTGGAAGCTGCCCTCAAGACCAATTATTTTCAATTTTGGAGACCAAGTCATTTCGTCGAGCTCAGGACGACGAATCGTCGAACTCCATTCGACGATCGCTGAGCTCACTTCGACGAATCGTCGAACTCCATTCGACGATCTCTGAGCTCAACTTCAACGAGTCGTCGAACTCCATTCGACGATCTTCGAGCTCAGATCGACGTTCTTGACTCCAGTTTGATTCTCTATCTCTGAGCTCAGTTCGACGATAGTTGAGCTCAGATCGACGATCTCTGTTTCTATCTAAGTTCAGTCTCTGAGCTCAGTTCAACAATAGTGGAGCTCAGTTCGACGTTTTTCTGAAGAGTTAGACGTTTTTCAAGATTCAAATTCAGACAGTTGTGGAATTATTCTCAGCATTTATGTCAGAGATCATGTAGCCGTTTTTAATTAATCTGGAGCAAGTTTCAAGGAATTTTCAAGGAATGTTTTATTGGACTTTCCTCCAGAAGACAAATGCATTTAAGGAAGTCATTTATGACAGGCTAACGGCTATCTTGGACAGAGGATCATTTCTATTCAGATCAAAGGAACAAAAGATCAGTTTTTTCATTCTCTTCTCAGAGTTAGACACACATATTCTGAAACACATACTCTGCAACAACAACTCTCTGCAACAACAAGAATTACAACTCTTACAACAACAATCACACAAGAGAAAGAAAGAGAGTTGCAGACATTCTCAGTCTCAAAAATTCATACAAGAACACGCATCACAAAAGGAGATCAACTAACTAAAATTTTCAGATCTCTCTTGATTCAAGTGTTCAAAGGTCATCATCATTCAAGACTCCAGACACCTCACATTTCAGCTGTTGTTGAAATCATCTTTTGCTGGAGATCAAATCATCTGAAGGACTATCACCCTACTGCAAAGCTTCACTTCCTGAACAACTCAAGATCTCAGGGGGAGCTTTGACAACATCCACTATCTTCTCTCTGATTGTTGACAGAGAAGATCATCTCATCTCTTTCTCTCTCTCTCTCTGCTGTAAAGGGTTTTTCAAACTCCCTTCAAAAGTTTGTGATTGGTTTCTGAGACCTTATCAAAACTCAGTGGTGGCAAGACACCTGATCAAAAAATCTGGTTTGGTTTTTGAGCACCTTATCAAAAGCTCATTGGTGCCCAGGACACCTGATCAACTTATCCTGCAGTGGATTCCTACCTAGGGTGGTAGAAGAGTGGATGTACCCAGGTTGATTGGGGAACCACTATAGCTCCTTGTGTCATCTAGTTGCTTGTCTTACTTTTGTTTCTGGTTGTGGTTTGGGATTGCTTTGTGATTGATCTGTGATTATTCTGTGTTTAGATTTACTTTATGTTATTTGCTTCCCTGTTCACTTAGGAATACAACAACAGTTGTAAAAAGTTTTTAGCAAGCACCATACTCTATTCACCCCCCCCCCTCTAGAGTATATCAGATCTAACTTGCACTTTCAATTGGTATCAAAGGGAGGTTGGTTAAAAATACCACATCTCAGTGGTTACACAGGCTAACATCTGAACCCAAAGATCCCTCCAGTTAGATCTGCTTGTTGTAAGTTTGTTATTAGGATCATTTCTTCACAAATCATGGCCCAAAACAAAGATTATGCTAGCACCAGACCTCCAGTGTGCAATCTATCTAAGTTTGCACTCTGGAACGCAAGGATTAGACTGTACATGAACTCTATTGATGAGGACATTTTCAATTCTATTTTGACAGTGTGTCCAAGACCTCCAGAGAATACAAGTACAAGTGTTGTTTCACCTCCCTCAGGAACAGATGCAGAAATAAAGAAATGGAAATTGGCAGATGCAAAGGCTATGAACATTCTAGCCCAGACTATGTCTGATGAGATATTCCAAAAGGTAGCTGAATGCAACTCAGCAAAGGACATCTGGGACAAGCTATCTGAGATAGTCTCAGGATCTGCTAATGAGAGAAAAGACAGAAGATCTCACCTCATAACCCAATATGAGAATTTCAAGAAAGGAGAAGTTGAGTCAGTAGCAGGCATGTATAACAGACTCAATCTCATAGTCAATGAGCTGAAAACTTTGGACAAAGAGATCTCATTGATTGAGCTAAATGATAAAATCCTAATGTGCTTCCCAAGCACTTGGGACTCAAGGATCTGGCCAATCAAGGATGCCAGAAGTCTAAATGAGATCACCACTGAAGCTCTCTTGGGCAAGCTCAAGTCTTATGAGCTGCTCATTAAGAATAGAGAAGAAGAGCAGAAGGCTGCCTCACCAGCCACAAGAAAGAAAAAGTCAATAGCTTTCAAAGCCACTGAAGATCAGCCTGAAGACAAGGTCACAGGCAATGAGGAATTGCTAAGTCTACTGGCCAAAAGATTTTACAAAATTGCCAGAAAGGACTTCAGGAAAAGATCATACAAAGAGCATGACAAGCCAAGGTATGATAAATCAAATAATAAAGAAATTATTTGTTTTGGTTGCAGGAAACCAGGCCAAATTGTGCCTGACTGTCAAGAAAATAAAAACAAGGACAGAAAGGACAAGAAATAAAGAAGAAAAGACAAGGACTTCAAGAAGAATAGCAATGGCAAACCCTCCTCCAGCAAGAACAAACACACAAGGAAGGGATTTGTTGCTGAAACTTGGAGTGAGACGGAAGAAAAATCTGAAGCTACATCCAACTCAAGTGATGATGAGGATGATGCTGATGACAAGGAATTCTGCATGATGGTTATCAATGCCTCACAACACAATTCTGATGCAGAAGATTCAGAGTCAGACTCAGAGACTCAATTTGAAGAGTACCAGGTAATAAGTTCTTTTGATTTTAACTATGAGGACTTCAAGTATGAGTTTAAAGCACTATATTTAGACTTATTAAAATCTGAGAATGAAATCATTTCTCTCAGAAATCAATTATCTGAACACAGTACCTTAAAATCAGAAAACCTCAAACTCTCTGAGCAGTTGGAATGATGTATTGAGCAGATAGCCTCACTGAAAAGTGAACTATCAGAGGCCAAAAAGTTTAAAGAATCCCTCAATGGGAGAAGTATCAAACTAATGGACATCACAAGCACAGTGAACTCAAGGTTTAATAGTACACTGGGCTTGGGTGCTTCATCCAGCCAACCTATAGTTCTAACAACCCCAATTAAATTTATCTCTGATAAAGGTAAGGGAGTTGTAGAGGTAGCTAGGAAAAATTCTGACTTACCTAAGAAAACAAGAGTTCAACAGAAATCGCCGAACGGAGCTAGACGATCGCCGAACGGAGATCAACGATCTCAGGCAAAATCGTCGAACTCAGGTCGACGATCTCTAAACCCTGAACTCTGCCACAGTCGATCTTCGAACGGAGCTCGACGATCTGACCCAAGATCGTCGAATTCAGCTCAACGATCGTCGAGCAGAGATCAGAGCTTTGAAAACTTTTTCAAAGGTAAATCAAAATCCAAACCTAGGGGTCCTTCATCCCAAAGATTTAACCCTTATACTGAATGGATAATACCTCCAAGGAGATATCATCCTGAAGGTTATAAGAGTCAACCAGGGATGTCATTTATTTCTGAATTTAAAGGTTATCAACCTAGGCCCAAGGTAAACTGTGTCAAAAATAAGTAAATTGTTTTATGTACAGGTGAAGACCTATTCAACATCAAACCAGCAATGGTATTTGGATAGTGGGTGCTCCAAGCACATGACAGGAAGCAAGGACAATTTCACATCCTTCAAAGCCAAGCTTGGACCCAAAGTAATATTTGGATATTCAAACTTTGGACTAACAAAAGGATATGGTGCAGTCCAAATTGGCACAGTCACATTCAAGAAAGTAGCCTATGTGGAAGGACTGAAGCACAACTTGATCAGTATCAGTCAACTATGTGATGAAGGTTACCAAGTGACTTTCAGCAAATCCTTATACAAGATCAAATCAGATGACAACACAACTGTTTTGACAGGTAAAAGGAAAGGTAACATCTATTTAGTAGATTTTCTTTCAACAGAAGTAGATATTTGCCTGTTTAATTCTATTTGTAGACCTAATGAGTTATGGCATAAGAGATTAGGACATATAAACCTTAGAACCATTGTTAGGCTATCCAAGGACAACCTTGTTAGAGGACTACCTTCTGACCCCTACAAGAAGGAAGGACCCCTACAAGAAGGAAGGACTCTACAGGGCTTGTCAATTAGGCAAGCAAACCAAAAATAGTTTCAAGTCACTTAATAAGAGTGATTCACCTAGAATTTTGTATCTGTTACACATGGATCTTTTTGGACCCATTACAGTACAAAGCTTAGGAGTGAAATCTTATACTTTAGTGGTTGTAGATGACTTCTCTAGATTCACATGGGTGTTCTTTCTGAGGAAGAAGTCTGATAACTTTAAGTGTTTGATAGAGTTTCTCAAATGCATACAGAGTGAGTTCAATACTCACATTGCCCTGATCAGAAGTGATCATGGGACAGAGTTTGATTCTCTTCTTATGCAAGAGTTCTGTCAGAGTGAAGGGATCAGGCACACTTTCTCGGCTCCTAGAACTCCTCAACAAAATGGGGTAGCTGAAAGGAAAAAATAGAACCCTTATTGAATCTGCCACTACATTGTTGTCAGATGCTCACCTTCCTCTATCCTTTTGAACAGAGGCAGTGAACACCTCCAACTATGTGTTGAATAGAAGTTTAATACATAAACTGAAGTGCAAGACTCTCTATGAATTACTCAAAGGGAAGAAACCTAAAGTAGACTATTTTAGAATTTTTGGTTGTATCTGTTACATTCATAATAATGACAAGAAATACTTAGCAAAATTTCAAGCTAAAGCTGATGAAGGAGTGTTTCTGGGATACTCCATGATCAGTAAAGCTTATAGGGTATGTAATAAATCAACTCTTAAAATTGAAGAATTTGTTCATATATCTTTTGATGAATCTAACATGTCTTTCAAGGAGAAGAATACTTCTACCATAGAACCTTTGCAGGTACACTCTCTTGCTGAAGACTTGGACAGGTTACAAATCATTCAAAAAGAGGAAAGCAGTGAAGATGAAGAAGACATTCAACATCTTGAAGAGAAACTTCTTGAAGAGCCAGTTGTTGTACCACAAGAGGAAACAACAACACAGGCTGGTGAACAATCAACATCCCTTGTTGATTTAGTAACATCAAGAGACCATCCAATTTCCCAAGTGATTGGAGACATCTCAGCTGGTGTGCAAACCAGAAATCAGGTCAACCAAAACCTGATGCACACTTGCTTCCTTTCTCAAATTGAACCTCAGTCCATTCAAGATGCAAAGCAAGATCCACACTGGATCATTGCAATGCAAGAAGAGTTGCATCAATTTGAAAGGAACAAAGTTTGGGAACTAGTACCAAGGCCAAAGGATCACTCCATTGTTGGAACAAAGTGGGTGTTCATAAATAAGTTGGATGATCAAGGAGTCATTGTAAGGAACAAGGCAAGGCTAGTTGCTTAAGGGTACTCTCAAGAAGAAGGGATAGATTATGACCAGATTTTTGCACCAGTTGCAAGGTTAGAGGTGATAAGAATCTTCTTAGCATATGCAACACACAAAGGATTCAAAGTATACCAGATGGATGTAAAGAGTGCTTTTCTCAATTGAGATATCAAAGAAGAAGTCTATGTCAGACAACCCCCAGGTTTTATCTCTTCAACTCATCCTGATTATGTTTTCAAATTGCATAAAGCATTATATGGTCTAAAGCAAGCTCCTAGAGCATGGTATGAGACCCTAGCATGCTTTCTTCTAAAAAATGAGTTTATAAGGGGTAGAGTAGATCAAACTCTTTTTATTAGAACTCATAAGTCTCATACCCTACTAGTACAAATCTATGTACATGATATTATATTTGGTTCTACTGATTCAAATTTGTGCAGAAGGTTTTCCAACCTAATGCATTCTAAATTTGAAATGAGTAGCATGGGTGAACTATCCTTCTTTCTAGGATTGCAAATCAAACAAGATGCTGAAGGCATATTTATTTCTCAAACCAAGTATGCAAAAGAATTGGTTAAGAAATTTGGTATGTCTGAAGCTTCATGTATGAAAACATCTATGCCTACCAATGCTGTATTAGATGCTGATGAACATGGGGAACCTGTTGATCAGACAACATATAGAGCAATGATTGGCTCTTTATTGTACCTTACAGCTATTAGACCTGACATAATGTTTGCTACATGCATATATGCTAGATTCCAAGTAAGCCCTAGAGAGTCACACCTAACCTTAGTAAAAAGGATTATTAGGTATGTAAAAAGTTGTCCAAATCTAGGTCTCTGGTATCCAAAAGATTCAGCATTTGACTTAACTGGATTTTCTGATGCTGATTATGCTGGATGCAGAATAGACAGGAAAAGCACCAGTGGAACTTGTCAGTTTCTTGGTGACAGACTTGTCTCTTGGTTTTGCAAGAAACAAACTTCTGTGTCAACTTCAACTGCTGAAGCTGAATATATGGCTGCAGGTAGTTGTTGTTCACAAATATTGTGGATTCAAAACCAACTCCTAGACTATGGCTACAACTTAGAGAAGTCTAAAATATTTTGTGATAATACCAGTGCTATTTCTATAGCACAAAATCAAGTCCTCCATAGTAGGACAAAACACATAGAAATTAGGCATCACTTTCTAAGGGATAATGCTGAGAAAAATAAAATTGAACTTCAATATATCCCAACTGATTTGCAAAGGGGAGATATTTTCACCAAACCCTTGGATGAAAAGAAACATACATTCTTCCTGAATCAGTTAGGAATGTTAGATGGAGGAAGTCTAAAATAAGATCCAAGATTTTAAAATTATAAAAATGACCAAGACTAGGCAAACATCTTAATTTTTCTAGTGTATAAGAGTGTTTCTGGTCTCTGAACTGCGCTCGACGATTTTCCCCCAGATCGTCGAACGGAGATCGACGACTTCCGAAATCGTCGACCAGAGTTCAGCGCTTCTCAGATAGTGTTAAACTATCTTTCTTCAGGTCAGCGATCGTCGTTCGGAGCTCGACGATTTTGTTTTTTGAACTATCGTCGAACGGAGCTCGACGCTCTCCAATATCGTCGAACGGAGATCGACGATGATGATGACCTTTCAGTTTCCTTTAGAAGCCCAGATCGTCGAACAGAGTTCAACGATCTTTCCTTTTCTGCGTCGAACCCTAATATAAAATTCATTTTTCGGCCGTCGTTCTCCCTTTGCGCTTTCATACTTTCCGCAAACTTTCTCTTTCCCTCCAAACTTCTCTACACTTGGTCGTTTGTTTGTTAGTTTTTGCAGGAATCAATGGCAGTCTTAGTTGCAATCCTGGCCGCAATGAAATTTGATGCAGGTTTTGATATCGACATGGACTCTTTCAATAATAGTGATCAAATTTTCAAAGATATTCTGGAACTTTTCAAGGAACAAAAGCTAGTTACCATAATGACTACCAGGATCAAATTAGCTGCAGATGAGATCAAGGAATGGGTGTATACTGCCCACAATCAGGATCAGAATACAGTGATTGGAACAATCTCAGGAACCCAGGTATCCCTAACACCTGCTGCCTTGAAAGAGGTTTTTGAATTGAAATCTGGAGAAGACTCTGCTGAACTTTCTGGAGATGAGTTTTCTGATTTACTTGAAAGAATGGGACATTCAGATGCAAACCCTAGCAAAATGCTGAAGAAAAATCTGTCTGTTGAGTACAGATTTTTGGCTGATGTGGTTGGAAAAGTGTTGTTGGCCAAACACTCAGCTCATGATACCATATCAAGGTATCAGCTCTGCTTGATGGGTGCCCTAGTGGACAAGAAACAACTGAACTGGGGAGAAATCTTCTTTGACCTAATCAAGAAGAAAATTAACAAAAACTTTGTTAATTTTGGGAGAATCTTAGGGCTGTTTCTTCAGAAAGATGCCCTGCACTGCTAGTTTCCAATGGGATGCACATCAATGCCTCCAAGAGGCTCACATGTGCACTATTTGGAAAGTGGGACAGGCAAATTGTGAAGCCCAGCAGGCCCTCTGCAGTTTCTACTTCAGGCACAAGGACTACTCCAATCACTTCCCCTCAAGTTTCTGCCCCTGTAGAAGACTTGCCTGTTTCTTCTCCTCCTCCACCTCTTGTTTCATCTACACCAGTCACCTCCACCATCATAATTTCCACCCATCTCCAACTTCCATTCCTTCTCCAACTCCACCTCTCATAGAAGAACTCTTCCATCCTCTACATCACTACCCACACCTAGATATTGATTCATCCTCTCACATTCCATCTTTCAACCTTATAGATGATTCCTATATGGATGATTCTCCCTCATCCCCTACTGAGCCACCATCTTCATCCACCTCTTATCAATAACTACTTCAGGATATCATTGCGCAACCATCCTTCACACCATCTATTTCCATTCCATTATCTTCCATTTCCACAATTCCCATCATTCAACCTTCATTTCCACCATCCACAAGTTCTCCACCAACATCTCCTGTTGCTCCACCTTCAATTCCTACCTCTACTCAAGTCCCTCTTGAGCATGTAGATCTTCCAGCTCTTGCAGACAGGCTCTATGAGCTGATAGCTCCCAGGCTATCACTCTTGATGGAGACCTCTTTGGCTCCACTTATAAAAACAGTTCAAGAACTGTCTGACTGGCTCTCTTCTTTTATTCCTCCTCAGGCAATCCCTTCTTATGGGTGCCTTGATCCAGTTGCCACTGAATCTAGGCATGGGGAGATGCCTCATGAAGTTGAAAGATTGTCTGCTGCTGTTGTTACTTCAGTCCAAGCTCAAGCTCCAGTACCTCCAGTTGCAGTTATCACAGTAGACCTCAAGTCACTGTTATCAGTTTTTGATTCTGCTTATTTCAACTGTCTTCCAGTCCAGCACACTACAGTCCAGCAATCTGAAGATCTCTCTAAGGCCATTGTGCCTATTTCAAGCTGTGACACTAGTTTAATACATTCTTTTGTAAATTCCCTATATACTGCTGCTCCTTATGATTCTGTTACTCTTACTGCTGCTGCTCCTACTGCTAATGATGATATTTCTGTTAGTTCGGTTACTGCTGTTTTAGTATCTGAGGATATGCATATGACAAAGGCATTTGATTTTGAGTCTGCTGTTACTGCTGATGTTGTTCATGTTGCTGAAAGTGTTGATTCTGAAAGTTTTGTATCTGAATCTGCTGCTGTCATAACTTCTTCTGCCAGTGCTACTTCTATTCCTCTTCATGTTGTTGCTGCTGCTACTGTTGATGTCTCTGCTGTTACTTCTGCTCAATCTCAACAACAGACAAATTATCTCAAAAGGATTGATGCATTATATGATAATCAAAGCTCAGATAGTGATCAGTTTAGTACTGATTCAGATGATTCCTCTGCAACAATTGCAAGGAAAAGAAAGGCCAAAAGCAAAGCAATGAAGAGAGTTCCCCCAGCAAAAGTGAAAGACACAAATGACATTCCATACTATATACTGCATAATTGCCCTATCATAGAACATTGGATGCAATACTCCAAAAATCAACTAAAAGCTATGAAGAAGAAGAGAAAATATGATAAAGGATCATCCCAGTTCAATCCTCCTCCTCCTCCTCCTTCACCTGATGCAGGTGCAAGTGGAAGTTCTGCTTTCCAACCTTCTGCCAGAAGCCAAAGCTCATATCAACCTCAAGGTAGATCCCAATACAGAGGAAGTCAATCTAGAGGCTACCAGTCAAGAAGAGGAAATTACAGAGGAAATCAAAGAGAATTCCATGTTTACTCCAAAGGATATTCCAGGCAACATCCATATTCAAGGGAAGGAAAAGGTCCATCTGACACAACTTCTGGTCCCTTTCCTTATAAGTTGAAAGATTTAGTCTCTTACAGAGCTCCTCCAGATAATCCTTCAAATAGATATGATCCTCATGTTCCATTTGAGGATCCTGAAAATAATCCCACCTCATGGACAGCTAGGATGAAAGAATTGGCTGCTTTAGATCAAATCAAGAAAGCCAGAGAACAAGGGAAAGATACTTCCAGTATCACTACATTATCAGATCAAAGAAAGAAGGAACTTGAAAGATACTCATCCAGTAAATTTTTTGATTCAAAAAGCTACATGAAGCCGCATCCAGAAGTTGTAGTGCCCAGGCCAAAGCAACAAACCTCTCTAGGTGCAGCTGATGATAGAAGATCTAAGAAGGAAGCTCTCAATCCCAACAGAGAAATAGTACTTATAAAGAGCAAGGAAAAAAAATGATTCTGTAAGGTGACAGTATATTTTGCTTTCTGACTATCTGAGATAATGTATGTGATTCTGCAATGTTTTGTTTGTTGTATTTCTGCTTTATATGTTTTTATTTTTCCAATGTCTGAAAATAGTAATCCTAACCCAAATAGGGGGAGATTGTTGGAACACCCTATTACTGATTTGGGCAAGGATCACTACGTCTCTTAGGAAACCTGTCTTGACCTCATTGTATAGATCTAAAGGTCAATTAGAATTGAGTCTAAGGGTTAGTAGTTAGGTTTGGAAGCTGTGCACAAGACCAGTTTTTTTCAGTTTTGGAGACCAAGTCATTTCGTCGAGCTCAGGACGACGAATCGTCGAACTCCATTCGACGATTGCTGAGCTGACTTCGACGAATCGTCAAACTCCATTCGACGATCTCTGAGCTCAACTTCAACGAGTCGTCGAACTCCATTCGACGATCTTCGAGCTTAGATCGACGTTCTTGACTCCAGTTTGATTCTGTATCTCTGAGCTCAGTTCGACGATAGTTGAGCTCAGATCGACGATCTCTGTTTCTATCTAAGTTCAGTCTCTGAGCTCAGTTCAACAATAGTGGAGCTCAGTTCGACGTTTTTCTGAAGAGTTAGACGTTTTTCAAGATTGAAATTCAGACAGTTGTGGAATTATTCTCAGCATTTATGTCAGAGATCCTGTAGCCGTTTTTAATTAATCTGGAGCAAGTTTCAAGGAATTTTCAAGGAATGTTTTATTAGACTTTCCTCCAGAAGACAAATGCAGTTAAGGAAGTCATTTATGACAGGCTAACGACTATCTTGGACAGAGGATCATTTCTATTCAGATCAAAGGAATAAAAGATCAGTTTTTTTTCATTCTCTTCTCAGAGTTAGACACACATATTCTGAAACACATACTCTGCAACAACAACTCTCTGCAACAACAAGAATTACAACTCTTACAACAACAATCACACAAGAGAAAGAAAGAGAGTTGCAGACATTCTCAGTCTCAAAAATTCATACAAGAACACACATCACAAAAGGAGACCAACTAACTGAAATTTTCAGATCTCTCTTGATTCAAGTGTTCAAAGGTCATCATCATTCAAGACTCCAGACACCTCACATTTCAGCTGTTGTTGAAATCATCTTTTGCTGGAGATCAAATCATCTGAAGGCCTATCACCCTACTGCAAAACTTCACTTCCTGAACAACTCAAGATCTCAGGGGGAGCTTTGACAACATCCATTATCTTCTCTCTGATTGTTGACAGAGAAGATCATCTCATCTCTTTCTCTCTCTCTCTCTCTCTGCTGTAAAGGGTTTTTCAAACTCCCTTTAAAAGTTTGTGATTGGTTTCTGAGACCTTATCAAAACTCAGTGGTGGCAAGACACCTGATCAAAAAATCTGGTTTGGTTTTTGAGCACCTTATCAAAATCTCATTGGTGCCCAGGACACCTGATCAACTCATCCTGCAGTGGATTCCTACCTAGGGTGGTAGAAGAGTGGATGTACCCAGGTTGATTGGGGAACCACTATAGCTCCTTGTGTCATCTGGTTGCTTGTCTTACTTTTGTTTCTGACTGTGGTTTGGGATTGCTTTGTGATTGATCTGTGATTATTCTGTGTTTAGATTTACTTTATGTTATTTTCTTCCCTGTTCACTTAGGAATACAACAACAATTGTAAAATAATTTTAGCAAGCACCATACTCTATTCACCCCCCCCCTCTAGAGTATATCAGATCTAACTTGCACTTTCAGATATATTCTTCACAGCTCCATAATATGTTGTTCAGGATTTGCTCGGCTAGGGCTATGAAGTAACTGCAGCAGAGGAAGAACTTGGCTGCTTTACTTTCAGAGAGGAATCTCTGATCTTGCTGTTGAAGGTGGAGATCACAACAAATATCTTGGTGAACTTTTGGTTCAGTCGATTTGCTCTTTAGCTTCGAGGTCTACAACAATGGTGAGGAAGATGAAGTTACGCATCTTTTTTCAAAAGACAAAACCCTAAAAGTTGTCTTCCTTCATCGCCGATCTCTTCCTTTTATTAGACGTCGTCCAATGACACTCTTGACTTATGGGCCCAGCAGTAATGGCTGAGTTATATCCTTCCTTTTATAGAAAAGTCGTACAGTTGGCTAACGTCACCATTTGGGGTGTACAGTAGCCATCCCCCGATTTTGAATTCTTGTTGACGTCAGCACCTGTGGACTTAGTAAACATCAAGCATTAGAGCATATGCGTTGAGTGAGCAATCTTCACTTAATGCCCCAACAATTAGACAGATTATCTGTCACTAGGCGTTGAGTGAGCAATCTTCACTCAATGCCAAAACACTTAGAAAAGTTTTTTTGTCATCAGGCGTTGAGTAAGCAACCTTCACTCAAAGCCAAAACACTTAGAAAAATTTTTTGTCATTAGGCGTTGAGTGAACAACCTTCACTCAATTCCAAAACACTTAGAAAAGTTTTTTGTCATTAGGCGTTGAGTGAGCAACCTTCACTCAACGCTAAAACCCTTACGAAAAGTTTGCAGTCATTAGGCGTTGAGTGAGTAACCTTCACTCAACACCAAAACACTTGGAAAATGTTTTTGTCATTAGGCGGTGAGTGAGCAATCTTCACTCAACTCCAAAACACTTAAGATAGATAATCTGGCAATAGGCATTGAGTGAGCAACCTTCACTCAACGCCAAAGCCCTTAGACATGTTTATGTCACTTGGCGCTGAGTGAGCAACCTTCATTCAATGCTTTTAAACTTAGCCAATTTTCCTGCCTGGGAAGCGTTGAGTGTTGCTCCTTCACTCAACGCTTTCAGCATCTATCAATTATATTGATGTGGTGTTGAGTGAGTAGGCTTCACTCAACATGTATGTCCTTAGATAGTTTCTCTGTTGATAAGGCGTTGAGTAAATAGACTTCACTCAACGCTTTTGTCCTTAGCCAAAATCATGTGTTGGAAACACAATGGCTCTGAATGAACAAGGGTCAATCAACGTTATATCCTCATGGCGTTGAGTGAGCTCGTCTAACTCAACACATGTGGACTTAGTCAAATAACTTCACAGATTTTTTGTGGATTTGACATACTGAGCTTTACTCAACGCTTTAAGGAGTATGGCGTTGAGTGAGTAGACCTCACTCAACGCCCCTGGACTTAGCCACATTTTTATAAAGCCAATGGCTTGGCTTTGAATATGCATGTTGTACTCTCAGCTTTTAGTCATCTGGCGTTAAGTGAGTAAACTTCACTCAACGCCTTGTTCTAAGTGCTACCTCCTACGCGCTTGAGAGCTCCACCAGAGATCTCCTCTATCGCGTATTGATGTTATGCCTACAGGTCTTGAGTAATGGGTTTCTATGATACCTAAACTTCCACAGTGATATTATGTCTTATTCTAAGTGCTAAGATGTACTCCCTAAGAACGTCTTTCGCTAGACAATTGCAATCAAACTTTGGTGAATAATGTTGTTCGCTTAGCATCACGGTCAATGTACGACATTGGAAATTTGAAGGGAGGTGATAGAGATAGGCATTCCTTCATCATCCCTTCAGCGTCGAGTGCTGGTGGTGGCGTGCGTTAGGATCCCCATACGTGTGCTGGTTAACTCACTTGAATCGATGGATGGGGGATCCTTACATAGGCCACATGTGCGGGAATGCCCTACGCAATCATATATGGACCTTGTGCACGAGAGCGCCACATGCGAGGCATGTCCTATGTGCGGGCACCCCCGCACGTGCGCCACATGCGAGGCACGTCCTATGTGCGAGCACCCCCGCACGGGCGCACCGCGAGGGTGCACCCCAGGCGCACCCGTGCACTGGTTCCCCACGCGTACATGTGCGCTCCTTGCGTACGGGCATGCCTCACGCATGCGCACTCTGCTGGGGCGTGCCTTGCATGCATGCGCACCCTGCGCATGAGCACACCCCATAGGCGCCCTGTGCATGGGCACACCCCACAAGTACCTTGCGTGTGGGAAACCACGTGTGCGTGCCCAATGCGCGAGCAAACCCTGCGCATGTGCGCTCTGCTAGCGAGCACGCCCTACGAGCGGGCGCACCCTGCGACCGGGCGCACCCAATGCATATTATAACTCCTCTCGCGCCTCACCTTAGCCCCTTCGCCACTTCCTCCTGTTCCTTTTCATGGCCCTTCGTTTGCCTCCGCCATGTTCACTATAACTCGCTCGCGCATGAAAAAGTTCCCCGCTCTCCTCTCGCTCCATCTCCAGGCTTCAGGAACTTTGTGGGGGGCATGTAATGGGGTCTCCCTCAGTTTATAGGAATTACGGGATGCAAATAACCGGAATTCACATATTCCTTACCACGTAAGTTGGGAGTTACGAAAAAAACTGCAGTGTGCGCGATCTGCGCGTCCGATTTAAGAACGATCAGTGCTATATCCACCATGTGCACGATCCCGCCGACGCTCCAATGGCCCGCGACTAGTCGCCTGTTGCCCCTCCGGATGCTTCCATGCGGTCGTGCGCCCCATGTGCGCAGCCGCCGGGGGAATGGAAGGTCGGCCCCCTTGCCGGCCTCCGCCCGGTCGGCCACCACGAGGCCAACCTGTCTCGGCCTTTGTCGGGCCGACCTCCTCGAGGACGACCTTCGCGAGGCCAGCGCGCGACCTCTGCGAGGCGAGCCCCGCACGGAGACCGTGCGGCCGGCTTACCCGATCCCCCCCCCCTCATGCGCGTGCAGAGACCGCCCTACCGGTCCCCATGAGGTAGGCCCCTACGACCTCCGCCCTACCAGCCTATGTGAGGCCGATGTCCGGCCTTCGCGCAGAGACCGCCATGCCGACACTCGGGAGGCCAGCTCCTGCATGGTCGACCGCAGTGAGGTCGACGCGTGGCTTTCTCCTGGCCAGCCTCTGTGAGGCCTGCCCCAGCTCGATTGCCCATCGCACATGAGGCCTCCTCCTGACCATCCTCCACGAGGGCGGCCCCTACTTTGTTGCCCGATCGACCCTCGTCAATCTGTCGTTGCCTGATCATCCCCATATGATCTCAACCATGTGATGTACGGGTAACCACAGGTTTAACCACCTGTTATGGACAGGTGCAAATAGCCAAAATAATATCGACCCACGCATAGTAAAATATTATATAAATACGCATCACAAACTATACTAAACTGGGCTGCAAAAATTAAAAAGGGTGGTTACGGTCTGCGGATAGCTGCGTAACCACTGTAACCATCCCCGAGGATTATAAATAGGACCTCAGTCTCTCCACCATTCTCATCTTTTCTCTCCCCCGCTTCTCCTCCTACGCGCTTGAGAGCTCCACCAGAGATCTCCTCTGTTGAAACCGGAAAATCGGTCTCATGTGGAGTTCGACCCTTGGGGAAGGGGTGACCGCGCACCTACTACCCTCAAGCGAACGATCTAGGCACAAGACTAGGAACACAAGGGACAGACCCAAGGTCTCAGCGTGGAGGACCCGCCGCATACCCGGAAGACTAACTAACTCTTCCCCTCCCAAGCCAAGGGCTGAGCTAAGGCACCTTCGGAGGGCTCTCTTGGCCGACCGGAACATCCAAGGAGGATCTCGAGATCCACTCCCAAACTAGAGGTGCCACCTCGGGTCTAAGTAAAATGTTCCCCGCCCGCCTTACTATTGGCACAAAACCGCCCAGCAGCCCTACTCTACGCAGCCCCAATTGGGCCGCTAATAACGGAACTCCGCTACTCTGAAAGGATGGCAACGGGCCATCAGGGGGTTCCCGGCATCTACACCTCGGGGCCCGCACGGGGGGAGCGGTTCGCGGACACGCCGCTCGCCCAAGACAGGAGGTGTAAAATACATTCTCAGAGCATCACAGATATAAAAGAATATTACAGGAATATAAATTCCATACTCGGCACGCAGGCCGGAAATATAAACAAAAAAGCCTTCGAGTGCCGGTACAAGTTTGGGCTTAAGCCCGCTACTCCCCGCCTGGTACTGCAACACCTGTACGCCAGCGTCTCGACGAGCGGCGGCCAACTAGTCGTCAGTCGGCTAATATAAGCGGGCCAAACATATTGTGCACACCCCCTTTTGGGGGGCTACGGAGCGCATTCCCTGCAAGTGGCTAAATAAACAACTTCCTCGGAGTGTTCTCCGGGAACCCCAGAACATCACCAATCCGGCTCACACGTCCGGATGGGCTTCACACAGCATGCCTAAACCCGTACTCACGCTTCCGGGCACTAATGCAATTAACTGCGGGGACGTACACGTCAACCCGTCGGGGAGCTCCCTTCCCCCCACCCGTTGGTGGAGAGGGGATTCCGTGCAAATATGTAAACTGAAGGCTTCACCTGCCCAAGTTGAAACATCGTTACCCTTATCGCGTTCTTGGCGGCGGGGGTGGGAGAGGAGCTCCGAGTCGATCCTACTGCATGCGGCCGCGTCGGCGTTCGACCTCCACTCCAGGCCGAGCCTTACTCCAGGCCGAGTCTCGCTCCAGGCCGAGCCTCGCTCCAGGCCGAGTCTCGCTCCAGGCCGAGCCTCGCTCCAGACTGAGCTTGCTGCCGGGAGAGGGGAAGGTCGAAGTGTGCTGCTCCCGGCCGAGAAAAAGAGAGGGATGCGGGGCTCGGGCTGCAACTACTGTAGGCCGACGGCGAGAGAGAGGAGGTGGGAGCCCGGGTTGCCACTACAGGCGGCGGCGGCGGCGAGAGAGAGAGGGGTACAACCCGCTGTGCCCTAGCTTGGGCGGTGGCCGGAGAGAGATAGAGGGGGCGGCGGCCCCTTGCTGCTCCAAGCCGAGAGTGAGAGAGGGAGGGGGCGGCGGAGGCGTTGTCTTGCCGGCGACGGGGGAGAGCGGGAAATGGGGGCGGCGGCGGCGGCCTTGCTTTGCCGAGGGTGAGAGAGGGAGGGCGCGGGCGCCCCCTTGCTGCTCCAGGCCGAGAGTGAGAGAGGGAGGGGGCGGCGGCGGCGGCGTTGCTTAGCCAGCGACGGGGAAGGGCGGAAACGGCGGGGGCGGCGGCTGGGTTCCAGGCCGATCGGGCTAGGGCTCCCCCTCTTTTCTTCCCCGATCTCCCTCTGCCCCTTGCCTTTTTATTTCTTTTATTTTTGTTGTCCCCCCCTCTTATCTTTTTTATTTCTTTTCTTGCTTTTTTCTTTTGCACCCAGCCCCCTGCTGAACCCCCCCTCACCCGAACCCCCACTCCCCCTCTTTACATCTAATTTCATATATAATATATAATATAATAATATATATTATATAATATAATAATATATATATATTATATAATATTATATATATATATATAAAGTCTAAGCACGCGCACATAAAACCTCCGCACGCATGCACGAGGACCCGCACATCCTCGAACGGAGTCGCACCAACCCGTCGCCCCCAACACGCCCCCCAGGCTGACATTTGGGGAGGGTCCCACTCGCCCGGCTACGGGGTTGTACACAATCCCCGCTCTTTTCGAGCTTGGCACAAGCTCGGAAAGAATCATCCAACCCAACGTATCCGGCGAGTGGGAGCCGACCCAAAAAAAAAGTTTGAGAGAAACTAGAATCTGCGCTTGGAGCATCGATATTTCCACGACCTTTCTGATCTTTTGAATCGCTCGATACCCTTTGGCTCGCTGCTAACGAATTGCCCTTATACCATTACTTACAACAAGTACATAATTTCTCGCGATATCGTGAAACAACAAAGCCGTGTCTTCTGTATCCTCTTGTACACGCTGAGCTAATCCTTTCCCCCCAGGTGTGCCTACACCCCTGCCAGCTAATGAGAGCCTGACAGCGAGTCCACCCGGGGCCGAGCAGCACTCGGGGTCCCTTACCCCCCAGGTGTGCCTACAGCCCTGCCAGCTAGTGGGAGCCTGACAGCGAGTCTACCCGGGGCCGAGCATCACTCGGGGTCCTGCGAAAAACTCTCCAAGAACCAACCCTTTCCCCCCAGGTGTGCCTACAGCCCTGCCAGCTAATGAGAGCCTGACAGCGAGTCTACCCGGGGTCCACTACTACCGTCATCGAGTGACTTCCGGCCCTGCCAGCTAGGTGAGAGCCTGACAGCGGGATCTGCTCGAGGCCCACGGATGACACCGAGTGACTTCCGGCCCTGCCAGCTAGATGAGAGCCTGACAGCGGGATCTGCTCGGGGTCCACAACTACCGCCATCGAGTGACTTCCGGCCCTGCCAGCTAGGTGAGAGCCTGACAGCGGGATCTGCTCGAGGCCCACGGATGACACCGAGTGACTTCCGGCCCTGCCAGCTATGTGAGAGCCTGACAGCGGGATCTGCTCGGGGTCCAAAACTACCGCCATCGAGTGACTTCCGGCCCTGCCAGCTAGGTGAGAGCCTGACAGCGGGATCTGCTCGAGGCCCACGGATGACACCGAGTGACTTCCGGCCCTGCCAGCTAGGTGAGAGACTGACAGCGGGATCTGCTCGGGGTCCAAAACTACCGCCATCGAGTGACTTCCGGCCCTGCCAGCTAGGTGAGAGCCTGACAGCGGGATCTGCTCGAGGCCCACGGATGACACCGAGTGACTTCCGGCCCTGCCAGCTAGGTGAGAGCCTGACAGCGGGATCTGCTCGGGGTCCAAAACTACCGCCATCGAGTGACTTCCGGCCCTGCCAGCTAGGTGAGAGCCTGACAGCGGGATCTGCTCGAGGCCCACGGATGACACCGAGTGACTTCCGGCCCTGCCAGCTAGGTGAGAGCCTGGCAGCGGGATCTGCTCGGGGTCCAAAACTACCGCCATCGAGTGACTTCCGGCCCTGCCAGCTAGGTGAGAGCCTGACAGCGGGATCTGCTCGAGGCCCACGGATGACACCGAGTGACTTCCGGCCCTGCCAGCTAGGTGAGAGCCTGGCAGCGGGATCTGCTCGGGGTCCAAAACTACCGCCATCGAGTGACTTCCAGCCCTGCCAGCTAGGTGAGAGCCTGACAGCGGGATCTGCTCGAGGCCCACGGATGACACCGAGTGACTTCCGGCCCTGCCAGCTAGGTGAGAGCCTGACAGCGGGATCTGCTCGGGGTCCAAAACTACCGCCATCGAGTGACTTCCGCCCTGCCAGCTAGGTGAGAGCCTGACAGCGGGATCTGCTCGAGGCCTACGGATGACACCGAGTGACTTCCGGCCCTGCCAGCTAGGTGAGAGCCTGACAGCGGGATCTGCTCGAGGTCCAAAACTACCGCCATCGAGTGACTTCCGGCCCTGCCAGCTAGGTGAGAGCCTGACAGCGGGATCTGCTCGAGGCCCACGGATGACACCGAGTGACTTCCGGCCCTGCCAGCTAGGTGAGAGCCTGGCAGCGGGATTTGCTCGGGGTCCAAAACTACCGCCATCGAGTGACTTCCGGCCCTGCCAGCTAGGTGAGAGCCTGACAGCGGGATCTGCTCGAGGCCCACGGATGACACCGAGTGACTTCCGGCCCTGCCAGCTAGGTGAGAGCCTGGCAGCGGGATCTGCTCGGGGTCCAAAACTACCGCCATCGAGTGACTTCCGGCCCTGCCAGCTAGGTGAGAGCCTGACAGCGGGATCTGCTCGAGGCCCACGGATGACACCGAGTGACTTCCAGCCCTGCCAGCTAGGTGAGAGCCTGACAGCGGGATCTGCTCGGGGTCCAAAACTACTCGACTTGACTTTGCTCGAGATGGAGACATCTTATTTACTTAAGAGGTGCTGGAGAGTTAATTGCACCGATGTTTTGCAAATGGGGGACGCATTCTTTTCATAAGAGAGACGATCTGGGAGTCGTCAAATTGGGAAGCTGGCGTCCGAGCCTGTTCCTAATAATTCCTCCAATCGGAAGAGAGATGCAATCGGGGGGACATAGGCCGGCGTACAAGGGGGGAGCTGATCTCGGTCGTCAGTGCAGAGGCTCGGTCTTACAATAGCGCTTAGAGTCCCGAGGCATCGTCCCATCATCCGAACTGGGCTATTTAAAAGGAACGGGTTGGACGTTTCGTATCCTGATCTAATGACAAAGATCACTTTCCGCCATGTCACATGTGATTGCTTGGAGAGATCGGCCCTTTATCAAATCTAGGAGGTTAGCGTCTAGGCTCGTTCCTGATAATTCGTCTAGTCGGAGGAGAGGTGCGATCGGGGGGACATAGGCCGACGTGCAAGGGGGGAGCTGATCTCGGCCGTCAGTGCAGAGGCTCGGTCTTACAATAGCGCTTAAAGTCCCGCGGCACCGTCCCATCGTCCGAACTAGGCTATTTAAAAGGAACGGGTTGGACGCTAGGCTTCCGGAGTCGATCGCGAGGCTAACCCTTGAAGCCCTCAGAAGCTCGAGGCGAATCGGTAATAAAGAGAAAACCTGACCGCTACTGAATTACAAGGAAGAGATAACATATTACCGCTAGGGAGGGAACCCTCTCCGGTCACCCCGGCTCCTAATACCTCTCAGCTGCCCTCTTACTCGATCTTGAGGACAATAACCTCCAGGTTTCTCGTTGATGTAATAAGTGGGGACACACTGGTTTTCACAGGTAGAAGCGCTTCAAATAGGTGCAAATCTTACTGGGAATGTTATGGGATTCAAACAACAGTTATGGGAGGGGACAACTCCGAGTACGAGGACCTCACGCACAAAGTATCAACGCATGACCGTGGTCGTCACCTGGTTCCACTTCTATAGCCATGATGTTCGCCTGAGTTCTTCTGTGCTGGTCACTCTCCACGCTCACCGCACCAAAATGTTGAAACCGGAAAATCGGTCTCATGTGGAGTTCGACCCTTGGGGAAGGGGTGACCGCGCACCTACTACCCTCAAGCGAACGATCTAGGCACAAGACTAGGAACACAAGGGACAGACCCAAGGTCTCAGCGTGGAGGACCCGCCGCATACCCGGAAGACTAACTAACTCTTCCCCTCCCAAGCCAAGGGCTGAGCTAAGGCACCTTCGGAGGGCTCTCTTGGCCGACCGGAACATCCAAGGAGGATCTCGAGATCCACTCCCAAACTAGAGGTGCCACCTCGGGTCTAAGTAAAATGTTCCCCGCCCGCCTTACTATTGGCACAAAACCGCCCAGCAGCCCTACTCTACGCAGCCCCAATTGGGCCGCTAATAACGGAACTCCGCTACTCTGAAAGGATGGCAACGGGCCATCAGGGGGTTCCCGGCATCTACACCTCGGGGCCCGCACGGGGGGAGCGGTTCGCGGACACGCCGCTCGCCCAAGACAGGAGGAGTAAACTACATTCTCAGAGCATCACAGATATAAAAGAATATTACAGGAATATAAATTCCATACTCGGCACGCAGGCCGGAAATATAAACAAAAATGTCTTCGAGGGCCGGCACAAGTTTGGGCTTAAGCCCGCTACTCCCCGCCTGGTACTGCAACACCTGTACGCCAGCGTCTCGACGAGCGGCGGCCAACAAGTCGTCAGTCGGCTAATATAAGCGGGCCAAACATATTGTGCACACCCCCTTTTTGGGGGGCTACGGAGCGCATTCCCTGCAAGCGGCTAAATAAACAACTTCCTCGGAGTCTTCTCCGGGAACCCCAGAACATCACCAATCCGGCTCACACGTCTGGATGGGCTTCACACAGCATGCCTAAACCCGTACTCACGCTTCCGGGCACTAATGCAATTAACTGCGGGGACGTACACGTCAACCCGTCGGGGAGCTCCCTTCCCCCCACCCGTTGGTGGAGAGGGGCTTCCGTGCAAATATGTAAACTGAAGGCTTCACCTGCCCAAGTTGAAACATCGTTACCCTTGTCGCGTTCTTGGCGACGGGGGCGGGAGAGGAGCTCCGAGTCGATCCTACTGCATGCGGCCGCGTCGGCGTTCGACCTCCACTCCAGGCCGAGCCTCGCTCCAGGCCGAGCCTCGCTCCAGGCCGAGCCTCGCTCCAGGCCGAGCCTCGCTCCAGACTGAGCTTGCTGCCGGGAGAGGGGAAGGTCGAAGTGTGTTGCTCCCGGCCGAGAAAAAGAGAGGGATGCGGGGCTCGGGCTGCAACTACTGTAGGCCGACGGCGAGAGAGAGGAGGTGGGAGCCCGGGTTGCCACTACAGGCGGCGGCGAGAGAGAGAGGGGTACAACCCGCCGTGCCCTAGCTTGGGCGGTGGCCGGAGAGAGATAGAGGGGGCGGCGGCCCCTTGCTGCTCCAAGCCGAGAGTGAGAGAGGGAGGGGGCGGCGGCGGCGTTGTCTTGCCGGCGACGGGGGAGAGCGGGAAATGGGGGCGGCGGCGGCGGCGGCCTTGCTTTGCCGAGGGTGAGAGAGGGAGGGCGCGGGCGCCCCCTTGCTGCTCCGGGCCGAGAGTGAGAGAGGGAGGGGCGGCGGCGGCGTTGCTTAGCCGGCGACGGGGAAGGGCGGAAACGACGGGGGCGGCGGCTGGGTTCCAGGCCGATCGGGCTAGGGCTCCCCCTCTTTTCTTCCCCGATCTCCCTCTGCCCCTTGCCTTTTTATTTCTTTTATTTTTGCTGTCCCCCCCCCTTATCTTTTTTATTTCTTTTCTTGCTTTTTTCTTTTGCACCCAGCCCCCTGCTGAACCCCCCCTCACCCGAACCCCCACTCCCCCTCTTTACATCTAATTTCATATATAATATATAATATAATAATATATATTATATAATATAATAATATATATATTATATAGTATTATATATATATATATAAAGTCTAAGCACGCGCACATAAAACCTCTGCACGCATGCACGAGGACCCGCACATCCTCGAACGGAGTCGCACCAACCCGTCGCCCCCAACACGCCCCCCAGGCTGACATTTGGGGAGGGTCCCACTCGCCCGGCTACGGGGTTGTACATCCTCCATCTTCCAAGACGTCTTTGAAGATCTTCAAGTACTTCAAAGATCGCTCAAGGATCTCCACCCGTTGCCAAGCATTCTCCTGCGAGCCTTCTGCACGTAGCGTTCCCAGTACTTAGTGCTCGTTAGGGGACCACCAGAATTCTCTGCTCCAGCCTCAAGGAGCAAAAAGAAATCCACCAAGACTCCAGAGCGTGTGCTCTCCACTGTAAACAAAGTCAAAACACGTAGTTTCGAGAGCAGTGGCCTGTCACCCTCCGGACGCACCTCCTCTCTGTCTCCCCACCTGCAATTTTAACGAGGAGTGGTCTGCCGCACTCGATTCCCCTTAAAAGCTATGTATAACCAGCAACCAATAGTGAAATTTGGTCGACACTGATTCGACCACGTGGTTTTCACGTCTTTTCAGGGTTTTCCACGTAAAAAAATCACCTCACCAGCTGTCTTTTCTTTCTGTGTCTGTTTGCGCGCTCGACCACTTAGGAGTTAAGACGGTCTAATTTAGACCGGTCTACCGAGAGCCTCGAGTGAACCGCCACAACACCAATTATAGAGAAGATGGGAAATGCTCGACTAAGATGATTCAGACACGTACAAATGAGATAATTAGAGGCACCAGTTAGGCGTTGTGAGAGTTTAGTCAGTACACATGTTAAATGAGGGAGGGTTAGACCAATAAAGACTTGGAATGAAACTATAAGGAAAGACATGTGTATTAAGGCATTAGTGCGATTATGAATAAAGATATGGAACAATGGCGCCAAAGGATCCAAATAGCCAACCCTATTATAGTGGGATAAAGGCCTGGGCATTGTTGTTGTCGTATTCAAGTGTATGTAGGTAGGAGTGTGCATGAAAAACTGCAAATCGACAAAACTACTAGAACCGCCCAAACCAAACTGATATGCACACCGGACTGCTTGGTTTGGTGTAGGGGCAGATTTTCATTTTGGATAGCTGCCCTGATTTCGGTTCAGACGGTTTTCGATTTTCAAAAACCAATAAAACTGCACTAAACCAAAATAAATTAATAATACATAAATACATTATAGTCTATATTCTAATCATATAGTCAGTATTCACAAAAGTCAAATTTCACGCATCATTCTTTCCCTCAAACCCTCGTGACAGAATTGTGTACTTCGCTTACATATGTATATCAGTAAATTTAGCGCATTGAATTTATATGTTAATTTGGTGCGTGATAAATTGTAGAATGATAATTGAGAAATACTGTAAATATCATACATTTTTTGAATTTTATTTTCAAGAATATTCATAATTAAGATCAATATTTATCTTAAATACATTCTCTAATTTCACAGTTTTTTAATATAAAAAATTCATAATATTTTATTAGTTTGATATGATTTTCTCTTAAATTTTTTGTCAATGATATTATTCTTAACTCAGAAGGTTGATTGAAAAAAACTTGCATATAAAAAATTAAAATAAAGTTTTGCTTATCAAAATTTTCAATTATATGTACACATCATGTAATATAAAACTAATACTATCAATTTTGTGCTTTAAAACTATTCTAATAAAATCAAAAACAACCCCGAAAAACTGTCCCAAACCACTCCGATCGATTTAGATTTGGTTCAGTTTGGAAAAATAAATAATCGATACTTTTGATTTGGTTTTGATTTGGGTCCAAACCGATCCAAACCAAACCGCTTGCAACCCCTATATATAGGTATGGGCCAACACAAAATACCAATGGTAACTTTTTTTTCACGCTATCTTTACTACCTCACATACATGATGTTAAGAAAAATCAAACTTGAGCAAAAGAAAATAGAAATACATTAATATTTACCTAAAAAGTGAATAATTAACATTACTCCTAGACCAAGGCTCCACTTGACACGACAGTAGTGGCCGTGAACACGACTATGAACTGTCATTTGTGCGCACACACCCTCACCTAAGAACTTCTTTCACTTTTATGTTCAAAACTAATTTTCTTTTATTTTAGTGGTCATAGCCGTTGTTATATAAAACATACATTCTATGATGGTGACATTTTTGTCTTAACTCACATGAACAAAAATGTCGGCAAAATAGAGCCCAAGAAGAAACTAGTTCATAGCTTGCAGGAATCATCAGCATTGCCAATACAAAATAGAGGTTCCAATAATTTGCTTTTTACTACCAACATACAATATTTAATTGGAATTAATTGATCCCATCCAACACACGTGGCTGCGGAATACTACTAAAATGATATGATCAGATCAATGCCTTTAACTATGCTGTTACCAACTCTCCAGCACTAGTGTAGATTTTGAATAAACCATATGAGATCCAAACAATGATTATCAATTGATGGTGATAGACGACACGCATGTGTCTATTTCCACAATGGGCGGTGATCGACGACCCGGTTGGGCGATCCAAGTCCGTGGATGCACCCGGAGGGTCGTTTCGAGACAGTTTCATATATTAGTTTTAATTTTTATGATGTATTTAGCCCCCGATCGGGCCGAACAGTTATAGCTGTCCAATCGGGAGCCCTAATTCTGCTTTAGTTTGTCTTATAAATATGCATGTTGGTGGCCGGCCATAGAGATCGAGAGTTGCGGGTGTTGCAACTGGCCGGTCTTCCACTCGGTGGATTCTGAGATTTTGCTCCTGCCGCCCGGTCCTGCTCCGCCAGCCCGCCGAACTCCCCGTCCAGGTGCCCGCCTCCTCCGCGCCTGTCGCCCCTCCCCTCGCCCCTTCTTGTCTCCCGCCGCACCACCCTATCTTACTTGGCACCCGATTCCCTCTACTCTCCATTTTCCTACAACCCATCCACCTTCCTGCCAATCCTAACCCCACTCCCGGCCACCAACCCGCCGGATTCATCTCCCCCAAGCCTCCAGCCCACACCCGAGCCCTCCAATACCCCGATTTCCTAGATCCGCACTCTACCCACTCTACGTCCGTAGATCTCACCCTCCACCCTCCCCAAATAACCCCAAATTCAACCTTTTCACTTTACCTGCAACCCGTCGTGGAGCCACCATCAAATCGGAAGTACTCCGCCAACGGTTCTCCGTCCATAAGCCGAGCCCCCGTATGCATAAGCGAATTAAGGTATTGGTGTGTTTGTACTCTTGTTTAAATTCGTTTGTATTGAACTATTGTTGTGGATTTGGAATCGGTATATGTTGTTGTGCTTGGTTTGTCGTGTGATTTACGAGACGCATCCGGCGCACTTCAATCGAAATTGCGCCTCACTTTGTTGATTAATCATAGTTGTTTCTTAACGATTAAATCTTGTTTTGATTGTGCTAGTCGTGCCCATAACATTGCTAAAAGAAAATTGTTGCTTGCTAGTGAAACTCTATTTTGGATTGTTCTCATACTTGCACGGCACGACATTTAGATCAGAACTAGGATTGGGGCATACCTCGTCACTAGAATCCTGGTAGCAACAAGATGGAGTGGGGAAAAATCGAGGATGACGAGCATCTGGTCGGCGATGAGAAGCTACACGCAAATGCGGGACTAGGAATGTAGGAACCGACATGATGAAGAGGGAAATGTCCAAGCTGGAAGCGTCGGGCAGCTCCCATGAATAAAGGAAAATCCGGAAATGGAACCTAGGGGTAACTCGCACAAACATAGGAACCCTGGTGCCGACAAAGATGCCCCGATTGCGGAATCGCGAGAGAGCTTAATACATTGTGACGTAACATTTACACTGTGATAACACATTATGTTGAGCGGCCGTAGTGCTGCATACAGTCAGCATATCCCATAATTTTCTTGCTAATTAAATAAAATGCAATTTTCTCACTTTTAGATCTTTAATGTGCACAGTAGATCACCTCACAATAGAAGACATTCAGAGAGATGCATACCTCTACAATATCCTTACAATACAACAGCGAATAGCCTATCAAACGTTGTTTTCCATGCCAAGTAAAATCCTGCATGATCTTTGCAATGAGTGTGTTGAGATAGCCCGTTCTTTTTTTCCTGAAGAGATCTCCACTCATCCACGCGATATTCCGAAGCAAGTGCTCTTCTGCAGTGGCAAACATAAACATGTTTCAGGAAGGCGGAAAAATTGACAGCCACGCATTAGAAATCAATTGACGAGGCCAGGCTTACCCTGGACTTCGTCTCTCGCTGCCCGTCAACGTAATCAAGCAGTTCCTCTTGCCTGATAAGAGCTTCATGCAAAATCTGTTAAACAATTAGGTGTTAGGGCGACGTGCTTGCAAAAAATAGGTCTTCTGGGAACTGAAGCATGTGGTCTATATCAGTGACCAAAACAGATGAAAACTCAGAGTGCGACACATCCGTGGTAAAACTCAAACTTAACCCAACATGCGTGTGAGGGCCAACCATGGTGGAAGCTGCCAAGAACCATGGGAGCCACAAACTGATGAACACACTGAACCATCAGCTCTGATACCGTAGTCAACCCAAAACTGTCGACATAATCAAAAACTAAGTTGTTTACTTAACTCATTATGTTTACGTCCATATTGTTGGGTTGACAATTTGACTAATTGTCAAAGTCTTTATGATTAAGTTTTTTTATTATTATTAAGTTTTAATGCATTTATGAATGGGAGAGAGGGAATGTAATAAATGGGTAGATGGAGAGTTGTATTTATTAGGAGAGAGTTTTTTGGTGTTTTGGTTTTGCCTATAAATAGGCCTTGTGTAGTTCATTTCAAGTTGGATGAAAATAGAGAGATAAACTCCCAAACCCTTGTTCCTGTTTAGAGAGAGAAAGAGAGGAGAAGCGCTGCAGCGCAAGTGTCTTGCCGAGCGGTTAGAAGGCTAGCCGGGCGAGTTGTTTCTGACCGGGCGACTAGAAGTAGAAGCCGCGCGGTCCGGTGAGCGCACAGCGAGAGAGAGCTCGCGGGTTTTATGTGACTCGCGTCTCGGGTGATCTCGGCAGGGGGAGCTCGCAGAGCTGGTGTAGCTCTCGCAGGTGGAGCTCGCGCAGGAGCAGGTCGCGAGTAGACGGACCTCGCCACGCGAGTTGGGAGGTCAACCGCGAGTGGAGTGCGGTCTCGCCTGGGGGGGTCTAGGCGCAAGGGGTTGGAGGCGATCTCGTTGGGTTGTGTTCGCGAGTGGTGGCGGGAGCTCGCTCGCGAGAGGCGGTACTCGCATATAGTGGGAAGGAGCCCGCGCGGTTTGGAGCGGTCTCGCCGGGGTGAAGCCGCGCGACTTGGCGGTTTCGCAAAGTTGGTCTCGCCGAGTACTTAGAGGTTTTTCGAGGCAGCAGGAGCCCATACACGTTTCCAACAAGTGGTATCAGTGGCAGGTTGCAAACCTTTACGGTGACTCGGAAGGTTTGAAGTAGAGAAGAGATGGAGATGGGAAGCGGGATGCCGGGGCAGGTCCCCAAGTTGAGCAAAACAAACTATGGAAACTGGAGTATTCAGATGCGAGTGTTGCTCGCCTCTAAAGAGCTATGGGATGTTGTGGAAGATGGTGTCGAGGTGCTTACTGCCGAAGCAGAAGCCGCGTTGACTAACGCTCAAAGGATGGCGGTTAGAGAAACCAAGAAGAAGGACAAGAAGGCGTTGTTCATCTTGTACCAAGGGGTGGATGAAGCTACGTTTGAGAAGATCTCGGACGCCGAGACTTCGAAGGAAGCTTGGGAGATTTTGCAGCGCTCCATGCAAGGAGTAGACAAGGCCAAGAAGGTGAAGTTGCAATCCCTTCGAGCACAATATGAGATGGTGCGGATGCAGAGCTCGGAGAAGGTTGGCGACTATGTGACCCGTCTGCGGACGCTCACAAATGAGATGAAGAGAAACGGGGAGACGATAGACGAGGTCAGCTTCATGGAGAAGCTCCTGCGTTCTATGTCTAAGAAGTTCCGGCACGTGGTGGTGGCCATCGAAGAATCGAAGGACCTCACAGTGATGACGGCGGATGAACTGATAGGCTCGCTACAAGCACATGAGTATCGGATAGTGCAAGATGAGGAGGAGTCGAGTGGCTTGGGGAAAGCACTTCAGACTCAACTCAATTTTGGAGAAAGTTCAGGAAGAGGAGGAGGCCAGCGTGGTCGAGGCTACCAAGGCAGAGGTAGAGGAGGAAGAGGTGGAAGAGATTTTGGAAGAAATCAGTTCAACCAGGGAGCGGTAGAGCAACATCATGGTTGGAGGCAAGATGCAGGAGGTAGAGGAAGAGGCCAAGGTAGAGGTCAAGGCAGAGGACAGGGAAGAGACCAGGGAAGAAGTCAAAGAGGAGGAAGAGATATGTCCCAAACTCAATGTTACAACTGTAACAAGTTTGGACATATGAGTTACGACTGCTGGGCTCCCAGGAATGATGGTGAAGCCAACCACTATGCGGAGGCTAGCAACGCGGGTGGAGACCCGATGATGTTCCTTACTATCCAAGGCGCTGCAGGAGGGAGGAATGGAGTGTGGTACCTAGATACTGGAGCAAGTAACCACATGTGTGGTGATAAGGAGCTATTCACCAGCCTTGAGCCGAATGGAGGAGATGTCAGTTTTGGCGACGCCTCGAAGATCTCTGTGGAAGGAAGAGGAATGATCGCGGTGATGATGAATGGGAAGGAGGTGCTCATCAACGACGTCTTCTATGTACCGGGCTTGAGGAGTAACATCCTAAGTCTTGGACAGCTTGTGGAGAAGGGCTATCGCGTCCTGTTGAGGGATAGCCAAGGAAGAGAGGTGGTAAGAGTGAAGATGGCGACGAACCGCCTCTTCCCTCTAAGTTTGGATGCCAAGGAGACGGCATGTCTTGCGAAGACAGGAGAAGAGGAGGAAGTTTGGCTGTGGCACCACCGGATGGGGCATCTGGGGTTCACAGGCCTGAAGCTGTTGTCTGGATCCAAGATGGTGGAAGGACTGCCTATGATCACACCTCCTCAAAGGGTCTGTGAGGCATGCACGAAGGGGAAGCAAAGAAGGGAGACATTTGAAGGTGGCAAGTCTCGGAGAGCTACAAGGCAACTGGAGCTAGTTCATTCGGACATTGCTGGTCCGTTTGAGACTACTTCAATAGGTGGAAGCAGATACTACATCACGTTCACCGACGACTTCAGTAGGAAGTGTTGGGTATACTTTCTGAAGGAGAAGGCAGAGGCTCTGGACAAGTTCCGAGAGTTCAAGGCGATGGCTGAGAAGGAAGTTAGGCAACCACTGAAGGTGTTCCGGACAGATAGAGGAGGGGAGTACACCTCTAGGCTGTTTGACGACTACTGCAGAGAATGGGGGATCTCACACCAGCTGACGGCGGCGTACTCGCCTCAACAAAACGGAGTGGCGGAAAGGAAGAACCTAACTATTATGAACATGGCGAGGAGCATGGTGAAGGGCAAGGGGTTGCCAAAGAAGTACTGGGCGGAAGCAGTACAGGTAGCGGTGTACTTGTTAAACCGTTGCCCAACCAAGAGTGTGAAGTTCAAGACACCGTTTGAAGCTTGGTGTGGGAGGAAGCCCAGTGTGAAGCACCTGAGGGTCTTCGGGTGTGTAGCTTATGCTCACATCCCGGACCAGAGGAGGAGGAAGCTGGACGATAGAAGTGAGAAGTGCATTTTTGTAGGCTACGCTCCTGCGAGCAAGGCTTACAAGTTGTACAACCCGGAGACGGAGAAGGCCATTATCTCACGAGATGTGGTGTTTGAAGAAGGAAGCTGCTGGAGCTGGAATGAGGAGGTGAAGAACACCAAGGGGATGTTCTACGAGGATGATGATGAAGAAGCTGGAGAAGAGGCTGAAGCGGAGATGGGTGGAGCTGAGCCACCATCACCACCTAGCGGAGGTTCAGGGGGAGCTCTCACCCCTTACTCAAGTGGAGCAAGTTCGAGCAGAGGAGGATCCGGTGGAGCAAGTACCAGTGGGACTAAGGATGATCGTCCTCACCCTCGGACTAGGAGGTTGGAGGAGATCTATGAAGAGACGGCTGCAACCCATAACAACTTTTCCTTATACTGTTTGCTTGCAGATGTTGAGCCGTGCTCCTACGATGAAGCTGCGAAGGAGAAAAGCTGGAGGAAGGAGATGGATGCGGAGATCGCCTCCATCAAGAAGAACGATACCTGGAAGCTGGTAGATGCACCTGCAGGCCACAAACCCCTCGGGGTGAAGTGGGTGTATAAGGTGAAGAAAAATAAAGATGGGGGCGTGGAGAAGCACAAGGCGAGGCTAGTCGTGAAGGGCTACCGCCAAGTTCAGGGAGTGAACTATGATGAAGTCTTCGCACCGGTAGCGCGGATAGATACCATCCGACTGATCATCGCGCTAGCCGCACATCACGGGTGGAAGATAATGCAGATGGACGTGGTCTCTGCTTATTTGAATGGCTACCTGGAGGAGGATGTGTACATCGAGCAGCCTCCAGGGTACGTGGTGAAAGGGCAGGAGAAAAAGGTCTGCATGCTTGACAAGGCACTCTACGGGCTGAAGCAGGGAGCTAGAGCTTGGAACGGCAGGATAGATGCTTACTTACAGAAGCATGGCTATCAGAAGAGCCCGCATGAGTACGCACTCTACACCAAGGTAGACAAGGATGGAGGCATGATGATTATCTGCCTATACGTGGATGACATAATCTTCACAGGGAACAATGCTGGGATGTATGAAGAGTTCCGGGGTATGATGAAGAGAGAGTTCGAAATGACGGACTTGGGTGAGCTGAGCTACTTTCTGGGAGTAGAGGTGCAGCAGAGAGAAGACGGGATCTTCATATCCCAGAAAAAGTATGCTGAAGAGATTCTGAAGAAGTTCAGGATGGAGGATAGCAAGCCTATCTCTACTCCTGCAGATCCAGGGATGAGGCTGAGTAAAGAATCGAAGGAAGGGGCGGTGGACTCCACCTTGTTCAAAAGTTTGGTGGGTAGTCTACGCTACCTGACCTTCACCCGACCAGACATCATGTATGCGGTCGGGGTGGTGAGTAGGCACATGGAGGAACCGAAGGAGGACCATTTCACTACGGCGAAGAGGATCCTGAGGTACATCAATGGGACAAGAGGACATGGGTTGAAGTACTCAACTGGCGAGGAGCTGACGCTGGTAGGTTACTCTGATAGTGACTACGGAGGTGATGTGAATGACCGGAAGAGTACTTCCGGGTATGTCTTCAACATGGGAACGAGAGCATTCTCATGGAGCACGAAGAAGCAAGCTACGATAGCTCTATCATCTTGCGAGGCAGAGTACATTGCAGCTGCGGCAGGAACCTGCCAAGCTATCTGGTTGAGGAATCTTCTGGAGAGTCTGCATCATGAAGTGGATGGGCCAACAACAATGTTGGTGGACAACATGTCGGCCATCCAGCTCGCGAAGAACCCGGTGCTGCATGGGAGGAGCAAGCACATCGAGACGAGGTATCATTTCCTCCGTGAACAAGTGGAGCAGAAGACGGTGGAGGTGGTGTATTGCCCAACCGGAGAGCAGGTTGCGGACATCTTCACCAAGGCGTTGAAAGTGGACACGTTCCTGAAGCTCAAAGGCAAACTCGGCATGTGCTGCCAAGTTTGAGGGGGAGTTTGTTGGGTTGACAATTTGACTTGGTCAAATTGTCAAAGTCTTTATGATTAAGTTTTTTTATTATTATTAAGTTTTAATGCATTTATGAATGGGAGAGAGGGAATGTAATAAATGGGTAGATGGAGAGTTGTATTTATTAGGAGAGAGTTTTTTGGTGTTTTGGTTTTGCCTATAAATAGGCCTTGTGTAGTTCATTTCAAGTTGGATGAAAATAGAGAGATAAACTCCCAAACCCTTGTTCCTGTTTAGAGAGAGAAAGAGAGGAGAAGCGCTGCAGCGCAAGTTTCTTGCCGAGCGGTTAGAAGGCTAGCCGGGCGAGTTGTTTCTGACCGGGCGACTAGAAGTAGAAGCCGCGCGGTCCGGTGAGCGCACAGCGAGAGAGAGCTCGCGGGTTTTATGTGACTCGCGTCTCGGGTGATCTCGGCAGGGGGAGCTCGCAGAGCTGGTGTAGCTCTCGCAGGTGGAGCTCGCGCAGGAGCAGGTCGCGAGTAGACGGACCTCGCCACGCGAGTTGGGAGGTCAACCGCGAGTGGAGTGCGGTCTCGCCTGGGGGGGTCTAGGCGCAAGGGGTTGGAGGCGATCTCGCTGGGTTGTGTACGCGAGTGGTGGCGGGAGCTCGCTCGCGAGAGGCGGTACTCGCATATAGTGGGAAGGAGCCCGCGCGGTTTTGAGCGGTCTCGCCGGGGTGAAGCCGCGCGACTTGGCGGTTTCGCAAAGTTGGTCTCGCCGAGTACTTAGAGGTTTTTCGAGACAGCAGGAGCCCATACACGTTTCCAACACATATTTCAATTGTTTGGTTTGCGGCTTGAGTTTAAATACGGTATCAAAGAATACTTGAATCTCTCAACTTATCATCAATTGAATTTAGGTTGGATGCTTGAGTTATAAAAAAAAATTATGCAGTATAACAAAGATTGGTATATCACCGTGCTAATTTAGCCTATATGGTTACTTTTTCATAGGTTAGCAGAAAGAAAAAAAGCTGAAAATTATCATTTTTAAGCGCTTTTAGATGACTTGAAGAGAATTGTTGAATGAAAATAATTTCTTATTAAGACCATTGATCCAAATTGCATACACAGATCATTTACCATTCAGGGAGTTTCGTTTCTTCCACACTCCAAATGGGATCCATCTTTCCTTCAACATATTCATATCTATTCCAGTACTCCTCATTCGCTTTCCATAAACCCCACAATCACTATCAAGTTCAACAAATAAATGGCAAAAAAGGCCATAGATCATGTTGAAACAGCAATCCCTCTTTCCTTCAAGATATTCAGATTTATTCCAGCACTCCTCATGGAGTCTACGCATTCATGACTGCCAACGCCTGACCACGCTGACAATGGTGGTGTTTTGACCTAAAATGCAGCTTTGAGAAAATAGCATTCATGGTCGAACCAACCTAGACCCTACCTGCATTTTTCATAACTGTGTTTATAATCGACATCACTCCACTACTCTCTCACTCGTCTCCAAACGGAGCCTTAGGCTCCGTTTGGGGGACTTATTTTCACCGGTCAAGCGGTTGCGACCACATGAACCCGACCTTAATAAAAGTATGGTTCATGCGGTCGCAACCGCTTGACCGGTGAAAAAAAGTCCCCCCAAACGGAGCCTTAATCAGTTATGAGATAATACTTTCTCGAGAAAATTACTCGCCCTGACTTCACCGATAAATGAACAGGTAAGAAAACAGGAGAAATGACCTACCAACATGGAAAATTTTCCAGTTTCTACAAGGGCTTTGTGTGTTTGCCTTTCATGGAATAGTTCTTTCCCCCCCCCCCCCCTAATTTTTTTCCATGGAATCCCTTATATATTTGATATATATATATATATACTAGCATCTTCGAACGGGCTCCGCCCGTTCTCGATGCGTCGCTGCGGGCTTCGCCCGCAATCAAGCGGGCTTCGCCCGCCCCCCGGCGGGCTTCGCCCGGCGGCTTTCGCCCGCCCCCGGTGGGCGAAAATTAATTTATAATTTAATAGAAAATTTAATACGAATTTAATAATTTTATAAATTTTATAAATTATAAATAAATTATAAATAACTTTAATATTTAAATTATATAATTAAAAAAATAATAATAAAAATCCCCCCTCCCCCCGCATCGGCCTGCTCACGCAGGCCGATCTTCTCGGCCGCCGGCGGCGGAGCCGCCGGCGGCCTGCCCGGCACCCACCGGCGGGTGCGCCGGCCTCCGGCGAACCCGCCGGGGGTTGTCCGGCGGCGAGCGGGCAGGGCCACCGCCGGCGGTGGCCCTGCCCGCTCGCCGCCGGAGAACCCCCGGCGGGTTCGCCGGAAGCCGGCGCACCCGCTGGTGGGCGCCGGGCAGGCCGCCGGCGGCTCCGCCGGCGGCGGCGGGGGTGAGCCCGTGAGGGGGCGGGAGGGGAAGCTGGGCATCGGGGAAATTTCGGGAATGAACAGTGTTTGGGGAGGGGGGAATTTGGATATTTGCAGGCCTTTCTGAGATCCAATGGCCAAAAATCATTTTTTGGATATCGGACGGTCCAGATTCATTCGTTGGTGTGATTGAAGATAGGTATATTGGTTTATATGATAAAGATATATATATATATATATATATATATATATATATATATATATATATATAACGAAAGCTTTTTTAAAGACAAATAATATATGCATTTTGTAGCCAAGAACGAGATCTAAAACTTTCATGTTGAATATTCTTTCAAAACTTGCACAGTTTAGCCGAAATCTCGCCGGAAAGGTTGCTGGCTCGAAATGAATATAATAATAATAAATTTCAAAATTCGAGTCTGCAACCTTTCGGGCCAGATTCCGGCTAAACCGCGCAAATTTTGGAAAAATGTTCAACATGAAAGTTGTAAATCTCAATCTTGGCTACAAAATGCATATATTATTTGCGTAATTCCGACATGTATTGTGGGAGAAACAGCTCAAGTTTTTTAGGCTTAAAAAAGCTTTAGCTTATATATTTCAAACCCTATATATATATATATATATATATATATATATATATATATATATATATATATATATATATATGTTAAACCAGCCTATGTCGGTCCCAAGCCCGTATGAAAAATGATTAGGGTTGTGTTGGGTAGACGACCAACGTAAAATTATGAATATGGATCATTTGCAAAATTGTGCAAAATTTATGTTATTTCCCTTAAATAACATGTTGTATAGTCCGAATACGGTGTCTTCGCAAGGATCGCTACATCTCCAAGACTTGGGTGTAGTGTTAAATATGCAAGAGCACTCGTCGTATGCTCCGAATGCGATGTCTTGACAATAACCGCTGCACCTCCAAGAGGACTTGGATGTAGTGTTAAATCGACAAACGTCGTCACATATTAGATGTCCTAGGAAAGTATATCGTAGGATTTGTGATCGACTTAGTTTTGAAAGTTGAAATATAGGTACGTTAATGAGAAAAGCAATGAAAGTTATTGATACCATAATTAGAAGAAGAATAAATATCTTGTGTCTGCAAGAGGCTACATGGGTGGGTGAGAGCAAAATTTTTAAACAATTCAGGTTTTAAAATATGATACAACAACAAAAAATAAAACAAGCAATGAAGTAGGTATCATTGGGGATACTATTTGGAGGAATGAAGTTGTTGGAGTAAGTAGAAAAAGTGATAAAATCTTAGCTCATAAATTGATTATAGAAAAAAAAACTATTAATGTTGTTGCGGTCTAACTCGACGTCTCGGTCGGGCCGGTAAAACCTGGACCGCCTTAGCTCTTGGAACGGTCGAGTGTGCACACAGCCAAATAAATAAGTCGATTGTACACAAACAGTTTTAACGTGGAAAAACACTCAACTGGATAAAAAACCACGTGACCGGATCTGTGACAGTCAAAGTCCACTATTCTCGTTTTGTTACAGCTTGTGGGAGAAATCGAGGGTGACAGACCACCTCTCGTTACAATTTTGAGGGTGAGAGAGTGCTTTGCACGCGTCGGACGACAGGTCGTCGCACCGGGAGTTGTTATAAATTATACTTTGTGCGGGTGGTCTTCCGTTAGCGATTTGCAGGATCTGGCCGTAAAGCGGAGCACTGGGACTTGCGAGAGCCGCCTGGAAATCGGGCTACTTTGCTTCGCCGGATAGCTTCGACTTGACTCGTTTTTAGCTTGGGTGCGGCTCAGGTGATGCTCGTATGAGGAAATATGCAGAGCTTCCACCTGAGGAAGAAGAAGACTCGGAGGGAAAAAGGTGAGGAAATGAGGAGGCTCAGGGCTCCTTTTATAAGCTCCAGGAGGTGGTTACGAAGGTTACGTGGCTATCCGCACACCATAACCACCTGCATAAATTATTTTACTATGGTTTAAATGTGCGTATCCGGCTATTGGGAGACCATTATTTAATTAATAAAATATTAATTAAATCTTTCCCCCACTAACCTGGTGGTTAGTGGGTCGTTACGCATAGATCGGACGACCGACCCCCCACCCCACCAGATCCGACTGTGTGTGTGTGTGGGGGGGGGGGGGGGGGCAACATCCACGGGCGGTCCGCGAACTTGCGACAAAGTTCGCCGGCGAGGGGAGGCTCGCCGTCGGCGACTAAGGAGGGGCGGCCAGCTTGCCCGCCCCTTTGCAGCAAGGCGACGACCAAGGAGGGGGCGGCCGGCGGCCCCCCTTGGCCGCAAGGCGACGACCAAGGAGGGGGCGGCCGGCGGCCCCCCTTGACCGCAAGGCGGCGGCCGGCGGCCCCCCTTGACCGCAAGGCGGCGGCCGGCCCTTGGCCACAAGGAGGCGGCCAATGGAGGGGGCGGCCGCCCCTTGGCCGCAAGGAGGCAGCCAAGGAGGGGGCGGGCGGCGGCCGACCCTTGGCCGCAAGGTGGCGGCCAAGGAGGGGGCGACCGGCTGCCGACCCTTGGCCGCAAGGAGGCGGCCAAGGAGGGGGCTGCCAAGGAGGGGGCGGCCGGCCCTTGGCCGCAAGGCGGCGGACGGCCCTTGGCCGCAAAGAAGCGGTGGCCGCCCCTTGGACGCAAGGCGGCGGCCAAGGGGGGAGGGCGGCCGACGCCCCCCCCCCCCCCCCCCCCCTGGCCGCACAGCGGCGGCCGAGGAGGGGGCGGCCGGCGGCCGAGGAAGGGGCGGCGGGCGGCGGCCGGTGAGGCGGCGCCGGTGGCGGTTCCCTTGGTGCGCGTAATGGGATCGGCGTGCGGGAGGATCGGGCGTGGAGATCGTGTGCGCGGTCAAAACCATGATCCTCACTCCTCTTGGGTGGAGATCATGCGGGGTGTGGCTATGTGCACAGGGGCGGATCCAGAGGGGGACCGAGGGACACCGTCCCACCAATTATTTTTCAAAATGATTAATGTATTTGGATTTCTCTCGTCGAGACAATGAATTTTGACTACTTATACGTCAAAAATGGTGGCCAGATGATGGAGAAATAACTTCGATAAGATTTAAATGTTCAAATTTATTTTTTAAGGAAGTTGATGTTTGACCTCCCATGTTAAAATTTTTAGGATCCAGAGACACATTAAAAAAAAAATTTTGTGCTCCCACATTAAAAAATTTCTGGATCTGCCACTGTATGTGCACCCCTCTTCTTATTATAAAATGGGGGTCATCCCCAACAATTGCCCCCCAGATCCTTGTTGTACGAGGATTCTTTGGACGAAGAAAATCAAGAATCTTCCTCTGCTCTTTTTTAGGGCGATGACGCTGGCGAGCGGCGACGGTTCTGAGATGGTGAATGGAGGCATCTTGTAAACTCGGGTAAAAAATGTTAGGATATACGCGGGGTGAATGAGAGGTGAAGGTGCTCTGAGGAGGAAGTTGGCGCGCCCGCGCATGGGCTCGGGAGTGTGAGCGCGCCTTGCCGCGCGCGAGGGTGCGCGCGCAGGCGCACGATCATTCGCGCGGTCTTGTCTGGCCGCGTGCGCGCTTGCGAGCGCATGCCCGGCCGCGCGCGCCTCGGTCGCGCGTGTCTTGTCGTGTGTCCCTTGTCGCGTGCGTCTTTTTGTGCGTAGATGTGCATGTGTGTGTTGAACGATTTTGATTTCATTGGTTGACGCGCCCTTTTATTTGCGACGGGGGTGGATGATCTTTGATCGGATTTCTTTAATTTTATTTTCGTAACATGGCTCGAAGCGTACGGCGAGACCGATGCTCTTGCGTTCATCTCTCACTGATGATCAAGTTATGATTTGGCGGAAGAGGTACGGTTTACCTGCCGGTCTTGAAGTGAAGATACTGCGTGTTGAGGAGAGGGTCCAAAATCCCCCTCGTGGTTGGTTGACGATCTGCGAGACTGTCTTAAGATCGGGATTCCGGTTTCCTCCATGCGAGGAAGTGGTTGAGATTCTAAAGTTCTGTGGCGTGCCGATTTCCCAGTTTACTCCTTTGGGGGTAGCACAGCTCATGGGGCTGGTTGTTTTCTTTCGTGAGCATGGCGGGAAGCTTTCTTTGGACTGCTTCCGGGACTGGTGCGATATTCGCTCTGATGGCGGCGAGCGTGTGGAGGTTCATAGTAACAAGAGCTGGCTTGATTTTGAGATCCGGACGAACCACCCCCACGGAAATACCTTGTTTGGTTATGTCAGGAATTCTTGGGGCATGCCAGAGCTGTGGAACATATTACTTGATCGTTGTCGTCGTCAAAAGGGGAAGGAGCGAGACTTTTCCTCAATGCTAGGATTTTCAGAGCCTCGCGAGTTGGCGAATCGGGTGTTTTGTATTTTTTTCGTTTGTGGAGGAAAACGCTTGTTGGGATGGGGCGTTTCTTCTGGTCTTGAGCGGCCTATCGAGACGTCTTCGGATCGTGGTCGGAAGTAGAAGGCCATCGCGGTGCGTCGAAGGGGCGATGGTAGAGTTCCTTGTCCGAGTGGTGGTAGTGCGGCGCCTTGTCTGTCTTCTCCGGGCGACGACTCTCCTCCTTGTGGCGGTGGCGGTTCGCCTCCCGAAGTACAGGTGCTTGGATCATCTGCCCCCCAGTCTTTCCCTGCTGAGACGGCGGCTCCAAGGCTATCGTCTTCTTTGAAGGCGATGAATGAAGTGGTAAGCGAGCTTGACTTATTTTTGGCTCTTCTTTGTTGTTGTATTGTACTGACTCCTTTTTGTCTTTTTCCAGTTTTGCAGATTGAGTCTCAAGTCTAGATTATTGTTACCTGGAATGACCATTACGTGAGTTTGAAGGACAAATTTCTGTCCCTCCAAGAGAAGTTTCAAGCTACGGCGAGTTCTCTTGTTGCCTTGAAGGATGATCATGACCGGGATATTTCTCGATTCCGACGGATTGGATCGGAGCTGAAGGCGGGATTGGAGGAGACTCGTGCATCTATGGAGGTGGAGAAGTCTTTGGTAGAGAGGACTACCCAGATACTGAAACGTGCTCAAGAGGAGACTTCTCGTATGGAGACGGAGCTCGGTGCGGCGAAGGACAAAGTGGAGGCGTTATCTTCTGATAGCCGGGTATCAGAGTTGAAGGTCGCTGGTCTTGCAGAGTATATGGAATCCCTGGATTACATGCGGGATCGATACTTGATTAGCGAGGAAGTTCGTGATGAGATCTGGAGCAAGGCGGTGGAACCTCAGATGGAAGACGTTCGAGAGTTAGCCCTCAGGCATGGGGTCTCGAATGATTTTCGCCTTGTTAGCAGGAGCTTAGGATGCGACGTTTCCGGCCTAGCCTTTGATGATATCTCTGGTGATAAGAGCTCTGATGTGGACGCGGCTAATATGTAGCGGCGTTATTTACTTGTATTGATGTATCTTCTGATTTTCTAGTTTGGTATCTTGTGTGTTGTCTTTATTTTTCGACAGTTTTTGATTGGCGCATTTGCGCATGTATTTGCACATTGCTGTGATGATTGTGTCTTTTTTCTCTGTTTGAGCGTTGTTTGACGTGCGGTGTTGTTTTGCGGGTGCTGCGATTGTTCTTGTAGCTAGTTAGTAATCTAGTATGCACGAGTATCGCTCGCAGCTTAGCTTGCACGGGGATTGTCCGCGGCTTAATTCGCACGGGGATCGCCCGCGGCTTAGTTCGCATGGGGATTGCCCGCGGCTTAGTTCACACGGGGATTGCTCGCGGCGTGGTCGTGAGGGGGGCAGGCCCTGACGATGTCCTGGCGTAGAAAGGCAGGTTCAGTGAATAGCTTTTGTATTCAAACCGCATGCGCAGTCTTACCTTTCGCACGGGGATTGCCCGCGGCTTAGTTCGCATGGGGATTGCCCGCGGGTTATTTCGCACGGGGATTGCCCGCGGGTTATTTCGCACGGGGAATGCCCGCAACTTAGTTCGCACGGGGATTGCCCACGGCTTAGTTCGCACGAGTATCGCTCGCGGCTTACTTCGCACGGGGATTGCCCACGACTTAGTTTGTTTCATACTAACGTTGCTTTGTTGAAAAGGAGAACGCAATGTTTGAATAAGAATTTGTCTACACGAGTCTGGTTTGTGGTTCTTTCTCGTTATAAAGTTCAGGCATGATAAAAATACTTTGTATGGAGTTTACAATGTGGAGTCACTGATGTTCGTGGTTACGACATCTGTTGGCTGAGCTTGCTTGGAGTAACAAATCTCGGCGGCTTCTTGATTTACACGGATGACACCCGTCCCTCCAGCAGTGGGGAATTTCATGGCAAGGTGCGGGATTGAAGGAATGGCTTTGAAAACTGACTGAATGGGTCTCCCGAAGATCGCATTGTAGGCTGAGCTTGAATCCACCACCACGAACTGGATTTCGTGTGTGGCTTGCCTTGGGAATTCTCCAATGATGACTGGGAGGGTTATCGCCCCTCGGACTTGAACTGGATGGTTGTCGAAGTCGTACACCGGGCCGGCTGCTGGTGAAAGATGCTGACTAGTAAGCTTCATGCTTTGAAGATTGGAGAGGAATAAGACATCGACCGAACTCCCGTTGTCGACGAGTATCCTTTAGACCTTATAGCAGGGATTACCAATTCCTGCGCTAATGACGAGAGGGTCTCGGTGGGGAGTCCGGACTAGTTCAAGATCTTCGTCTCCAAAGGTTATAGTGGGGTCCTGCTTGCGTACTTCATATTCGTAGATATCTTCTTGGGCAATCACCGAAAATATCTGAGTCGAGAGGGTTGGCAGTCCGGCGATAGTTTCTATGTTCCCCACTATCTGCATACCACCGACTCCTCCTTGTTGGGCGTTCTGCTGGTCCCTTACCTGCCTAGGGGGAGCTTGTTGATCTTGTTGGCGTCCCTGCAAGAATCTACCCAGGAGTCCCTGGCGAACTAGACGCTCAATTTCGTCCTTCAGTCTAGCACACTCCTCAGTGGTGTTCCCGGCTGCTCGGTGGAATTCGCAATACTTCGACTGGTCATTCCTGGGATTTGGGGCAGGTTGCTTGGGATGGTGGAGAGCTGGCTCGTTCTGGATGGCATAGAGTACATTGGTGCGAGTAGTGTTTAACGGAGTGTATTCTCGAGGTGACTGGTCCTTCTGATAGTCGCGTTGCCGCTGTCCGTTCCGGCGTTCTTCCCGAAATCGTCCCTCTTGGACTTTCGAGGGTTGTTCCTTGTCTCTCTTGCGTTTCTGGTCTCCATCAAACTGCTGATGATGCGCCTCAATGGCTTCGTCTGTCGCTATTTATGCTTCTACGCGGTGTACGAGGTCGGGGTAGCTTGGGATGGTTTCCCTCATTAGCGCTGAGTAGAAACCACTAGGGCGAAGCCCTCGGAGAAATACTCCCCTCAGGAATTCTGGGTCTACTCCCGGAATCTGACGGGCCACAGCGGTAAACCGACTAAAAAACTCTTTCAAAGATTCCCCCTCGTTTTGTCTAATCCCTGACAAATGTGAAGGGCCTCGGACGATTCTTCGGTTGGCGATGAACTGGTCAGCAAATTGCCTTGTCAAATAGGAAAAATTTGTGATAGTTCCCTCCCTCAGTGAGTGGAACCAAGTCCGAGCTTGGCCTTAGAGTGTGTCTGGGAAGACTTGGCAGAGTAGCTGATCAGGCGCATTGTAGATCCTCATGATCGTAGTAAAGTGGTTGACGTGTTCTAACGGGTAGTCAGTGTCGTCGAAGGTTTCGATGTTCGGCAGTTTAAAGCTACGCGGGATTGGATGAACCAAAACCGGGGGTGCGAGTGGGGAGCCATGGTGAAGAGGTCGACGGGGGAGAATATCTTGTCAGCCAACCTGTCTACATTCCTCGGCGATTACCTCCCGTATTTCTTCTCGAGTAAATCTTTCACGCAGTGGTAAGCGGGGTTCCTCTTCTAGGATCTGCTCACGGTGGCCTGCTCCGGCTGCTCTGAGGATTGGGTGAGTGGAGCTAGCGGCGTCGGAGAATTCTTCTGATTCTTCTCTCCGCGGAGCTTCTCTTGGTAGATCATGGCTTAGTGGAGGCGGGGGATTGGCCGGTGCAGGCGGCTGAACAGGAGGCGCTCCCATATTCCTGAGGAGAACAAGCATCTCGGTTTGTTGTTCTTCCATCTGTCGGACTCGTCCTTCCAATGTTGTTACTGGTGCGAGAACGGTTTCTGTTGAAATTGTGAAGTGAAAGTGGGGGTTGATCAGGCAGACCGCGCGGACTGGGCGAACAGTCTTGCGGACTGATGATGCAGCCTGGGCGGTCTGATGTTGAGGCCTGGTGGTGTGTTCTTAGAAGGTAACCGAGCGGATAGCTTCCCTATCCGCGGAGTCCGACAAGGTGCGGACTGTTCTTGGAGATCGGGAGATCGGCTTTGGCTTGAGTCTTTGATCTCCTCTGGTGGTGCGGTTAGGAGGTAACCGCGGAGTTTGCGGTTAGGCGAGCTGTGTTGGAGCTGGCGAACTGGGTGGACTATTATTAGTATCCGCGGAGCTCGCGCCAGAGGTTCTCCGGTTAGGGACTTGGTCACAATCTGTGACAAGTCTAGGTTGATCACAGAGTCCGCAATGTCCGCTGGTTGACCGGGCAGTCTGTGCCTTCGGTCGTGGACTGTGTTATTGCGGGCTGGTGCGGTGTCCGCTGGTATGCAGACTAGCTTCCTGTCCGACCTCCTTTGATAGTAGGCGGATAGGCTGGTGTCCGGCCTTGTCCATGCAGACTGGGCGGACTGCTTTGTACTAGCTGCGGGCTGGGTGGTGTTCCTACCTCATGGGGCGGTGACCACACTCCTTCCCGTGCCTATAAATAGGACTCCCCCCCCTGTCACATCATAATTAAGAAGAGTGAACAATAAATGAGCGGGAGTAAGTGTCGCGGTCTCGGATTTTTTGTCCGCGCGAGTTGAGAAGTCAAACCGGTTGCTTTTGCAGGTTGTGCGGCTAGCACTGAGGAATCAGGTGTTTGGTTCTGACAGCGGTCAGGAATCAGTGGAGCTCGCAGTTATCAACCAGCGGTTAAGCTGCAGGTCGCGGTTATCGATCAGCGGTTTTCTCTACTCAGCACTTTTCCAGTTCAATAAGTTGTTCGTCAGTGGGCGGTTTGTTCCTCTTTTCGGCAGCACTGTTTGCGGTCTAACTGGCGTCCAGGCGACCTCTGCGGTCAGGAGGTTTGCAGTTTGAGGACAGCTCTTCTTCAGCTTGAATAACGGGTAGTCCGCGCGACCTCGCGGTCTCAGCGGAGTTCGTTGTTCAGTTCGGCAAGGGCGGCGGTCTCGGCGGTCTCAGCCTCTGTCCGCCCAACTTCTTGTTTTTTGTTGTTTCCTGCTTCCATGTTTTACTTGGCGAAATCATGTCTCGTCATGTATACAACTTATTGTAAAGAAGATTATTAATACATGACATGCTTGTTACTTTCCTTGCATCTGGTTTATTGAGCTCAGTTTATGATTTGAGTGTTTCTGCGTCTAGTTCCTGTTTTCTGCTTGATCAAGGTGTCATCTTGCGAGCTCTGAAAGTTTTACTTGGTATCAGAGCTATCTCCTGATCATCTTGAAAAATTTTAAAATGGTATCAGATGAAACAGTGGCTTGAACAGTGATCAACCATTAGTTGTGCTCGGCGCTTCAGGAAACTAATAGATCAGTGGTTGTTGCAATGGAAGGTGGTTACGCAAGGGGTCTTGGTATTGAGTTTCTTACACCGACTAACTTCAAAAAATGGAAGTCGTGTATGAAGAGCTATCTTCTGGGTGAGGAGTTGTGGGAAGTCGTCGGTGGTGACGACACGCAAGAAGTTACTGCTGAAACTGGTACTGCTGAACAGGTGAGGGTTTGGAGGAAAACAAATGCAAAGGCTGAGTTTACTCTCAAACAGGCTATCTCATCTGAACTTTTTGATCACATCATAAGATGTAAGTCTGCTGCTGAGATTTGGACATCTCTGGATGGATTGTTCAACGGGAAGAATGTAGCAAGACTACAATTCCTGGAAAATGAGTTGGCTAAAGCAACTCAAGGAGATCTGCCCATCTCAAAGTTCTTCCTTAAGATGAAGAGTCTGTGTGCTGAGATATCAGCGCTGGACCCTGATGAGTCCATTTCTGAAGCCAAGTTAAAGAGGCACATAATTCGCGGTTTGCGGAAGGAATATGTGGTATTCGTGACTTCTGTTCAAGGTTGGGTTATTCAACCACCCTTGCTGGAGCTGGAGAACTTGCTGGCTTTGCAGGAGAGCCTAGCTAGGCAGATAGCTGGGGTCATTATCTCTGAAGGAAGTAGTGAGGCTCTCTTCACAGGCAAGAAGAAGAAGAGATGGGAGAAGAAGAAGAAGACTGTTGCTGAGGATGGGCCTTCAACTTCCTATCAGCAAGAGAGGAGCGCTGCTCCTAAAAAGAGCTGGAAGAAGGAGCTGAAGTGCTACAGGTGCAATCAGTCGGGTCACTTCAAACGTGACTGCAAAGTCAAGCTGCAACCTGCGCATGTTGCAGATAAGGAGGGAGCTGGTACCAGTACTGAGGAAGCAGAGTGGGGAGGAGCTTTTCTGACGGGCACGTGTGTTCGTTCTCTTTCCACCGTCGACTACCAAGATGACTGGATAGTTGACTCGGGGTGTGGTCATCACCTCACTGGAGACAAGTCAAAGTTCTTGTCACTGCAAACATTCTCAGGTAATGAAGCTATCATAACCGCTGATGATTCTGTTCATACTGTAAAGAATGATGGTGTAGTGTCAGTGGGTAGTGATCAGGGTCCACTCACGTTAAGGAGTGTCTATCACGTACCTGACATGAAGAAGAACCTCTTCTCTGTGACCAATGCGGTTGACACAGGCTATCACGTTCTGTTTAGTCCAACAGAAGTGAAGTTTCTCCGCAACGTATCAGCGATAAAGGCAGATGCTGCTCATGTAGGGAGAAGAGTAAGGGACTTGTTTGTTTTATCAACAAGTTCTTATGTTGATCGAATGAGGGCCAACGATAGCGTTGTTATGTGACATGAAAGACTAGGACATGTTGGGATGGACAAGTTGAAATTTATGGCAGATAAAAGTCTTGTGAAAGGCTTACCCAAGTTGTCATCCTTTGGCGATGGTCATATCTGCGCAGGGTGTCAATATGGAAAGGCTCATAGTCTTCCATTTGACAAATCGCAGACTAGGTGTAAAGAACCATTGGAGTGTATCCATGGTGATCTAATGGGACCAACCGTCACCGATAGTCTTGGAGACAGCAGATACATGCTGGTGCTGATTGATGACTACTCTAGATACACTTGGGTGTATTTCATGAAGGAAAAGTCAGATGCTTTCCGGTTGTTTGTGGAGTTTAAGGAGCTGGTGGAGGACCGGCTTGGCCTGAAGATCAAGAAGTTGAGGACAGACAATGGTGGTGAGTTTATCTCCTCCGAGTTCTCTAACTTTTGCAGCAAGCACGGAATCCAAAGAGAGATCACTTGTGATCATACTACACAACAAAATGGAGTAGCAGAGCGGAAGATCCGTCATTTAACGGAAACCAGTAAGTGTTGGGTTCATGCAAAAGACATTCCTAGGTCCTTCTGGGCAGAGGGAATGTATTACGCATCTTATGTCATCAATCGGATGTCTCTGAGTTCGATCAACATGAAGTCTCCCTTTGAGATGTTGTTAAAGGAGAAACCTAGCGTGGAACGCCTTCGGGTGTTTGGATCAACCTGCTTCGTACATGTCCTGGATACTCTAAGGACTGAGCTAGATGCAAAGGCAAGGAGGCTTGTCTTTATGGGCTATGATGAACGGAAGAAGGGATGGAAGTGTATGGATACAGTAACGCGGAAGTTCGTCGTTTCCAGGGACGTGGTCTTCGACGAGCTAACATCATATAGAGGTAGCTCATCTGTGGAGCTACCAGAGAGCAGGTTGGATGAAGGGCAGGAGGAGGCTGTTGAAGATCTTCAAGTGGAGCTGCCTGTGTCACCAGGAGCTCCAGGTGTTTCAAGCTCTGGGGCAGAGACTTCTGGTTCAGGAAGCAGGGGGAGCGTTGCTCCAAGTTTGCCCCGGAATGGAGCTAATTCTGAAGAAGCAGCGGAGGTGGTGAGAAAGGATCAGACTCTTCGGAGATCAAAGAGTACCATCAAGCCTCCAACTCGTTATAGCGAAGGAAACACGGTGAGCTTTGTCTCCTGTTTCTTCGCAGGCTCTCTAGACGAGCGAGAGCCTTCTAGCTTTAATGAAGCCACTGGAGTCAAAGAGTGGGAAGATGCCATGGATAAGGAGATGGCTGCCCTCAAGAAGAATGAGACCCGGGACCTTGTTCCCAAGGTTGATGGCATTACTCCTGTGACTTGCAAGTGGGTTTACAAGCTGAAGAAAAAAAGCGGATGGAAGCATCAAGAGGTACAAGGCTCGCCTTGTTGCTCGAGGGAGACTATGAAGAGACGTTTAGCCCTGTTGCAAAGATGACTTCAGTTCGGGTGGTGTTGGCCTTGGCAGCTTGCCAAGGTTGGAAGATGTAGCAGCTGGACGTAAAGAATGTCTTTCTTTACGGGGAAATAGACAAAGACATCTTCATGAATCAATCACTGGGATACGTTTCTGAAGAATATCCAGGCTACGTCTGCAAGCTCCGGAAGGACCTTTATGGTTTCAAGCAGGATCCTTGAGCTTGGTATGGAAAGATCGCAGAATACCTCCAGTTCTGCGGTTATCTTGCTTCTAATTCAGACTCGAGCTTGTTCATCAAAAAGAAGGGGGAGCTTCTGGTCTTGGTGCTGTTGTACGTGGATGATATGATCATCACGGGTAACTCCAAGGAGGAGGTAGCTAGGCTCAGGTCCGAGCCAGTTATACGCTTCGAGATGAAAGACTTGGGGGAGCTTCATCACTTTCTCGGTCTCGAAGTGGAGAGTAAGAAGAGCAGGATACTCGTTTCCCAGAAAGGATATGCGGATCGTATTGTGAAGCGATTCGGCATGAGAGAGTGGAAGAGTTGCTCTATTCCTCTGGATTCAGGGCTGAAGCTACCACGGGATGAGGGAAGGGCTCTTCCAGATCCCTTGGTGTTCCGGGCTCTGGTTGGGAGCTTGATCTACCTGACAATTACAAGGCCAGACATTGCTTATGTTGTTGGCCGCGTAAGTTGGAATATGGCGGAGCCTCGAAAGCCTCATCTTGTGGCGGGGAAGAATATCTTGAAGTATGTGAAGGCTACTTCTGATATGGGTCTCCTGTAAAAGAGAGACACGAGCTTCAACTTGCTCGGTTACACAGATGCTGATTATGAGGGAGACTCAGACGATCGGAGGTCGACGTCTGGTTATGTTTTCACATGTGGATCAACGGGCATCTCGTGGTGCAGTAAGAAACAGGACTCAGTGTCCATCTCTACTACGGAAGCGGAGTACAAGGCTTCGGCCTTGGCAGCTCGAGAAGCCATCTGGCTTAGGAGGCTAGTAGAAGACGTCCATGACAAAGTGTCAGGTCCTACTCTGCTCCGCGGTGACAACGAGAGTGCTCTCAAATTGGTGAACAATCCAGTTTGTCACGCAAAGACCAAGCATATAGAGATCGATCACCACTTCATTCGGGAGAAGGTGTTGGAGGGGTCTTTTATGGTCGAGCATGTTCAGAGTGAGGACAACATTGCTGATATCTTCACCAAGGTGCTGGCGAAGGGGCCATTTGTTCGGTTACGGGGACTGCTGGGTTTGGTCACCACTTCTCACTTCAAGGGGGAGAGTTGAAATTGTGAAGTGAAATCGGGGGTTCATCAGGCAGACCGCGCGGCCTGGGCGGACAGTCTTGCGGAATGATAATGTGGCATGGGCGGTCTGATGTTGCGGCATGGTGATGTGTTCTTAGAAGGCAGTCGAGCGGATAGCTTCCCTATCCGCGGAGTCCGGCAAGGTGCAGACTGTTCTTGGAGATCGGGAGATCGGCTTTGGCTTGAGCCCTTGATCTCCTCTGGTGGTGCGGTTAGGAGGTAACCGCGGAGTTCGCGGTTAGACGAGCTGTGTTGGAGCTGGCGAACTGGGTGGACTATTATTATTATCTGCGGAGCTCGTGCCAGAGGTTCTCCGGTTAGGGACTTGTTCACAATTTGTGACAAGTCCAGGTTGATCGCAGAGTCTGCAATGCCCGCTGGTTGACCGAGCGGTCTGTGCCTTTGGTCGTGGACTGTGTTATTGCGGGCTGGTGCGGTATCCGCTGGTATGCGGACTAGCTTCCTGTCCGGCCTCCCTTGATAGCAGGAGGATAGACTGGTGTCCTGTCTTGTCCATGCGTACTGGGCGGACTGTTTTGTACTAGCTGCGGGCTGGGGTGGTGTTCCTATCTCATGTGGCGGTGACCACACTCCTTCCCGTGCCTATAAATAGGACCCCCCTGTCACATCATAATTAAGAAGAGTGAACAGTAAGTGAGCGGGAGTTAGTGTTGCAGTCTCGGATTTTCTGTTCGCGCGAGTTGAGAAGTCTAATCGGTTGCTTTTGCAGGTTGTGCGGCTAGCACTGAGGAATCAGGTGTTTGGTTCTGACTGCGGTCGGGAATCAGTGGAGCTCGCAGTTATCAACCAGCGGTTAAGCTGCAGGTCGCGGTTAGCGATCAGCGGTCTTCTCTACTTCAACACTTTTCCAGTTCAATAAGTTGTCCGCCAGTGGGCAGTTTGTTTCTCTGTTCGGCAGCACTGTTCGCGATATAACTGGCCGCCAGACGACCTCTGCGGTCAGGCGGTTTGCGGTTTTCGGACAGCTCTTCTTCAGCTTGAATAACGGGTAGTCCGCGCGGGCTCGCGGGCTCAGCGGACTTCGTTGTTCAGTTCGGCAAGGGCGGTGGTCTCGGCGATCTCAGTCTCTGTCCGCACGGCTTCTTGTTTTTTGTTGTTTCCTGCTTCTCTGTTTTACTTGGCGAAATTATGTCTCGCCATGTATACAACTTGCTGTAAAGAAGATTATTAATACATGACCTGCTTGTTGCTTTTCTTGCATCTGGTTTATTGAGCGTGAGTGTTCCTACGCCTGATTCTCATTTTCCGCTTGATCAAGGTATCATCTTGATAGATCTGAAAGTTTTACTTGGTATCAGAGCTATTTCCTGATCATCTTGAGAAATTTTAACAGTTTCGGCCTCGAGGTGTACATCCACGAGTAAACGGGAGTGGGCCGGCTCAGTGCGCCCTCCTGGAACGGATGCTTCGGTTGTCCTGTTGCTTCTCTTTGCCATTGAAGCTGTTCTTTGGAAACTGCCGAGTTGAAAGTTTCGTACTGAGTACCGCTATGAAGAGGGTACGGTCTTCGAAGGATGTTGGGAGTTTGTTTCCCACAGACGGCGTCAAATTGTTGCGGTCTAACTCGACGTCCCGGTCGGGCCGGTAAAACTTCGACCGTCTTAGCTCTCGGAACGGTCGAGCGCGCACACAGCCAAATGAATAAGTCGATTGTACACAAGCAATTTTAACGTGGAAAAACCCCTCAACTAGGTAAAAAACCACGTGACCGGATCTGTGCCAGTCAAAGTCCACTATTCTCGTTCTGTTACAGCTTGTGGGAGAAATCGAGGGTGACAGGCCACCTCTCGTTATAATTTTGAGGGTGAGAGAGTGCTTTGCACGCGGCGGATGACAGGCTGTCACGCCGGGAGTTGTTACAAATTGTACTTCGTGTAGGTGGTCTTGCGTTAGCGATTTGCAGGATCTGGCCGTAGAGCGGAGCACTGGGACTTGCGAGAGCCGCCTGGAACTCGGGCAACTTTGCTTCGCCGGATAGCTTCGACTTGACTCTCTTTTAGCTCGGGTGCGGCTCGTAGGAGGAAATCTGCGGAGCTTCCACCTGAGGAAGAAGAAGACTCAGAGGGAAAATGTTAGGAAATTAGGAGGTATGGGGCTCCTTTTATAGGATCCAGGAGGTGGTTACGGTGGTTACGCTGCTATCCGCGCACCGTAACACATGCATGAATTATTTTACTACGGTTTAAATGCGTGTATTTGGCTATTGGGAGACCATTATTTATTTAATAAAATATTAATTAAATCTTCCCCCACTAACCTGGTGGTTAGTGGGTGGTTACGCATAGATCGGACGACCAACCTCCCCCCCCCCCACCACCACCACCATGGTTATTAGGATCGCGATTCGGATCGAATGATCTTACGATCCTACGATGCAGATTTTGTCAATCGATCCAGATCTTATCTAGGATCTAAATTGACACATCTATGACTGGGATTGCGATCCGAATCTTAGGATCTTTAGGATCGCGATCCTGACAGGATTCTATCGGTCTGGCCAAAGGTAACTAGAAACATGTGCAACCTTATCCCGATCTCATTCAACCGGTCTAACGCCCATAACCCATTGTTTAACCTTATCACAATCCCGCCCCATACTCCATCACAAAATCATATCATGCTGCTTTACTGTATCTCAAGTGTCGATTGTCGGCTGCAAACTGAGGCCAAGAGTGGCTTCTTCGGTCGCTTCTAGTCCAAATTTGCTTTTATTGTGAATAAACATTTGGTGTCTTACCTGAAATTGAAATTGAACTTAATATGATATTATCCCTTTTATTTAATTATTCAAAAAAATAAATATAGTTATTCACATACTGCTCAATTTATTGTTTTTTTTTGTTATTTGAGCATGTAATTTAATGATACAAAATTCAATTTTATTTTTCCAGTCTTAATTTATGAATATTGTAGTATCTTGAGATCCACGATCCGATCCTACGATCTGATCCGATTCAGCCTCAAAACGATCCCACTTAGGATCTCAATCCTGACAACCTTGCCCTCCACTGATCGGACGGTGTGGGGGGGGGGGGGGGGGCAACCTCCACAGGCGGCCGGCAAACTTGCCCTAGTTCGTCGGCGAGGGGAGGTTCACCGTCGGCGACCAAGGAGGGGCGGCCGGCTTGGCCGCCCCTTGGCCGCAAGGCGACGACCAAGGACGGGGCGGCCTGCGGCTCCCCATTGGTCGCAAGGCGGCGGCCGGCCCTTGGCTGCAAGGAGGCGGCCAATGGAGGGGTGGCCGGCGGCCGACCCTTAGCCGCAAGGAGGCGGCCAAGGAGGGGGAGGCTGGTGGCCGACCCTTGGCCGCAAGGAGGCGGCCAAGGAAGGGGCGGCCGGCGGACGGCCCTTGGTCGCAAGAAGGCGGCCTCCGCCCCTTGGCCGCAAGGCGGCGGCCAAGGGGGAGGGCGGTCGGCGGCCGAGGAAGGGGCGGCGGCCGGCGTCCAGTGTGACGGCGCCAGTGGAGGTTCCCTTGGTGCGCGTAATGGGATCGGCCTGCGGGAGGATCGAGTGTGGCGATCGTGTGTGCGGTCAAACCCATGATCCTCACTCCTCTTGGGTGGAGATCACGGGGGTGGTGGCTATGTGCACCCCCTCTTCTTATTATAAAATGGGGGTCATCCCCAACAAATGTGATAAGTGCTTATGAGCCACAAGTATTTAAGACCAACGTTTGTTGTATACTTTCTTAAGAAGTACTTGGAGAATCAAAAGGTTGTGCGCCTACAAATAAAGAATCTTGGTGGTAGAAAGAGGAAGTGCAAGACAAATTGAGGGCAAAGAGGATCAACTATAAAACACTCTACGCTTGTACGAATGATGAAAACTTGGCAAAGTATAATGTCACAAAAAAGAGGCTAAACATATAGTAAGTAAAGCAAGAAGTCAAGCTTAAATTTTTTTTATAAGCGGATACCAAATATAGAGAGCGTGACATATAAAATTGCTCGAGCTAGAGAGAGGAAGACAAGATATTTAAGCCAAGTTAAATGCCTAAATGATGAAATAGATACAGTTTTGACGGATGATGTGGCTAATTAAAGAGCGATAGAAAAGATATTATCAACTCTATAATGAAACAAAAGACAATGAACTAAATTTGGAAGAGTTAAGTAAATCGAATGAGTATAAGAACATAATGTTTTATCGTAAAATTCAAGTATCGAAGGTAAATAATACTCTAAAGAAGATGAAAAAAGGAAAGACGGTTGCGCCAGAAGATATACTCACTGAAGTATGAAAATGTTTAAGGAAAGAAAGAATGTTGTGGCTTACACATTTCTTTACTAAAATACCGAAGTCAAAGAGAATGTCGGACTAATAGAGAGAAAGTATCTTGATACCTTTGTATAAGAACAAAGATGATATACAAAAATGTATTAATTACAGAAGTTTTAAATTAATGAGTAATATCATGGAACTATAAGAACGAGTAATAGAAAAAAAAGTAAGACGGGAGACTAGCATCTCGGAGAATCAATTTGGATTTATGCCAAGACGGTCAACCTTGGAAGCTATACATCTCTAGAGGAGACCTATTGACAACTATCGAGAAAGAAAACAAGATTTGCATACGCTGTTTATCGATCTTGAGAAAGCTTAAGATATGATTCCAAGAGAGATCTTATGGAGAGACTTAGAAAAGAAAGGTGTAAATGTATCACACATTGACATAATCAAAGATATGTATACAAATTCAGTGACGAAGGAGAGGACATCTGGAGGATTAACACAAGAATTCTCTATCATTATTGGCTTACATTAAGGTTCAGCTTTAAGCTCTTATCTCTTTACCCTTATCTTATATGTGCTCATCAGACATATTCAACAAGCAATACCTTGCTGTTTATTGTTTGTGAATGATATCGTTTTAGTCGATGAGACGCACGAGGATGTTAACGTAAAACTTGAATCTTGGCGAGACACTTTATAAAAGAGGAGTTTTAGGTTGAACAGGGAAAAACAGAGCATATCTTAAATTTAGTAGTGCAAGAAAAATAGATGACTTTGTTATCAAGTTGGGTGATCAAGATATTTCTCGCAGCAGGTGCATTAAATATTTTGGATTGATAGTTCAAAAAGATGGATGTGTTGATAAAAATGTGATACATAAAGCAGGTTGGCTGAAGTGAAGAGATGTGTCAGGAATCTTATGTGATTGTAAAGTATCATTAAAACTAACATGTAAGTTTTACTGTACTGCAATTAGACCAATGATGTTTATGGTTCTGAGTGTTGGGCAGTGAATTGCGCCAATGAGAAAAAAAATGGGAGTTGCGAAGATGAGAATGCTTAGGTGGATGTGTGAATACACGAGAGTGGATAAAATTAGCAATGAATGTATCATGGATAAGACAGGAATGTAAAAAATTGCAGAGAAAATGTGTGAAGCTCAACTAAGATCTCTTGGACATGTGTTGTTGGGACCAGAACCTGACCCCAAGAAGAGTTCAGACCCAAAGGGGGTAGCCCGCACCTACTTCTCCTAAGCAAAAGCGTCTGACCGGTGACTTAGAATTAGGAGCAGACCCTGAGCTATAGCGTGGAGGTCCCACCACACACCCAGAAGATCAAAGAGAGTTTCTCCTCCCTAGCCAATGCTGAGTTGGGCACCTTGGAGGGCACTGGAAGCCAACCAAAGTTAACCAGAGGAGGAAGAAGCCAAAGAATCAGATCTCCTCCAAAGGTGCCCTTAAGGGTCTATTTATAGTTTTCTAAACTTGGCCTACAAATAGAGAAATCCCGCCTTTTGGTTCTACTATACACAACCCGAATTGGTCTGCGAACAACAAAATTTCGTTGTTTGGAGAGGCTATTAGCAGACCTAAAAAGGTATCCTAGGAGCTTGGACTCGCCCCTGGGAGCTTGGACTCTCCCCTGGGAACCTGTACTTGCCCTTGGGTGCTTGGACTCGCCCCTAGGTGCCTGGACTCGCCCCTGGGAGTCTAGACACTCCCCTGGGTGTCTGGACTCGCCCCTGGGAGCCTGGACTCGAACCTGGGTTCCTGGACTCACCCATGGGTGCCTAGACTTGCCCCTGGGTTCTTGGACTCATCAATGGGAGCCTGGACTCACCCCGGGGAGCCTAGACTCTCCCGTGGGAGCCTAAACTCTCCCCTAGGAGCCTGGGCTCACCCATGGGCGAGGGGGGGGGGGGGGCGGGGGGACTTCTTCAGCACTCTTCCTAGGGAGATGAGATCCTCCAAGCCATTATTGGTCATCTCTGATCTCGACAAATTACGGGTTATACATGTGTAAAAGTGACCATTATAGGCACCTGTTAGGCGTTGTGAGAGTTTAGTCATTATGAATGTTAAACGAGGGAGGGGTAGACCAATAAGGACTTGAAATGAAACTATAAGGAAAGACATTAGTGAGATTATGAATAAAATAAAGCACAATGATGACAAAGGATCCATATAGTCAACCCACTATAGTGGGATAAAGGCTCGAGCGATGTTGTTTTTGTTTATACATATATATATACTATATTAAAAAGAAGTATCAATTACATGTCCGTGGCATGGTAAAAAAGACATCTGCATAATCACAACATTCCATCAAAAAACAATCAAAATATTCCAACGTCCCTAAACCACGGATCGCAAAAAAAAATGTTAAAAACCCGCTGCCCCCTCCCGCGCCCTAGATCTATCGCTCCCTCGCTCCCGCACCGCTGCACGCTCGCTCTTCTTCTCACCTACGGTCTTCGCCTTTGAAATCCACACTGCTCACCGTCGTCGTCGCTCATCCTGCCACCTTCTATCCCGCAAAACGCCGATACCCTCAATTCTACACCGCCTGGGAAACTACGTTCGGCGAATCGGCACCGCGTTCGGCCGTCTATCATGCCCAGCCGACGATGGCGCTGAAATGAGGACGTCGAAGAAGCCCGTTGGTGTAGTTTATCTAAAGGTATATTTCTCCTTCAAATCAACATCTCCACCACTCTTATCATGCTTTTAACATCAAAAATTTCTTCCTGGAAGATGGCGTTAATACCCACCGCTCTTTCTTTACTTCAAATCAGGAATTCCTTCTCTATTTTTAAAAAAATTTCCACATAGTTTCTATATTTTCGAGATTTACAGCTGTTCTTTCCCATGTACTCGCATTGTATCTGGATCTATAGTCAGATGGTCTTTTCAATGTTATTACCGACTGAAATCATTACATTTTTGTCATAAAATTGTTGCACTGTATCTGAATTTATTTGTTGTTTTATTTTTGTCATATTTCGTATTACAATCATGTTAGATTCTTGACCTTAAAACTTCGCCTGCTGCAATTAGAAATTAGATAAAATGTATCAAAGCTTCCATAAAAATTAGATGTGTTTTAGTGAACGAATTATGGCTGAAGCTCTGCCAATTCAAGTAAGGTATAATAATGCTAGATTCTCTAGCAGGCATCCTTATGAAATCTTCGATGAATTTTTGCAAAGAGATGGAAACGATTTTGGATAGTTTGTTGATACTGTGTTGGATTAATAAAGAGCTGTTGGCTTTAGTTAGTCTGAAGATATAGAATTTCTAGGAACTGAATCAATTATTGTAATAGAAGTCATGGATATAGATTTAGTGATTATGAATAAAGAGAATGTTGTGGAAGTTGTTTCTTGGGGTTTAGAAAGGTGTTTTGACAGGAGAAAATCAGATTTACAAGTATGTCGTGAGCTTTCCCTTTTTTTTAAATCTTCTGAAAATGGAAATGAATATGGGAATGACAACCTGAAATCAAGAACTCATCTCTCTCTATATCTCTCCTACAACCTGAAATCAAGAACCATCTCTCTCTATATATATCTCTCCTTATTCACAAAGTTTTGCATGAGATTATGTGAAAAATTCAATTTGCAAGAATCCGCGATGATTAGTTCTTATGGCTACTGCACGGCCTAACTCGAACTCGACTAAATTGTGTCATTTTATTCATTATTCTGGCTTTAGTCCGCCTGAATCTTAAAATCTATCTCCTCTATAATTTCTATAATCTTAAAATCTATCGCCTGAATCTACATCTCGCAGCCGGTGTCGCCGACCTCTTGAGGAGCGATCCTACCTCTGACGATCTCCGCAGAAAACCTTCCCGCACCCGACGATCCCCACGGCCAGCCGTTCTCTTTACGCCAGTCGCCGATCAGGACAAACCCCCCAAGATTCCATGTGAGAACACCCTCTTCTCTCCCTCAAACAGACGATTTTGTTTGAAATATTTGCAAGTCTCGCTCGGATGAAATAGGGCCAAAATTTGAGGCGGATACGCAAGTACTCAAATCATCGTTCCTATATCAAGAAGCTAAAAAACTGGTGCAGAGGATTTTTCATGGTGAATCCTAACCACATCTTCAGTTAAGATTTGAACACTGAAACCTACAGCAGAGGTTTCACCTGCGATGCTCGAGTTCGAACTCCATCAAAATCTGCTCCAAAAAAACTGCTTCATAGTTTTTGGCATACATAGTGCATATAATTGCTTATTAATGCAGCTCAAAAAAACTGCTTCATAGTTTTTGACATGCATAGTCCATGTTTTTTAGTTTTTTAGTTTGGTTTCCACTATTTCAATTGGTTAAGGAATAAAATAATGATTCATTTTCAGAATCATGACGTTGATTGTTTTTAGCTATATTTCCAAGATTCTGCTGCACTCGATCTCAAGCTGCCCCTGATTGGACAATGCACGAGATACTCTAAAGTTTTGATATTCTGTATCATTATAAAAAAAAATTTACAGAAGAAATGAAATTTAAAAGTAATATATTTATTTTTGATAAATCTCTATTTTGCAGATCATATGTTTTGTTAGATGATTAAGAGACTACACTTCATTTGCGTTAAAAGTGATGGATATCTATTGTGGTATATGTTCAGGTAAGGTTCAAATTTATTTTTGTTAATGTGATTTGGAACGAGTTTATATTGTTATAACATCAGCATAGCTTTATTCAATTCAGAAACTCTATCGTCAATGTCAATTTCTATATAACCAAGCATTTGTTGATACCAATTTGTAGTTGAAAGTCATTCTTAGATGTTTATCGTTGCCCACGACAAATTGCCCCTCCTACCAAAAATGTCGCCTCCAGCCAAAAATGTTGTCGTCAACAAAATTTGTCACCGCCCACGAAAAATGCCGCTCCCACGAAAAATGTCGCTCCCACGACAATTGCCGCTCCCAAGACCAATGTTGCCCCCACCACAAATGTCGCACCAACGACCAATGTCGCACCTACCACAAATGTCGCACCCACCACAAATGCTGAACCCACGACAAATGTCGCACACACGACAAATGTCGCACATACGAAAAATGGCCCCCACGACAAATGGTGCCGCCCACGACAAATGTCACTGCCATGATAAATGTCGCACCCACCACCAATGTTGCCCCCACGACAAATGTCGCCCCCACGACAAATGTCGCCCCCACGACAAATGTCGCTCCCATGGCAAATGTCGTTGTCGCACCCACGTCAAATGTCGCACCAACGACATATGTCGCACCCACGACATATGTGGCACCCACGACAAATGCCCCCCGGGCCGAAGGCCCGTGCCTGTCACTTGTATATATATATATATATATGGGTCCGCTGGAAATCAGCGTTACGCGGATTTAAGTCATATCCACGCTTTTTCATACCAGCCGTTGGATCTAATCCAACGGCTAGGATTAAGCACTGATAGGTAAAAAGAAACAGCGAACCCGATCAGCAAATGTTCGGGATAACCCAGGACCGCATCCTGGCCCAAAGTGGGGTCGCACTCGCGCGAGCGAGAGCGCTGGCTCGCGCGCACGAGCTTAGTAAATGATGGGAAAGATTGTTATATAAACAGCAATTTGACATTGTTACTGGCGGTGTGGGACTAAAGTCCCGCACCGCTTGGAACTCGTCTGCGTTAAACCCGAATGTTGCTGCCCTATCTTCTCTTAGAAGTGTGGAATTAGATATAAAGTCAGTGAAGAGAGTTAAAATGGGGAGGGGAAGGGAAAAGCTGTGAAGATGCGCTTGTAGCGGCCGAAAGCAAAGAAGCTTCATCTTAGTTTTTGAATTGCTCTGGGCCGAGGGAGAGCACATATTGGCATCATGCTGCAGGAAAAGTAGAACTCGCCTGCGATAGCTGCTTGGAAGTGCTCCGGGTACTCGAGACCGACTGACGGAGATCATGATAAGCCAGAGAAGCGGGAGATGGTGGGTGGTGACAATACAAGGGTTGTGATTTTACTTCCCAAAGAGTTTTTATTGATTTGAGATTCTATCAAAGGGCTGATATTTATTTGATGCTGGAATGCTGATTTTATTTTAAAATAGCAATTGATATTAGGGTTATTTACCGGGGGCTTCTACTCAAAGTTTACATAATTACCGCTTGCCCCCTCTAACTTTTGAAAGTTTATATATATATATATATTTGTGTGTGTGTGTGCGAACGCCAAACATCAACTATGAATTAATAAGAATAAAGTTGGTATATTTTTCCAGTTATTCTTCAGACATTTGACGAATTACGGTCAAAGCTACTGTTTGACTAGAATTAGCTCTTATTCTACATCAAGAAATTAATTGTTATTGCTGTCAGAAAGAATTAAATAATTCTACATTCAAACTTGGAGAAGACACGAGGAAAACTCAGGAAAATTAAAAAGGTATCTATTCAACACAAGAATAGCAAGATGAAATGCAAAGGCATAGTGGTGGTAATAAAAAAATTACCTTCTTAGTGGCAATAAGCTCAGCTTCCAATGCATCCACGCGGCGCATAGCTGCAGTGAGCAACTCCTCTTTTACATGAGGCATCTCAGATGGTTTCGTTTGAAGAATATCGACTTTTTTTTCAAGTTCTCCAATCCTTCCCAAAACAGAAGAACCTGACTCTACTCCTACAGACCCAGAGGTTGGTTGGCAATGTTGTTCCACTTTTGGTGCTTCTGGAGTCGTCTTTGTAAGCTTCTTAGTCACATTCCCGGGGAGGGAACGAAGCATATTAAACACCTTCATGACGAAAACTAGAATAATCACCATGATTTGTGTTTTTATACGAGGAAGCTCAGAGCTATCGTCTGAAGGAGGGCAGCCACCTGCAATGATAATAATGGAATGTTCAGTAAAAAAAGAATTTCCTATGATCTGTAGTAAGGGAAAAGATGACATGTATTTGAAAATATTGAAGAGATTATGTACAAAGAAGGAAGTGGGTCAAGTCCACACCTTCATATGATTTGTATTAAGAGATGGTGCAGAACATATATCGAGAGGGTGTAAAAGAATTTCATTGAAAGAGAGTAACAAAAATTTTCTTATAGTTCATAACGTCCTACATTAGGCAATTGAAGGTTCATGTTGGACAATAAGTTGTTGAACTCAACTGCCTTTAACACTGCAAGATCTAAGATTTTAAATTAAATAAGACAGTACCGTGCACAAAGCATCCCTGCGCAACAAGGACCTTGGGAAGGGTCCCACCACAAGGGAGAAATGTAGGCAAACCTTACCCTGCATTTTTGTAAGAGGCTGCTTTCAGGACTCGAACTCATGCCTCAAGGTCACACGGCAACACCTCAACCGGTGCGCCAACGATCCCCTTCATTTAAGATTTTTAATTATTTACAAAAATTTATTTCAGAGTCCAACTAATATTAGCAACAACGTTGTCACCATCAATTGAGGTATTATGCCCGTTATTCATAGTTTTGTGCGTTAATTAGAAATAAAATAATTTTTATTCAGTAGAGAATTTTACAAGATTTATTTAGGCGTGATTTAGGGTGGATGTGTGGACACACGAGATTGGATAAAATTAGGAATGAATATATTAGGGATAAGACAAGAATATCACCAATTGAAGAGAAGATGCGAGAAGCTCGACTAAGATGATTTGGACACGTACAAAGGAGACCATTAGAGGCACCTGTTATGCGTTGTGAGAGTCTAGTCACTAGGCATTTTAAACGAGGGAGGGGTAGACAAATAAAGACTTGGAAAGAAACTATAAGGAAAGACATGATGTACTTAGGTATTAGAGAGATTATGACAAAAGATAGGGCGCAATGGAGACAAAGGATCCATATAGCCGACCCCACTATAGTGGGATATAAGTCTTGAGTGTTGTTGTTGTTGTTATTTAGGCGTGATTTAGAAGTTCGCGAGAGCATTTGACACTCAGTGTGGACCTTAAGCAATGGCATTTTGGCATCTAAGTTCGATCATAACCTTATGGTTCTTAACACTTACGAAACCGATGCCTCCCATTTCATTCACGACCGCCTATTGACTACTTCCCTTTCATCTGTAACCGACACTTTTCTCTCGCCATCGATAACAAGGTTCTCTAGGTCTCGCCTTCAAGCAATTGACCCAGAGAGCAACCGATCTTCCCATTTCCCCCTATTGATGGGCCCAGACGAGTCTTTCCTCCTCGACCTTCACATCCAATGACACTCCCTCTTCATTCCTCACATTTAATTGACAGATCTTCGGTCCTCACATTAATCAAATCATCATGTTGATTTCAGTAAGTCTTGCGCAACCATTAATAGTTCAAGCAAACAATCCACATTTACTTCTCAATCTAAACCCATTCTTCATTCTATTGTGACTCCTTGCAGTGGTTGTCCCTATAGTCCTCACAATGACTCGAATCTAGGAGGTTGAAATTGTTTGGCAAGTCTTAGTCTTCTCCTTCCTTTATCTCGATTATTATCCCCTTTCCTTCACTTAAGAACTCATTGTTAGATTTTCGGAGCAACCCTACCACGAAGAAGGTGGATTCTAAATGATTTTGGTACACACATTAATGAATTTAGGGTTCTTGGTGTGGATCGGAGAAAGGACATTACATGATTCCATTTTACCCAGAGAATCATGTCGTCGCGCTGCATTTATAGACATAAAAATGTAGAGGTAAGAAAACATTTTATTTTTTGGCAAGACATATCACCAAACTTGTAGCATTGATTTTAGATGCTCATGACTCCTTACATAGATAAGCACTTCAAGTGTGATTTATATTGTTTAATGCATTGAATGGTAAGACATAACAAATATAAGAGATGATTGCTATGTTAACAGAAACATTAAAGCTTTAACTTTTGTTATCAGTTAGGGGGCATGAGAGAGTTTCCTCTTATGATTGATGAAAGCACACTATCATACTAATAGGGAACACAGTAGAGTTTATGAGCCTTAAATAGGGGTCGATGATCCATTCTTTCACATATGGAAACATTTAAATGCAAGGTTGTGCCCCATGCTAGGGACGCATCATAGTACCTTAGTTGTCAATAAGGACTCAAATGTTAGGATATGCTTAGTAAATTATGAAACTAATACTAAGAACAATATGAACTAGGACCTTCTCAGTTTTAAATAAGAACTCAGAACTCAAAAATATTTGCACTTTAATGAATTAAAATTATGACCAGAACTTGAAGACATGATTAAGTGTAGAAAAATACAATTTATGCTATTATGTTTTATTTCATGTTAAAACATGCATAATTACCATGTTTAGAAATCATGTTTCCTAGTTCCAGTTGCGCATATTTAAATATTCATACATATTTACCTATGTTTTTTTAGTGTCAAGGAAGGAAGAGTCTTTCTTACTCATCAGTGTGTTGATCCCGTCTTCAAATTTTTTTACAGGGAGCACAAATTGGGAGATTTGCTTAGGATGATATTTTGAGGGTTTTATATAGTATACGTTTATGTCATGTCTTTTATTTCAAATTGGATTGGACTTTTAGTACTTATGGACTCATTTAAGTATCAATATTCAGTTTTGGTTTCGATTTACATTAAGTTGGGTCCGTGATTAAGGTATTGAAATAATTATTTTAACCTTAGCTACAGTCGTTACTGTTTTTATTGACGACATTCTGGTGTATTCAAAGAATGGAGATGAGCATGTCGCACTCCTCAAGATTATTTTGAGTACTCACAGAGAGAACAAGTTATTGAAAAAATTTCTAAGTGCGAGTTCTGGCTTCCTAAATTGCCTTTCTGGGACACATTGCTAGTCAGAGAGGACTCTTAGTTGATCCAAATTAAATAGAAGCAATCAGAGATTGACCGAGGTCGAAAGAAGTTGTTGAGGTCCGCAGATTTCTTGGCTTAGCATGTTATTACAAAGATTTAATAAGGAATTCTCAAGGATAGCTCTATCATTGACTTTGTTCACCTGGAAAGGGAAGTCTTCAGTTGGACAGTGGAATGTGAATTGGTATTTGAGGCGTTGAAATCAAGGCTAATGATTGCACCCATATTGTGTTTACCTTAGGGTGTGGAGGGCTTTCAGATTTATAGTGATGCTTTGGGTCAAGGTTTGGGATGCATCCTTATGAAATATGGGAAGGTCATAGTGTTATCATCAATGCAACTGAAGTACCACGTGAAGAACTACCTTGTAACCAACTTGGAGTCAGGTGAAGTCATCCACGCACTGAAGATTTGAATACATTACTGACATAGAACTCATTGTGAAGTCTTTACAGATCATAAAAGCCTGAAGTATTTCATTACACAGAAGGAGATCAATATGAGATATCGTAGATGGTTGGAGTTTCTGTCAGATTATGATATGGATATTCAGTACTATCCTGAAAAAATAAATGTAGTAGCGGATGCGCTTAGCATAAAGGGCACGGGCTACTTTCTCATCTCTCAACAGGAGGAATTAGTTCAAACACTAGAAAGACTAGAGATCAATGTGTTTTCATATGCTAGTGCGGGTTCTGTGACCTTAAGTTAGGTAGAGATCACATATTATATTAATGATAAAATTATATAGGAGTTATCTTTGGATTCGAAGATGATAGATTTTTGGGAGTTAACTCAGTCCAGACAAAAAAAACATTATGATTAAGGGTGATTTATTGCTATGTGAAGGGAGAATCCATGTCTTGAATGTTAATCATCGCCGAGAGGATATAATTGTGGAGCTTATAATTCCAGGTACTCTATAAATCCTGATAATCCAAAAATATATGCAGATCATAAGAAGTCCGTTAGGAGGTTAGGAATGAAAGGTGATGTTGAGTATACTGGGAAATGTGAGACTTGTAAGCTGGTTAAAGCAAAATATCAGAGACTATAGGGTAAGTTGCAATCACATCCTATTCCAAATTGAAAATTTGAAGACATCCCGATGAATTTCATGCATGAACTTCCAAGGTCTCGAAGTGGGAATGATTCCCAATGAGTTATTGTAGATTATCTAACAAAGGTTGCTCATTATATTCCCAATAAGAGACAGATCGGGCTCCAAAATTAGCTTAGTTGTATGTGGATGACATTGTTCGACTACATGGTGTTCCAAAGTCGATCATTTCAGTCAGGGATGATAGATGTGCTTATAAAGATTGAAAATACGTAAAAGAATGCCTAAGTACTAAGTTAAAATTTAGCACAGTGTTTCATTCTCAAACTGATGGACAAACAAAGTGTAACAATAAAATTATGAAAAACTTGTTGTGTATGTGTATTTTATATTTTGGAGGTAAGTGAGAAATGTTACCTTTGGTATAATTCTTCTACAATAATAATTTTTAGCCAAGTATTGGAATGACATCATTCGAGGCTCTTAACGACAAAAGTTGTCACACACCATTATGCTGGGCTGAAAGTGAAAAGATCACGTCGAATAAGGAATCATGGATTGATAAGAGCACAGATAGAGTCAAGCTCATTCAGCAGTGCATGAAGATAGCTAAGGATAAATAAACCAAAGTATTATGACCAGTGACAGAACAACATAATTCAACCTTGGAGATTTTGTTAATCTCAAAATCAAACTTGCTAAGGGTGCATCTAGAATTAAGAGGACGAAAAAGTTGAGTCAAAGATTCATTGGTCCATTCAAAGTACTTGAACACATTGGTGAGGTTGCTTACACGTTATCCTTACCTGAGGAGATGAGTGTATTATATGTTGTGTTTCATGTCTCCTATCTGAGAAGAGCGGTCAGAAATCCTAATCAGGTGATCAGTACAGAGGATGCACAGATCGAATCAAATCTTAGTATCGGTAATAAACCAATTAGAATTATTGACTCGAGGATTCAGAAACTAAGAAATGTATATATTTGTTTTGTGAAGATATTTTGGATGAATTGGGTCGACCAGAGTATACATGGGAAAAAGAAGAAGAGCTTTGAAACAATGAAAATTATATCTTGTTTTTTGATCCATAAGGATGATATTAGGATGGCGACATGTCAGATTAAGTTTTATAATGTCGGACGTCGAAGGCATGTCAGGGACATATTAAAATATCAGATTTTCATATCACATAAACAAAAATATATACAAAGTGTAACATCCGTATATTATTAACTCAAAAATATAATTTAACTTTTCAGGATTTGATCACGAGCGGAGTTGATCGAATGATTGTCATGTCGAGGTACAAATTTAGTATGATTAAATCTTGTACGTTAAATAAAGGATTTATTTTAGTCTTGGAGTGTTTGTACGACGTTTCTTTTATTTAATTTTTAGCACAAGGGCATATCAAAAATATTCTGATGGTGAAGAGTAATGGCGTTTGGGTAATTAAGTGGAAATGCAAAATCCTTTAGAGTAGCCTGGCCGATTCAATCTTCTGTGGAGTTCCTTAACCGCCCAAGTCACGTCTCCCTCTTAATCCCGTAAATTCTTCCTGGCGGTGTATGTCTTCTCCCCCCTCTTCTCCCGATAACCGCGAGTCGCGCGTACAGGCGATTCCGTCTCCCCAGCGACTTTTCCTCTACCAAAGCCATAAGCCCAGCCGGCGATCGCGTTTTTTTTTTCACGCGATTGGCGTCGTCGTTGTCGTTTTTAGGCCGATCGTCTTTGCTAGGCGCTGCTGTTCCAGCCGCTCGGGCGCAGTTTTGGCAACCCTATTACTCCAGGAACGCTTACAGGATTTTGTTTGCATCAACTCCAATCCTTGGTTGTTTTCCATGCCCATTCAGAAGCCCTCGGCGAGATTGTTGTTAGAGGATTTCAGTGTTTTTGTTTCCTAAGCCCACGACACTGCGCAGAGCGAGACCAGAACTCCTGTCGAGACCTCTGAATTCTGCAGAGGTGTTGGACCCAAACCAGAAGGTCGTTTAGCACCTCCGTTCCGTCCAACAAGGTATTAAGTTTTTATTTTCTCTCCTGGATAAACTTCACTTTTGTTTTAACGATGGAGGAAATTGCTTATATCTTGGTTTAGGTATAGTATTTAGTAGAACCTTAGAAGATTGTTAAATTTGACTAAGGTTTGTGTCACATATCCGATTTTAGGTGAAGTTCCGGCTTGAATCGGAAGTGTGGAGACATTATATCGCTCAAAAGAAACTATGCCGCCACGTCAGGTGTACGAGCGTCGTACCACCACTGTAAAAAACTCTAATTCTTTTTGACTAGACATATAATTAGATTATTTTTTAAATGTTCGTGTGATTCCGTATAAAATACTATAGCAGCACAAAAGTGATTAGTATCGTTTGGAAAATGGTAAATTAGTAATCATTCAGTTAAGTCGTGTCTGATAGCGACCAATTCCAAATTCCTCAAACAGTTAGAACTCATGTTAGTGCATGATACAAGACTTCCACATGTATATACAGTTAGATACAAATATGAGATATTAGGGGCTCGATTATAACTTCTAGTCAACCACATCAATTTGATACACGGTCCTTAGTACTCAAAAAGTAACGTAACAAGCAGAGTAGTACTAGTTCAAGTTTAGTAGAGGCACACTATCTTCCTCATAGGGCGTAGTGTACCTTATGGGCCTCAGAGTTTGGGGAGATGTTTTCCCTTTTAGACAATTAGTAGATTCGAGTTTGTGTCCACGTGACACTAGAACACCTGAGTTCGTTAGTTGGACTCGTATCGTTAGATTACAGTTGTGCGTTAGGAACTACTATGTCTAGAGCTTTAGAAGAAGAGTAAGCACGAACCATCTAGAACTCAAGAATAGACCGTACGTTAGAAAAATACTTAGATGACCAACGTCAGAACTTGTGCAAACGAACGAGAGTACGAAATCATATAATCAACAAAATATATGTAGTTAGTGATATCTTATCAGAGCATGCATAGCATATTACCATAAAGTTTTTTTAATAGTATAAACTGATTTTAAAATAAAAGCATGCATTCAATTATTTTTAAATAATTTTAGTGTCACTAGGAAAAATAGTTTTTCTTACTCTCTTTTTGGGCTGACCCATGTTTTGGGCATGTTTTCACAGGGGACCCGGGTGAGAAACTACGCACAGGATGAGCGTGTCATTTCAGTCGCTCCTATAGTTTGTTTTCCCTTCCAGTTATTATTTTACTTTAGTACCATACTGTTGTTTTGGACTCCTGTAATAAAATGTTTAAGATTTTATATATGTACCAGACTTGTGTAATTTTTCAAATATTTAGTGTTATGTTTCCTATTCAATTTTAGTGGCTTTGTGAAATCACCGGGATGAGGTACACATTTAACATTAGTTTATATTCAACTTCCGTTGTAAGCTTACATTTTAGCTCTTTTCATTTATGCTTGCTATGTACCAGTTTTTAATACCGTTTCTTTGTTAACTTCTTGTCGATGGACCCGGCCGGACGGCTGATTGGTTGTTAAACTGGGATGGGGTGTAACACAAAGTATGATTATATGTTCTAAAGTGACAATTAACGTAAAAAGTAGACAGATTGTGTCATTACATAAAAAAAATAAAGTGAAGAGTATGCAAAATGACATAAATAAAGTATTAGTAACACATTAAGACTACTACTAACAAGGATCCAAACTACATACAAATAGATAAAAAAATAAAATATATTTAACATTATATAATAATTTTATTTAGATAGTACTAAGTTATATAGAAAGTGAAGAAGATTTAAAAGTTACTTGTTCTTCCCATGCTTACCAAATATTATCAAAAGCAAAAAAAAGGTTAACTAATAACATGTTGAATGTGTTATTATTTTGTTCTATAGTAACAAACAAATGTATATTATAAAATGAATGTACAAACATGATTGAAAAATAAACACATATGAAAGAGAACAAAACAAAAAGTTTAATCGATTTAAACATATATAATGTCTACATGGTGATGATTTATGGATGTATTTTGCAAATATAACCTAAAAAAATAGCGGACAATATTTTCAAAAGTCTTGTTGGCTGATATATCAGAAAAATTCGGATACGTATGCATGTTTTACCAAAGGACGAATTATTTTTTTAGAAAAAAATATCACTTTGTTCTTAAAACCTACATGTCGGTTGTCATGTCAGGCATGTCGAAGGATATTTAAACTACTGATAATTTTATTAGGAAGGGAGATTTGTAACTCTCAAAATTTAAGTACTCACATAAGTTTTAATTTCAGGGTTCGATTGTGATTGATTAAATCAACATCACGCCTGATCGAGGTATTCGCACTCTCCGCGGTTAAATTTTATGCAGTAATTAATAAATTAATTAGTTCCATATAGTAGAAGTTTTTATGGGAATTATTTGCATCTAGTTTGGTTGATTTCGAGAACATTTTCACATCTAGTTTGTTTAGAGCATAGGTGCAATGGCATTTCCATAGATAGGAGGAACCTAATTTTATTTTTTATGGTTTGCCTTAAATTGTAGAACGTCCCTTTGTGCCCCATAATAGGCATACAGTTTCTTCCTTGTTCTCGAGGTGTAATCGACAGAACTTCTGTCAAGGAATACGCACCAAGCAACCAGGTCCGACCAAAACCGACGGGCGATTCCTCCTCGAACAAAACCAACGGCCTCTTGAACTTCTGGCTGAATCATCAAAACGACGGGCAAATCCACCGTGGCACTGCTTAGCCGAAATCGAAGCAGAAAACATCAGGAACATCTTCGTTCAACATACTGACTCTCAAACAACATCGTCGCCGGAATAGTAGACCTCTTCATCTTCTTCCAGTAACCTCTTCCAGGTGATTAAATTTCGGTAAAACATTACTCAGCTTTGTTTTCTGATTTCAGTGAACCGTATGAGACAGTAAACCTCGTCATCTTCTTCGACTTAGGTGATCTCTTCATCTTCTTCGACTCAGGTGATTTGATTTTGGCAAAACTATTTCTACCTTCGATTTCGGTAAGTGCACGTGTGACAGAGCAAGATCACATTTGATATTCTGTTAGGAGGAAACCTGTGCAGCATCGAGCACGATCCTACTAAAGGATTGCGCTTTCGACATGCTGGATGTTGTCGAGGTTGCGGCATAGAATGAATGAAAATTAGTGTCGATTGTCGAAGGAGTTGGCGGTTGTCGGTCGGAATGGTGCAAGAGTGATAAAAATATGACATTCATGAATTCTTAACATAAAGAAAATAGAATATTAGAAACTGCAGTAAAGGGCCTGCTTGGGATGACTACAAGTACAAGAAAAGTAGTGGCAGCGAACAAGTGTTAGGATTAGAGCTACTCGAAAAATAGTTGGGATGTCCCCCCGGTGAATGTCGCCGCCCACGATCATTGTTGCCACCCCTGGCAAATGTTGACAACCCCGACAAATGTCGCCATCAACGACCAATGTCGCCGCCCACGACCATTGTCGCCTCCCACAACCAATGTCGCCGCCCACGACCAATGTCGCCGCTCACGATCAATGTCGCGGCCCACGACCAATGTCGCCGCCCATGACCAATGTCGACTCTCACGACCTCTGTCGACGCCCATGACAAATGTCGCCCCTACGACAAATGTCACTCTCACGACAAATGCCCCCCCACGACAAATGTCTCCCCCACGCCGTTGCACTCACATAGGGTCGGAGGCCCACGCCTGTCACTCATATCTCTTAAAAAATGAAATCAATGTGGTCACTTGCATCATATTTAAGTTTCAAGACTCGATTATGTTTCACAAACATGTAATTATGCAAAAAAAATATTGAGTTCTAACATTATTTTTTCTTTATTTTGAAAAAAAATTACAACAAAATTCTCACTCAGACGCGCCTTATATGCTCTAAAGGCACATACCTCTTAACCTGAGGGGGCGCCTTTAACAATACAGCATAGTACCCTAATTTTTCCCTTAACATCACATATTGTTTTTGTTGGAGTTACCATGATGATCTGGAAGTGGTCAAACATGTAATCTCACTGCCAACGCAATATGAGCCTGCAGGGTCGCACATAAGAGATGTGGAGAAGTTGGATGACTGACTGTGTTGGTAAAGGTTACCAATCACCGACCTGAATAGGGTTGTGGGCAAAGTGTTGCCTTATAGGATCATCGGGTTGGGCAAATGTTGCCTTGGAAGGCTGGTTAGGTTTGTCGTCCGAGGGTCGATGACATTAGTCGAGAATGGTCTTCTGATTCCCGCCGATCGGCGAGAATCGTCTCCCTGATTCTCGCCGATCGACGAGAATCGTCGAGAATCAATTGTTGATTCTCGACGATCGACTACTTCGACGATTGTCGTCGACCGCGGCTCGACGATCGTCGAGTATCATTATGTGTCGTCGAGCGTGGCTCGACGATCGGCGAGAATCGTCGAGTATTGTACTCTGATTCTCGCCGATCCAATGTGATACTCGTCGAATGATTCTTACCGAACCTGCTCAGTGATTCTCGTCGATTGTCGCCGATTCTCACCGATTCATACTCACCGATTCTGAACCCTAGTTCTGGGTGGTCTGCGGATAGCGACTTTCCTGGGTTTATTTATACCTCTAGTATAAATAGAACACTTAGGTTTTATCGGGTAGAGATCCTTTTGGCTACTGTGCGAATCGACCCCGACGGAAAGGTTCCGCTCGATCGTTTCCCCGATCCCGATCCCGCCGCCGGAAAGTGTTCCGCCGCCGCGTTCGCTCCGCTGCCACCTCTTCTCCGGCGACTGTCGCTGGTGCTGCTCTTCCTGGCGCGGACCTAGCAGTCCGTGGATTAGCCGAGGTGCGGTCTTCTCCTTTCCCGATCTTCCGTGTGACGGAAAGCTCGGCGTTCTCCCGCTCGTGTGGACTTCTGCAGAAACGTGGATACTATTCCACGTAGAACTCGCCACTAGCAAGAAGATAAAGTTTGGAGCTCCTCCGTAGAGTTGTGACTCAACGCCACCGAGGTAATTTTGCCTAGTTTTGCTAACTTCTTGATTCAACTGTTCATGGCCCGATCCACATCTCTTTGGGTTTTTCTTGATGTTTTATTTTTTTCCGCTGCGTGCACAAGCGTTGTGTCAACCTCATAGAGAAGCTCAACAGTGGTATCAGAGGGAGGTTCGGCCATGACTGTTGTTTTGGAAGTTTGGTCATTCCAGTGCGTGTAAACCTAGAGATTTAGAAGCGTTCTAAATGTCTAGATTTAGTCTTGGCACCTCACCAAGAACGATTGGAATTTCGGTGGCATTTCTAAGTGTTAGAAATTGTTGTCTCCTTAGCAGTAACCATCCCTCGAGTATGTTTTGGATTTTGAATCCAACGTAGAGAGATGAGCTTGTCTACTGCTTAAGTTGAGTTGTGTTTGTCTTCTGTCCAATGCATGTAAATATAAGGATTTGGAAATTTCCGGATGTTCAGATTTAGCCCTTCCTTCTATCAAATTGTTGATGGTGTAAGGATGTGCACATAAGGGATGCATGTGGTGTAGAATTGTTTTTCTTTGGATGTGCACATGGATCAAATGTTGATCATGGTTAACTGTTAACCTAAAATTGAAATCCCTTCTTTTAATATTAAGTGTTCGGATGCCTTCCGATGGATGACACTCTTCCTGCCTCGATCGATGAAATGTGGGCTTGCCAAAGCAAGGTGCATTAATCTATCTTGGTAAGGGTGCGAGCGGATAATTGTGATATCCCACTGTCAACATCGGGTCCAGCTTAACTAGGTGACCTCAAAGGTTGAGTGCCTAGAGGCATAGGGTTGGCATGCACCATATGATGGATGCGAATAAGGAGTTATTCACCAACCATACAAGAATTGCATGAGGATGCAATTGGCAAGCGTTGCCTACCTAAATAACCGCATCGTGAGAGGAACGCCAAAGCGGACTCATTGTGTTGGTGAAATACGGATCTTGTCCACTAAGAGAGTAGCTCGCATGAACTCTCCGAATTGTTAGTGAGGGCTATCATTTCGAATAAAATAGTGGGAGTATTTTAATTGAAGTCCTAATTAGAATAAATTGTAATTGAAATTTAGGTACTGATTTTATTCTGCATAAATTCTTGTAGAATTCCATGGCAAGTGTTTCACACTCCACGCTGTCTCTGAGAGCCATCCTTGAGAAGGATAAGCTCAGCGGGACAAACTATATGGACTGGTACAGGAACCTGAGAATTGTTCTCAGGCAAGAGCGAAAGCTCTATGTCTTGGAAGAAGAAGCCCCCGAGGTGCCGACCGGGAACTCTTCCCGTGCTGAGAAGGATACTTATAAGAAGTATACTGACGATGCTTTGGATGTCGAGTGCCTTATGCTTGCCACCATGAACTCTGAGCTTCAGAAGCAACATGAGAACATGGGGTGCAAGGAGATTGACGAGCACCTCAAGAAAATGTTTCACGGGCAGACTCGTCAAGAGAGGTTCGACATCACTAAAGCGTTGTTTCAGTGCAAGATGGGAGTTCGAGACTCAGTAGGGACTCACGTACTCAAAATGATTGGGTATATAGAGAACCTTGAAAGGCTGGGTTTTCCTCTTGGTCAAGAGTTGGCCACGGATCTGATCCTGCAATCGTTGTCGGACAGTTATGAGCAGTTTGTCTTGAACTACAATATGAATGAGATAGACAAGACACTGCCCGAACTCCTAGGCATGTTAAGAACTGCCGAGATCAATATGAAGAAGGCCAAGCCTGCCAGCCCCATACTGATGGTGCATAAGGGCAAGGGCAAAGCCAAGGATTCTAAGAAGACGAAGGTAGGACCTAAGTCATATCTTGAGCCCAAGTCTTCAGCACTGATCAAGAAGAAGAGCACGGTGAAGGAAGGGAAATGCCACCACTGTGGCAAGGCTGGTCATTGGCGGAGGAACTGTCCTTCGTATATTGAGGGTCTGCAGAAATTGAGGGGAGGTATGACTTCCGCTTCTAATGTTTACGTTATAGAGATAAACCTTTCTGCTCCTTCATCTTGGGTATTGGATACCGGATGTGGTTCTCACATTTGTACAAATGTGCAGAAACTGGGAAGGAGAAAATTGCTGAGTAAAGGGGAGGTGGACCTCCGCGTCGGCAATGGAGCAAGAGTTGCTGCTGTAGCCGTAGGAGTTTACCGTCTTTCTTTGCCCAGTGGGCTTGTAATAGAACTAGATAACTGTTATTTTGTTCCGGCGATAACTAGAAACATTATATCTATTTCATGTTTGGACATGATTGGATTTTCTTTTATAATTAAGAACAATTGTTGTTCAATATTTAAGAATGATGTTTGTTATGCTGTAGCCCAATTGTTTAATGATCTTTACGTTTTGAACTTGGACCATCTGATCTATAATGTAGAAAATAATAAAAGACTAAAAACAAATGATTCGAACCCTACGTTTCTCTGGCATTGTCGTTTGGGTCATATCAACGAGAAGCGCATATCCAAGCTCCATAGAGATGGACTTTTGGACTCATTTGATTATGAATCATTTGAGCGATGTGAATCTTGTTTGTTAGGCAAAATGACTAAAGCTCCTTTCACTGGTTATACTGAGAGGGCTGAGGATCTCTTGGGTGTTGTACATAGTGATGTATGCGGACCCATGAGTACCATGGCTAGAGGTGGGTATTTCTACTTTGTTACATTTACTGATGATTTCAGTAGATACGGATATGTGTATCTTATGAAGTGCAAATCCGAGACCTTTGAAAAGTTCAAAGAGTTCAAAAATGAAGTAGAAAACCAGTTGGGTAAAAGGGTTAAAGCACTCCGATCTGATCGAGTTGGCGAATACCTGAGTCATGAGTTCCGTGATCATCTGAAAGAGTGTGGTATTGTATCACAGCTCACTCCACCTAGAACGCCACAACATAATGGTGTGTCTGAGAGGAGAAATCGTACTCTGTTAGACATGGTACGTTCGATGATGAGTCATGTAGACTTGCTTGTTTCCTTTTGGGGTTTTGCTTTAGAGACTGCTGCAATGACATTGAATCGCGCTCCAACGAAAACGGTTCTGAAGACACCATATGAGATATGGACTGGGAAGCGTCCTAGTATGTCGTTCATTAAAATTTGGGGCTGTGAGGCATACGTGAGACGTCAAATGCCTGACAAGCTGGAACCCAAATCGGATAAATGTTATCTGGTGGGATATCCTAAGGAAACAAAAGGGTATTACTTTTACCTACCATCCGAGGGCAAAGTGTTTGTCGCAAGGACTGGTGTCTTCTTGGAGAAAGAGTTCTTATCAAGAAAGACTGAAAAGGTAGAGCTTGAAGAAGTTCAAGAGTCACATGTAGTGAATGAACCGGAATTGGATTCTGAGATAGGACTACAAGATGTTGTAGCTGGAGAACCTGCTCAGGGAACACAAGTCCTACGTAGATCTGGTAGACCGAGGTTTGAGCCTGAGAGATATGGATTTCTCGTGTCTCAAATAGGTAATGTGTTGCTTATGGATCATGATGATGAACCAGCAACCTACCAAGAGGCTATGAATGGACCGGACTCCGACAAATGGCTTGAGGCTATGAAATCCGAAATGGACTCCATGTATGCAAACCAAGTTTGGAACTTGGTGGAACCACCTGAAGGGGTACGACCCATAGGGTGCAAGTGGGTCTTCAAGAAGAAGACCGACATGGATGGGAATGTACAGACATTCAAAGGGCGACTGGTGGCTAAGGGCTTCAAGCAAATTCATGGTATTGACTATGATGAGACTTTTTCCCCTGTTGCCATGGTAAAGTCCATTAGGATATTGCTTGCTATTGCTGCGTATTATGACTACGAGATCTGGCAGATGGATGTCAAAACGGCTTTCCTTAATGGAAACCTCCTTGAGGAAGTGTATATGACACAACCCGAGGGTTTTGTATCCCCAGATGAAGCAACTAAAATATGCAAGCTGAATAAGTCCATTTATGGACTGAAACAGGCCTCTCGAAGTTGGAATCTTCGTTTTGATGAGAAAATCAAAGAGTTTGGTTTCATCAAGAATGAAGATGAGCCTTGTGTTTACAAGCGAATCAGTGGGAGCATTGTTGTTTTCCTGATATTGTATGTAGATGACATACTGTTGATTGGGAATGACATTCCTACCCTGAAAGTTGTTAAGAACAACCTATGGAACTGCTTTTCAATGAAGGATTTGGGTGAAGCGACTTATATACTTGGTATCAAGATCTATAGAGATAGATCGAAGAAGTTGCTGGGTTTGACCCAGAGTACGTACATCGAAAGGGTGTTGAAGCGGTTCAACATGCTTGAGTCCAAGAAAGGATTTTTGCCCATGTCTCATGGTGTGAATCTCTCTAAGGACCAATGTCCAAAGTCTTGTGAAGACAAGGACCGCATGAAGTTGATTCCATATGCTTCGGCAATTGGATCAATCATGTACGCGATGTTATGTACTCGACCCGATGTCTCCTTTGCTTTGAGCATGACTAGCAGGTATCAGTCAGACCCCGGTGAGTGTCACTGGATTGCAGTCAAGAATGTCCTGAAGTACTTGAGAAGGACTAAGAACGTGTTCTTGGTGTATGGTGGAGAGGAAGAGCTCGTTGTAAGCGGTTACACGGATGCTAGCTTCCAAACTGATAGAGACGACTCCAAGTCTCAGTCAGGTTTTGTGTTTTGCCTGAATGGAGGAGCTGTGAGCTGGAAGAGTTCCAAGCAAGAGACAGTTGCTGATTCTACAACAGAGGCCAAGTATATCGCAGCAGCTAATGCAGCGAAGGAGGCTGTATGGATTAGGAAATTCATCGGCGAGCTTGATGTAGTTCCTAGCATTGTTGGTCTCGTAGTTCTCTACTATGATAACAATGGTGCAATTGCACAATCTAAGGAACCTAGATCTCATCAGCGCTCCAAGCACATACTTCGGCGGTTTCATCTTATTCGTGAGATTGTCGAACGAGGAGATGTAAACATTTGCAGAGTGTCGACTGAGGAAAATATTGCGGATCCGCTGACAAAGCCTCTCGCACAGAGAAAGCATGATGGTCATACTAGATCGATGGGTATGCGATACCTAAACGATCAACTCTAGCGAGGATCTTGTGGATTGCATGTAAATATGTATTTTGTTGGCTGTTTGTTCATATGATGAACTGTGTACCTAGTTTTTCTTTTATAATTAATGGCAAATTCTTTTATTGTGAGTTTTTCTATATATGAATGTTCGCTTCCATAGGACATCAAGTACGTGACTTGAATGTGAGAGCCTATGATTTATTTGAAGCTTCATTCTTAAAGGTCCCTGGTCGAGTATCATCATAGAAGCTAAGGGTGATGATGATACATGAAGGCTAGCACGTGTGTTGACTGATGACTGGTTCTCACAGGTCATGATATTGTGATATCAAGTCATCACGTGGGTACTTAGTGAACAAGTTGTACTGGACAGACCCAACCTGAGACTACTCTGTGGATTGTCATCCAATAGTGTCACGAGTAGGTCTCAATTGACAATGGTGTTGTGGTCCTTTGACCTGAAGTCACAGCATTCATCAAGTGAGGAAGAGCGTGCTTTGATGTCATCTAAAGTCTTCCTTGAGAAAGGTTGATGATAAGGGTGGTTGTTGGGCATGTTACGAATCATTTGGGTGTTTGTGTGTGAGCAGATATGGAATTTGTCCTCCTGTATGACAGGAGTTGCATCCATGGGCCCCTTGATGGAACTGGACTGAGAAATGCATGGTCATGCTTGGTTGAGTCAATATGTGATATTGGACTGACCATTCTCTGGAAGTCCGTCCTGGATCAAGAAAACTTGGATTGAGCTATTACGAGGGTGACACGGTCCATGCCTCTAGTTCCTTCCGGATGTAAGGGACAAAGGGACAAAGACAACGCTGATACATTAGTCATAAAGGCTTATGAGTTATTAACTCTTATTGCTTGGGGAGCAATGATGCATTGCTAGATGCCGCTCATTGTTTGTGAGGTTTTTGGTTTGATACTTTCGAGATCAAGTGGGAGTCTGTTGAAGTTATCATGATGATCTGGAAGTGGTCAAACATGTAATCTCACTGCCAACGCAATATGAGCCTGCAGGGTCGCACATAAGAGATGTGGAGAAGTTGGATGACTGACTGTGTTGGTAAAAGTTACCAATCACCGACCTGAATAGGGTTGTGGGCAAAGTGTTGCCTTATAGGATCATCGGGTTGGGCAAATGTTGCCTTGGAAGGCTGGTTAGGTTTGTCGTCCGAGGGTCGATGACATTAGTCGAGAATGGTCTTCTGATTCCCGCCGATCGGCGAGAATCGTCTCCCTGATTCTCGTCGATCGACGAGAATCGTCGAGAATCAATTGTTGATTCTCGACGATCGACTACTTCGACGATTGTCGTCGACCGCGGCTCGACGATCGTCGAGTATCATTATGTGTCGTCGAGCGTGGCTCGACGATCGGCGAGAATCGTCGAGTATTGTACTCTGATTCTCGCCGATCCAATGTGATACTCGTCGAATGATTCTTACCGAACCTGCTCAGTGATTCTCGCCGATTGTCGTCGATTCTCACCGATTCATACTCGCCGATTCTGAACCCTAGTTCTGGGTGGTCTGCGGATAGCGACTTTCCTGGGTTTATTTATACCTCTAGTATAAATAGAACACTTAGGTTTTATCGGGTAGAGATCCTTTTGGCTACTGTGCGAATCGACCCCGACGGAAAGGTTCCGCTCGATCGTTTCCCCGATCCCGATCTTGCCGCCGGAAAGTGTTCCGCCGCCGCGTTCGCTCCGCTGCCACCTCTTCTCCGGCGACTGTCGCTGGTCCTGCTCTTCCTGGCGCGGACCTAGCAGTCTGTGGATTAGCCGAGGTGCGGTCTTCTCCTTTCCCGATCTTCCGTGTGACGGAAAGCTCGGCGTTCTCCCGCTCGTGTGGACTTCTGCAGAAACGTGGATACTATTCCACGTAGAACTCGGCACTAGCAAGAAGATAAAGTTTGGAGCTCCTCCGTAGAGTTGTGACTCAACGCCACCAAGGTAATTTTGCCTAGTTTTGCTAACTTCTTGATTCAACTGTTCATGGCCCGATCCACATCTCTTTGGGTTTTTCTTGATGTTTTATTTTTTTCCGCTGCGTGCACAAGCGTTGTGCCAACCCCATAGAGAAGCTCAACAGTTTTTTATGTATTCATGCATATTATTTTTTTAAAAATGTTTTAATTCCACTGTTGGGAAGAGTCTTTCTTGCTCAACAGTGGACTGATCTGTTTTCGAATTTTTCTTTACAAGAGAATCAGGTTGGGAGATTAACTTGGGAAGAATTTTTGAGGGTTTCTATAGTTTTGCTTGTCTTTCCTTTTAGAATGATGTATCACTTTGTATGGAATACATTGTATCAGGCATTGTTTAGATTTTAGTTTTCAGATTTGTTGTCATTTATTTTTCAAGACTTCTAATTTGCTGTGTTGAAAGTGCTCCCACAGACCATAGAAAGGTCAAGGTCGACCATATAAAGGTCAAGACCTGGGCCCACAGCTCAGTTGGGTATGAGAGGAGGAGATAAAATTCTCTTATAAAGGAGGTCCTGGGATCGATTCCCGGCCTCAACATGCACCGACTGCATCTGGGCTGTGGGCCTGGGTCTTGACCTTTATATGGTCGACCTTGACCTTTCTATGGTCGGTGGGGCCCACTTTCAATACTCTGTAAATTAGAAGTATTTTTTAACCAAAGAATTAGTGATGCAGGGTAAGATCCTAAGGGAACTAAGGAAAGATACAGACACAATCTCCAACGAAATTAAGCTTGCAATAAAGTACTTTTCATAAAAGAATTTTTTTTATTTGACACAAAAAATAAAGCTATTAAATCAAAAACGAAATGACTAATTAAATGAGAAAATACAAAGACTTAAACAACCGAATTCAAATCTTACAAACCAATATCTCATCAAGTAGAGACTAAATACGATATTCAACAAAAAAAATTAACAACAAACCTTGAATTCACACATTGCATAGATGTATTTGATGAGCTACGGGGAAGCCGAAATTGCAATATGAGGCTGGTTTTGAATTTCCAGATTAGGGCCCAACTACTAGACAACGATAACGTTTACTGGAACTCTGATTCCGAGTACCAGAAAATTGGATGGGAGGGGCTGGAATCAGCAAACATTTGTTGGACAATGCCTGGCGGAAGGAGAAGTGGGGAATTACAAGTACAGGTTGGTTTTTGAGGTGCATGCAAAAGGTTGTATCTGAACTTGGGACAGAGAAATGATATGGGGCGGCTGGAAGAGCAGTCCTAGCGTCCGGCTGGGAGTTCTGGAGGTGGGGTGAAAAGTGAAGGCTTGGATGGCTGAATTGCCTTCCCGGATTGGGCTGAGAGGTGGTTTTGGTTGGTCGGGAGTGGACATGGAAAAAGGGGGGATCAGTTGGGGGGGGGGGGGGGGGGGGGGAATGTGGATCCATGTGGGTTGTAGAGAAATGGAGGGGGCCGAATGTATTGGTGGTAGTGGGGAGTGGAGGGAGTGGAGAAAATTTAGGAGGGAGTCCTAAAAATTAAGAGGTATGGAGGAAGTTAGGTAATGAGAGAAGTGGAAGGTGGCTATGGCGGAAGTGGAGGAGGTGGCTGGCCGGAGGATGGCTAGAGTGGGCTAGAGGTGGTGGTGGTCGAGGGAGTTTTTTGGTGATCGCCGGAAAACCAAAATTGGATGTAATGGATAGGGGATCACCGAAGGTGGTTTTTCAGTTATCACTGTAAGAGGGAATATAGAATTTAGGAGAGGGAAAGGGGTGGGTGTTTTGAAGGAGGATATGTGGGATGTTGTAGGGATAGTCGGCGAGATCTTGAGTGTGGTGGAATGGGGTTGTTGGCAGGGGAAATGGTGAAGTGAGGTTGTTGGGATGGAGTTGTAAAGGTGATGAAATAAGTGGATGGAGGCCGGCTGGGAGGGAAGAATGGGAATCACGACAAGGAGAGGTAGGGGAGTTGGTCGGCTGCTATAGACTATGAGGGAGGGAACAAGCTTCACGCCCGAAGGTTTTGGCTTCGGCACCGAAATGATCGTAATGAAGTCTTTTGCACACAAACTTTCAATCCCCAAATTGAGTGCTCTCATCCCCAATATATAGGCACTAGAGAGGACAAGGAAAGGTCATGATTTGTCGTTCGATGAAATCCCTAAAATAAATAAAAATACAACTAAAAAAAACAAAGAACAACAAATACTAAGATCGGCGATTCACTCATGATGAGCGGTCCCGATCATCATTGTGTCTGTGGTCGGTGAAAGTAGACCCGAACGAGTTGGGCGGGTTGATCCTCATCAACTCCCCCATCTCAAAAGCATTCATCATCGCGAAATGAAGATGATCATAGTTTCGTCGTAAGGCGGGGGCGAGTCTCTCGAACACTGCTGCGAAAATCCATGTATCATCAGTACAAAGGCGGCCTAACCAATGGACTAAGTATCGGACTTTGTCTGGTGAGGGTATAAGCTCATGTGTCACGATCTCTGTGATGATGTCGAACGTACTGGCAGCTGAAGACATGGTACAATAACAGAAGTTGTGGGATCAATTAGTGTTGGGGGCTTGAGCAGTGTCGGAAGCTGAGTGGTAGGTGAAGTTTGCGGCTGAAGCACTAAAATGCAAGAAAAATAGGCGAAAATTTGGACTGTGGTGGAGTGGTGGACGAAAACAGAGGTTGTGAAGATGTAGTGGTAGGGGCCATATAATCAATTCTTTTAGGCGCAGTGTAAAGGGCCCATTCGCTTAACATTTAATTTTCGAGCAATTCCCTCTCAGTGCGAATACGAACCATCATTTGTTCTCCTTCATTAAAGATTTGCATTCTCCTGTGGCTATCAATATATGATTTATAAATGTCAATAATGCAAGAAATTCTTAGTCGGACAGACTCATGCATGCTATGAAGGTGCCTAACAAAAGAATCAGCAGACTAGGAACGAATTCTACGAGTATGAGAATAAGATCTATGGGCCTCCTAAGTTCATAACCTAAAGATTACCTGAAATGGAATCAACTCTGTCATCCTAATCACCGAACTATTAAATGCAAACTCTGCGATGGTCACCAAAAGGACCCTTGTCAAAGAATACGCAAGTGTTTGAAAGTCCAGGACTGCCTAGTAATACATATGCGACGTTCGTGGGAATAATGTTTGTAACATCCGTAACTTATTAACTCAAAAATATAACTTAACCTTTCAGGATTTGATCACGAGCAGAGTTGATCGAATAATTGTCATGTTGAGGTACAAATTTAGTATGATTAAATCTTGTACGTTAAATAAATGATTTGTTTTAGGCATGGAGTGTTTGTACGACATTTCTTTTATTTAATTTTTAGCACAAGGGCATATCAAAAGTATTCTGAATGGTGTAGAGTAATGGTGTTTGGGTAATTAAGTGGAAATGCAAAATCCTTTTAGAATGGCCGTGAAGATTCAATCTTCGGTGCAGTTCCTTAACCTCCCAGTCATGCCTCCTTCTTAATCCCGATAGTGCAGTTCTTCTCCTCCCCTCTTCTCCTGAAAACCACGAGTCGCGCGTCCAGGAGATTACGTCTCCCCAGCGACATTTCCTCTGCCGAAGCCCTAAACCCAGCCGGCGATCTCGATTTTTCAAGCGATTGGCGTCGTCGTTATCGTCTTTAGACCGATCGACTTTGCTCGGCGCTGCTGGCCCGTTTCCCTCCCCGTCTGTGGATCACGGAGTTGAGGTCCAGGATAGATCGTTCCCCCTCCGCCATCGACCTACTGGCAGGCTCCGTTTCCGTCACTGAAGGGTCGGCGGCTCCTCCTTGTCGATCGCAAGGATCGGCCTAGTCCAGATAAGCTTTGTCGGGGAGTTTTCCGTTGTTTTTTGAAAGCCAACCGGAAACCTAAACAGAACCTTTGGTTCTCTAGTGGCTTTCGACTCAGAACAGAAAGTCATTTAGTGCTTTCCACTCGACTTGCCAGGTATAACTCCCTCTCTTTCCTCTGTTTTTCCTTGTGTTAGTAAGCGTTGAAGGAAAAGTTTAGTCACCTTGGATTTTTCTCTGTCTGAAATTTCAGGAAACTAATCGCCGCACTACTTTCTTTCAGAAATTTGGTTTGACTGCGGTGTAGGGTTTCGTTCTTGTTGAGCAAGGTATCAACCCTTTATGCTAGATACTTTCTCAAATTAATGAGATCAGATTTTAGGAGAATGGTTACATAACTAGTAGGCCAGCCTGTTGAATAAGAAAATTTTTGAATTTCAGGCTTTTAGTGAGTGCCGACATTCAACGTTAAGTGCTAGAAAGAGATCTTAGAAGTATCAAACGCGACCGAAGCAACTATGCCGCCGCGTCATGTGTACGAGCGCCGCAATCCCGCTGTAAGAAACTCTAATTCTTTTTGGCTAGACATATCAAGTAGTTTGTCTTATAAATATTTGTGTACTTTCGTGTAAAATATTATAGTTGCGCAGATAAACAAGTATAGCTTGGAAAATAGTAAATTAGTATTCATAATGTCACTAGTTGCATGATAATAATTTTTTCTAAATCCCTCAAGGGGTAGGTCACGGGTTAGTGCCCAATACGAAATTTTTACACGTAAATGCACATAGATACAAATAGGTAATACAGAAGGCGTAAATACAACGTTTAGCCAACCATATCAACATGATAAACGGCCTTTAGTACACCGAAAAGAAATGTCCCCACCAGAGTAGTACTAGTTCAAAAGTGATTAGTAAGCACATATGAGTCCTCCTCTCGTGCTTGAAAGAGGCGCACTATCTTTCTCATAAGGCATGGAGTACCTTATGGACCTCAAAGTTTTGGAAGATTGTCTTCCCTTTTAGATCATTAGTAGATTCGAGTCTGTGTCCGCGTGACACTGAAACACCTGAGTTCGTTAGTTAGACTCGGATCGTTAGTCTGCAGTTGCGCGTTAGGAATTACTCTGCTTAGAGCTTGGAATAGAAGTGCAAACATGACCCATTTAGAACTCAAGAATAGACCGTATTTTAGAAAATACTTAGACAACCAACGTCGTAACTTGAGTAAACATACGAGGGTACATAAACATAGAACAGAACTTTTACATTACTAATAATATTTTGACAGAGCATGCATAACATACTAGCACGAGTTTTTCTGTAGCATAAAACTAGTTTTAAAAGCATGCATTCATTTTTAAATAATTTTAGTGTCACTAGAAGGAATAGTTTTTCTTACTCTCTTTTGGGCTGACCCATGTTTTGGGCATGTTTTTACAGGAGACCCAGGTGGGAAACTGCGCTTAAGATGAGCGTGATTATGGAGTCGCCCCTATAGTTTGTTTCTCTTTCAGTTGTTGTTTTACTGCTAGTACCATATTGTTTAGATTTGGATATTTGTAATATTAACGTTTAAGATTTTCATGTACCAGACTTATTGTAAAACTTCCAGATATGCAATTAATTGTTTCATATTCATTCTTTTAGTGGCTCTGTGAAATCACTAGGATGAGGTACATTTTTAACCTTAGATTCTTTTACAACTTCCGCTATAAGCTTTCTTTTCAGTTCTTTCAATTATGATTGTTATGTACTAGTTTTAATACTGTTTCTTGGTTTCTTCATATCGCTGACCCGGCCGGACGACTGATTTGTTGTTAACTGGAATGTGGTGTTATAAATTGGTATCAGAGACAGGTTTAGGATTCCATGACCTAGAAAATTCACAGAGCCATAGGATTTCAGCTTAACTACTTTTTCGACGTTAGAGTCAAGTTATATCTAGTTTTCAAGATGTGTATGCGTTATTTTCTTAATAGATCCTTAATTTTTATTCTCAGGCATCAATAAATATTTCATTTTCTCACGTGTTATAGGTACCACGTACTAGTGAGGTTGGCGAGCCTTCTCGCTAGAATACCACACCTGAGATAGCAATGGATGATAATAGTGCCCCAGCAGCGTCTCCAGCATCTGCAGCACCAGCAACTCCAGCAGTGCCAAAACCGGAAGATTTGGCAACCATCGTTGTCAGGGAGGTGGCCCTTGCCCTATTGGAATTCAGAAATGGACTGCCAGCTGCAGGACAAGTAGCAGCTCCAGTACCAGTGGTTGGAGACTTGGGAATGGAGCGTTACCTGAGAAATTTCTGGGACCTTCACCCCGCCGAATTCAATGGGGAAGAGTCGCCAATGGAGACAGATGACTGGCTTTTGAAGACGTGAGAGCTACTCGAGGTGTTGGAATGTCCTGAGAACCGAAAGGTTCCATTAGCGGCTTTTCTCCTGAAAGGAGAGGCCCATCAGTGGTGGAGCAGGCAGTTAGCGGACGACCCCGCTCGTAAGTAACTCAATTTAAACTCCATTTTCCTTGGGCTCTTTGCGTCGATTAGTATCATTAATTTTGTATTTCCAACGTTGGCAGGCCATACCGCAGACATGTTCACATGGATTGATTTCTCTTCAGCTCTGGCTAGTTGGTTTGTTCCCCCGTCCGAACACCGCAGCCTCCAGGAGAAGTACCTTAAGCTGATTCAGGGGGACAAGAATGTGGTGACTTATGAACGAGAGTTGACCCATCTTTCTCGTTATGCGTGCACGATGCAGGGGGACGAGAACGAGAAGTGCAGTTGTTTTGTGGACGGACTGCGTGATTTACTGAGTCATCCGTTGATGACAATGGTGAATGCAGATTATAAGAGCTTAGTGGACACTTCCAGAAAGATAGAAGCTGATCAGCAAAAGGTTCAAAGGCGCAACAGTTTCCGTTCGAAGCGACCCCAAGATACGCCAGAGCTGCATCAGAGCAAGAGTGGACAAGGAAAGAACTGGCCTAAGAAGCAGAAGCATGATGGTAAGAAGAGCGGTCAGACCGGAGACAGGGTCAAGGACTACCCCCTTTGTCAATTGCCAGCGCCACCATCTGGGTGAGTGTTTGGTTTCTGCGGGGGTATGTTACAAGTGTCAGCAACCAGGACACATAGCCCTCTATTGTTAGGGAACTTCTGGAAATCAGGTAATATAAGTTAAGTGTTTAAATTCTTCTTATCTATGCATACCCTTTTCCACATTGGTCTGAGTTAGTGTATCACTCTCGTGTAGTCGAAATTTGAGGTCGGTGGCCCGAGTAGAGCTGACAAAGGTAAAGCACCAATGGGTGCTGACACGAGACTAGCTCTGGGACGTGGACCAGTGCAGCCTAGAGCTTATGGCCTTGGACAACAGGAAGCCAAGGAGCAGGAGGATGTGGTGACAGGTATGTGTTATAGTACTACCGTCTTATAGAAAAATAAATCCTCCTTAGTGACACTGAAAATTTTCTTGTTAAACCATTCATATAGGTATTCTATTGATATATAATGTACCCTCCAAGATTCTCTTTGATACGTGCGCTTCGCACTCATTCATAGCAGAATCTCTAGTGCATAGGCTGGGACTAGAAGTCTGTCCAGAGGCTTTGACGTTAGAGGTTATGATGTCCAATGGATTCTTCTTACAGACCAGAGATAAGTGTAGGGTACCAGTACTTTTTGGAGAAGCAGAGATTGTTGTAGAAGTCTTGCTACTCCCTATCGCAGGCTTCGATTTGATTGTGGGGATGGACTGGTTATCGGCTGTGAACGCTAAGATAGACTGCAGAAATAAGCCGATACAGTTTGAAGGACCCAACCAAGTCGTCGTTACTTTCCAGGGCATGAAGGGACTCACTAAGCTGATTATCTCGTCTATTAAGGCGGTTAGATGCATTAGCAAAGGTTGTGAAACCTTCTTAGTGCTAATGAACGCTGAAGCCAAGACTGTTTTGTCAGAGCTTCCCGTGGTTCAGGAATTTCCTGACATCTTCCTAGAAGAATTGTCAGGTGCTCCCCCTACCGGAAAGATCGACTACCAGATCGATCTTGTACCTGGAGCAGCACCAGTGGCCAAGTCTCCTTATCGTATGGCCCCCAGAGAACTCGCAGAGTTGAAGATTCAGTTGCAAGAGTTGCTTGAACTGGGTTTCATTCGGCCCAACACTTCTCCTTGGGGTGCGCCAGTTCTGTTTGTAAAGAAAAATGATGGTAGTCTGAGGTTATGCATCGACTACCGCGAGCTTAACAAATTGACAGTTAAGAATAAGTATCATATCCCCAGGATTGATGATTTGTTTGACCAGCTTGAGGGGTCTTGTATGTTTTCTAAGTTGGATCTCAGGACAGACTTTCATCAGTTGAAGATTCGGGAAGCAGACATTCAGAAGACGGCCTTCAGGACTAGATACGAACACTATGAGTTCGTGGTTATGCCGTTTGGGCTGACCAATGCCCCGTCAGCTTTTATGGATTTGATGAACAAGGTTTTCCGGGAATTCTTAGACCGTTTTGTTATTGTCTTCATAGATGATATTTTGGTGTATTCCAGAAGTGTAGAAGACCACGTCTCTCACCTCAGAACTGTTTTGGGGATGCTCAGAAGGAATCAGTTGCATGCAAATTTTCTAAGTGCGAATTTTGGTTGTCTGAAGTTGCATTTTTAGGACATGTTATCAGTCAGAGAGGCATGTCAGTTGGCCCGAAGAAGATAGAAGCAATTGGGGAATGGCCGAGACCGAGGGCAGTCACGGAGATCCGCAGCTTCTTGGGGTTGGCAGGTTACTACAGGAGGTTTATTAAAGACTTCTCGAAGTTAGCTTTACCACTGACTTCACTTACCAGGAAGGGTAAAGCTTTTAGTTGGACAGTGGAGTGTGAATTGGCATTTGAGGAGCTGAAGACCAGGTTGATGACCGCCCCGATTCCGAGTTTACTGTCAGTGTCAGATGGATTTCAGATTTATAGTGACGCATCGGGTCAAGGGTTGGGTTGTGTACTTATGCAGCACGGAAAAGTCATAGCTTTCGCCTCTAGACAATTGAAGGTCCATGAGAAGAACTACCTCGTGCATGACTTGGAGCTAGCAGCGGTCATCCACGCTCTGAAGATTTGGAGGCATTATCTCTATAGGGTCCGTTGTGATATCTTTACGGATCATAAAAATCTCAAGTATATATTCGATCAGCAAGAACTCAATATGAGGCAGCGCAGATGGTTAGAGTTTCTGTCTGACTATGAGGTGGACATTCAGTATCACCCAGGAAAGGCAATATGGTAGCTGATACACTTAGTCGCAGAGGATCGAGTTATTTTCTCCTTACTCAGCAGGAGCTAGTGCGAGAGTTGGAAAGGCTAGAGATCAGTGTTGTGTCGCGTTCAAAGGTTGGATCTGCAAGATTGGGTTGGATGGAGATCACTTGCGACATCAAGGATATGATCAGGACAGCTCTACCCTTAGATCCAAAGATGTCAGAGATTTGGGATTTGACCCAGCAGGTCAGAAGGAAAAGTTCAGTATACTTGAGGATTTACTACTGCACGACGGTAGGGTATGCATACCAGATGTTAGTCACATTCGAGAAGACATATTGTTTGAAGCCCACAATTCCATATATTCGATACATCCAGATAGCACAAAGATGTATGTTGATCTGAAGAAGATAGTGTGGTGGCCAGGCTTTAAGGGTGACGTTTTTGATTATGTTGGGAAGTGCGAAACTTGCAAGTTAGTCAAAGCTGAGTGTCAGAGGCAAGGAGGCAAGTTACAGCCACTTCCCATCCCAGAGTGGAACTTCGAGGACATCTCGATGGATTTTGTTCATGGTCTTCCCAGGTCGCAGAGTGGGAATGATTCCTTATGGGTTATAGTTGATCGTCTCTCTAAAGTTGCTCATTTTATACCTAATAGAAAGACAGATCTGGGTCCCAGATTGACGCAGGTATACGTTGATGAGATTGTTCGACTTCACGGTGTCCCCAAGACCATTGTTTCAGACAGAGATGACAGATTTACTTCTAAGGAATGGAGACACGTTCAGAAGCGGTTGGGCACCAAGCTACATTTTAGTAGCGCCTTCCATCCTCAGACCGATGGACAGACTGAACGTACGAATAGAACCTTGGAAGATATGCTTCAGATGTGCATTCTGGACTTTGGAGGAAAGTGGGAGAAATATGTTACTCTCGTCGAGTTCTCCTACAACAACAGTTTTCAGACAAGCATTGGGATGACACCGTTCGAGGCTCTTTATGGTAGGCGTTGTCGGACATTGTTGTGCTGGTCTGAAAGTGAAGAAAGATTTACCATCAGGGGATCTTAGATTGACAAAACCACCGATCGTATCAAGCTCATTCAGGAACGTATAAAGATAGCACAGGATCGACAAGCCAAGTATTATGACCAGAGGCACAAGACAGTGGAGTTTAGTATTGGTGATTATGTTTACTTGAAAGTGAGACCCGTTAGAGGAGTCTCTTGAATAAAGCGGATGAAGAAATTGAGCCCCAGATTCGTTGGACCTTTTAAGGTATTGGAGCGCATTGGCGAGGTTGTGTACAGGTTGGCTCTACCTGAGGAGATGAGTAGTTTACATGATGTATTTCATGTCTCCTACTTGAGGAGAGCAGTTAGAAATCCCAACCAGATCATCGGCACCGAGAAGCCACCTATCGAATCAGATCTTAGTATCAGAGTTAAACCAGTCAAAATAGGGGACTCAAAGATTCAGAAGCTCAGGAGTAGAGAGATGTCGTTCGTAAAAGTTCTTTGGATGAACTGTGTCCGACCCGAGTATTCTTGGGAAAGAGAAGATAAGCTTCGAAAGATTGAAGAATGTGCCTTCCTCTTTGATCGAGGTATGTTGTAATTTTCGAGCACGAAAATTTTCTTAGGGGGAGAGATTTGTAACATCCGTAACTTATTAACTCAAAAATATAATTTAACCTTTCAGGATTTGATCACGAGCAGAGTTGATCTAATAATTGTCATGTCGAGGTACAAATTTAGTATGATTAAATCTTGTACGTTAAATAAAGGATTTGTTTTGGGCATAGAGTGTTTGTACGACGTTTCTTTTATTTAATTTTTAGCACAAGGGCATATCAAAAGTATTCTGAATGGTGTAGAGTAATGGCGTTTGGGTAATTAAGTGGAAATGCAAAATCCTTTTAGAATGGTCGTGCCGATTCAATCTTCGGTGCAGTTCCTTAACCGCCCAGTCATGCCTCCTTAATCCTGATAGTGCAATTCTACTCCTCCCCTCTTCTCCAGATAACCGCGACTCGTGCGCCCAGGCGATTTCGTCTCCCCAGCGACATTTCCTTTGTCGAAGCCCTAAACCCAGCCGGCGATCGCGATTTTTCACGTGATAGGCGTCGTCGTTATCGTCTTTAGACCGACCAACTTTGCTCGGCGTTGCTGGCTCGTTTCCCTCCTCGCCTGTGGATCACGGAGTTGAGGTCCAAGATAGATCGTTCACCCTCCGCCATCGACCTAGTTGCAAGCTTTGTTTCCATCACTGAAGGGTCGGCGACTCCTCCTTGTCGATCGGAAGGATCGACCCAGTCCAGATAAGCTTTGTCGGGGAGTTTTCCACTGTTTTTGAAAGCCAACCAGAAACCTAAACAGAACCTTTGGTTCTGTAGTGGCTTTCGACTCAGAACAGAAAGTCATTTAGTGTTTTCCACTCGACTTGCCAGGTATAACTCCCTCTCTTTCCTCTGTTTTTCCTTGTGTTTGTAAGCGTTGAAGGAAAAGTTTAGTCACCTTAGGTTTTTCTCTGTCGCAAATTTCAGGAAACTAATCACCGCACTACTTTCTTTCAGAAATTTGGTTTGAGTGCGGTGTAGGGTTTCGTTCTTATTGAGCAAGGTATCAACCCTTTATGCTAAATACTTTCTCAAATTAATGAGATCAGATTTTAGGAGAATGGTTATATAACTAGTAGGCCAGCCTGTTGACTAAGAAATGTTTTGAATTTCAGGCTTTTAGTGAGTGCCGACATTCAACGTTAAGTGCTAGAAAGAGATTTTAGAAGTATCAAACGCGACCGAAGCAATTATGTCGTCGCGTCATGTGTACGAGCGCCGCAATCCCGCTGTAAGAAACTCTAATTCTTTTTGGCTAGACATATCAAGTAGTTTGCCTTATGAATATTCGTGTACTTCCGTGTAAAATATTATAGTTGCGCCGATAAACAAGTATAGCTTGGAAAATGGTAAATTAGTATTCATAATTTCACTAGTTGCATGATAATAATCTTTTCCAAATCCCTCAACGGTTAGGTCACGGGTTAGTGTCCGATACGAAATTTTTACACGTAAATGAACATAGATACGAATAGGTAATACTGAAGGCGTGAATACAACGTTTAGCCAACCATATCAACATGATGAACGGCCTTTAGTACACCAAAAAGATGTCCCCACCAGAGTAGTACTAGTTCAAAGGTGATTAGTAAGCACAGATGAGTCCTCCTCTCGTGCTTGATAAAGGTGCACTATCTTTCTGATAAGGCGTAAAGTACCTTATGGACCTCAAAATTTTGGAAGATTGTCTTCCCTTTTAGACCATTAGTAGATTCGAGTATGTGTCCGCGTGACACTCGAACACCTGAGTTCGTTAGTTAGACTCGGATCGTTAGTCTGCAGTTGCGCGTTAGGAACTACTCTGCTTAGAGCTTGGAATAGAAGTGCAAACATGACCCATTTAGAACTCAAGAATAGACCGTACGTTAGAAAATACTTAGATAAACAACGTCGCAACTTGAGTAAACATAAGAGGGTACGTAAACATAGAACAGAATATTTACGTTACTAATAATATTTTGACAGAGCATGCATAGCATACTAGCACGAGTTGTTTTGTAGCATAAAACTGGTTTTAAAAGCATACATTCATTTTTAAATAATTTTAGTGTCACTAGGAGAATAGTTTTTCTTACTCTCCCTTGGGCTGTCTCATGTTTTGGGCATGTTTTTACAGGGGACACAGGTGGGAAACTGCGCCTAGGATGAGCGTGATTATGGAGTCGCCCCTATAGTTTGTTTCCCTTTCAGTTGTTGTTTTACTGCTAGTACCATACTGTTTAGTTTTGGATATCTGTAATATTAACGTTTAAGATTTTCTTATACCAGACTTATTGTAAAACTTCCAGATATGCAGTTAATGGTTTCATATTCATTCTTTTACTGGCTTTGTGAAATCACTAGGATGAGGTACACTTTTAACCTTAGATTCTTTTGCAACTTTCGTTGTAAGCTTTCTTTTCAGTTCTTTCAATTATGTCTGTTATGTACTAGTTTTAATATTGTTTCTTGGTTTCTTCATATCGCTGACTCGTCCGGACGGCAGATTTGTTGTTAACTGGGATGGGGTGTTACAATGTGACACCAAACCCTATCCTCGAAGGGGGTTATTCAAATAGGTACCTGGAACCTCTAAGTGACCCGAATTGTTGTATTATCTACTCAGACAATTCGATACAGGTGTGGGTGGGGGCCCTTCCTTAATCTTCATTCGTTCAAGCCCCTTTTGGGAAATGATGTTCACACTACTGCAACTATTAATAGCGAGCTAGCAGGCTTAGCCTATACTCGGGAAGTAAGTGTAGAAGATAGCGGTCCGCTTCCAATCTTCATCCGTGCGGGGAATGTGCTAAAGCGACGAATAACGCCCAACTCAAGTGCTCGGTCTGCTTCGTCTTCCCAACCTTCTTTTACGGCCACGATGATGTCTTCTTCTGAAGGCTTTACGAGATTGGCTATAAGGTCAGGATCCTCCTCAACAAATAAATTTGTATGGGGCACTGTGTCGTCACATGGCGCTACCCTAACAACGATAACACTGGATCTCGGGCTTTGGGGTCCCAGTGGCAGTGGAGGAAGCCCTCGTGTTTGTAGGAGCACAAGTAGGATGTTAAGGAATTGACGTCGGTGAAGGAGTCGGATCCACATTGGGGGCGAACATATTACCGGCGCAATACCACTGCAACACCACTGCAACGATATGAAGGCTCGCCGATCGCGCTCTCTTTTATCTCAGTTTATTTCCTTTTATTTCATACATGTTTTTATATGTATTGTTCGCGCTTATTTCGGACCCACGTACTTAAGACCAAGTGGGGGCATATGGTACTCACCTGGCTCATATAACTATGTGGGGTGACTTGGAAAAGAAGCACATAACATCTTGGTATCAGAGGTAGGTCCGGCAGCGAACCCTACCGCCGGCCCTCTTTCCCTGCGTTTCCCTACCACTGCGCCGAACAGCCACGACCTCCTTCCGCGCCCGCCTACACCAATCAATTCCCCTATGGCCGACAGTGAGATCTTATAACAAATCTTGGAATGCCCCGACCATCTGGATACCCATGTTGGGGAAGTCGAAGCTTCCCGCACCACCAACCTATCTGTGGGGGTTCCACCTCTGGTCCGCCTGATGAGTCACCACTCCACACCTGATAGCATCCACCAAGAGGGTACCTTCTACAACCGTCCTGGGGGATATATGTTTCCCTGGTATGTTGAAATGGATTTTCCGGTGTTCGATGTACATGAAGATACGTTGTCTTGGCTCACTAGATGCAAACTTTTCTTCTCCAACCAACGCACCACAGGCGATGATCGTCTGCGCCTCTCCTTCCATCTCAACAGGTCCGTCTGGCTGTGGTTCTCCACTTCAGCGCGAGCACCCATACCTCCAATGAGACGAGTTCAAGTCAGCATGTACACTCGGCTTCGGCCCCTCGTTACGTGACAATCCCCTGGGGGACCTCATTGCGCTCTGCCAAACCGGGCCACTAGAAGACTATCTCGACCGCTTTCAAATTCTATGAGCTCGAGCGTCGTCCGATCTGACCGATCAACAGATCCCAATCATTACCACCATCCTGCATGAGCGCCTCCACCTGGATGTGAATTCCAAGACCGCCCTGATCTCAACACCGCCATGAGCATCGCCCGCACATGCGAAAGGCACATTCTCTTGGATCGTGTTTATCTTCACCGTCGTGACCAACCGGCTTATTCGCAAGGAACACACAATCTGTCGCACACAACACCCCCGGCCAAGGGCGGCGACCCATCGAAATCATCATTCCTCTGCCGACTGTCCCACTCAAAAATGACGGAAAGCCGAGCCAAGGGGCTCTGCTTCAATTGCGAGGAATTGTTTGGGCCAGGTCACTATTGTAAACGACTATTTTCGATCGAGGTGGGCGACCCATCAGATGATGATGACAAAGATTCCAAAACTGAGGCACTAGAGATCTATGTCCATGCCATTGGGGGTCCACAAGGGGGCAATATGATCCAACTTCAAATCACCCTAGCGGACAATCTCCTTACAACCCGCTGCCAACTTCAGGCATCAGTGGTGAATGGACATAACATGTCTTGTTCGGGACTGTGTCGTTGGGTACCCTTGGTGGTCCAAAAACATAAGTTTGAGGTGGACCTCATGGTCATCGAGTTCGAGGGCTTCGATGTTGTGTTGGGTGTACGTTGACTCCGGACTTTGGGGCCGATTACATGGAAATTCAACAACCTGACCATGCAGTGGCATCACGAGACAAAGCGAGTCGAATGACACGACCCCTCCCCATCCACCAGCCCACAATCCTTCCTCCTATAGGGCCCTGCCGCCACGACCTCCGCACATGCCGACCACCCTCCACGGGATCTCCACCTCCTACTGCAAGAGTTCGGGGATACATTTACCATCCCGGCCACGCTACTGCCACACAGCTCCCAGGACCACTGCATTTGTCTCCTTCCGGGGGCTGCCCCTGTGGTCGTACGGTCGTACCGTTATTCATTTCTCCAGAAAGATGAGATTGAATGGTAATGCTCATCCATGCTCCAACAAGGGCTGATCTGTAACACCCCCTATCCGTCACATAGCATATAGCAGTAGGTCCGGCCGGGCCCGACGCCGTATGCCACAGACAGACCGGGTGGTTACTTATGGAAATCATCCAACCAATCTCAACGTCCTACACAGAGCATTCTAGCGGAAGCAGTTTATAAAAGTTGTAACAAAGAACCCAGCATTAAAGCACGAATGTCCACTAATACGAAATAGGAATGTTATAACAAAATACCCAAAATAAGCCTTAAGGCCTTACAAAATGTTTCACTTCCCATTACATGTTTTACAAACCACGGCACGCAGGCCGGTCACACATGAATAAAGCAGTAAACACTTCCAACTTAGGCCTTCAAGGGCGGCTTCGCATTCGGGCTTTAGCCCGCTATTGACCGCTTGGTCCAGCTGCACCTGCAAGCAACAAACCACCGCACGGTGGCAAAACAAGGCAACGGTCAGCAATGCTGACCAAATTATAACGATCCCGCCCCCAACTCGGGGCGGCGATGCTCCTTCCCTGCATTTCATTAGCATAAGCGAGCAATTTATATACTTAGCCATTTCATCACAGACGTTGGCTCGCACGGCCACACGTCCCGTGCTCTCAGGGCACATTCTCGGTGAACCGGTCGATGTCACGTCAATTAAAGCCATAAACATTCCGGACTCACCACCGCCACTTGGACGGCCAAACCTATGAGCAATTTGTCTTCCTGGCCTGGGTCACGACAATTTAAGCCATTGACCGCCGAAGACCCTAATCTATGCCAACGGTAAGTGCCACGTGCCTTTAGGTCTCTTTAACCGAACGACATAGAACGGGTACGGTTCCATCTAACCCGTGCTCACATCGCAACGACAATTTAAGCCATTTGCGCGGGTCAAACTTCCGCCGAGTCCCATTTCCATCACAAGTCACATAACCCGGTTATGTTCAAGTTGGCTCTCAGGCCACCAAGTTGGCAAGATCTCGTATCCGCCCAGTTTTCCGGGTGCACCTTTGGGTTAGTCCCCAAGGCTCCCTGCTGCAATCTACCGCGTAGAAAACCCGAAAAACAACCAATAGCACGGAGTCTTCTCCGGCATTATGCAATGCAACATCACCGATCCAGACCAACATGTCCGGGTAGGCTTCACACATCATGCCTATGTCCGTTCTCGCTTACGGACTCTAAACAACGGGGACTTCACATATCTACCCGAAGGAACGCCTCCAACTCTCCGCAAACTCGCGAGAGCGGGCTTCCTATGCAAAGAAAGAGAGCTACTCATGCTCAAGATGAGGATCGTTACCCTAGCGTTCCTCTTTGGCGCCATTGAAAAGTAATCGGATGAAAACCACCGCACTAGCGTTGCCTCCGTGGATCCGGAGTCGGCTCGCGATTCGGAGCTCCGAAGCTCCTCCAATGGCGGGATCTAGCTCCTTCTTCCTCCCTTGGCTCTCCTCTCTCTCTAAGGTTTAGAAAGATGAGAAGTTATGAAAAGTGAGGGTTTTCAAGTCCATTCACGGGTATATCCCTTCAGGAACAACCCCCAGCCGTTGGATCTCAGTTAAAGAAATGAACGGCTTCGATTCGGGGCTGAAATGCCCAATCTGGACCGAACACGGCCTGGCACACGCCCGTGTCCAGGGCCGTGTGCCTCATTCGCCGTCAAAATCGAATCACCTGGACCTCACACGGGTATCGAACACGCCCGTGTTCGAGCTGACACGCCCGTGTTCCACCTGACACGGCCGTGTGGCCGGCCGTGTACCCCATCATTTTTCCCCAAAATCAACCCGAGCACTGCACGGGTTCTAGGACACGCCCGTGTCCTTGCCCGTGTCACCTTGACACGCCTGGGCTCCAGGCCGTGTACACGGTCTCGACACTCGACGCGGCCTCGGACACGCCCGTGTCCTAGGCCGTGTGTCCTTGTCTCGACGATCGTCGAGCAAGATTCGTCGACTTCCGGGACGAGTGTCGACACGGGTCGACACGCCCGTGTCGCAGGCCGTGTGCCCACTCTCGACGCATCGTCGAGCGAATCTCGTCGACTTCGCGGGACTAAGTGTCGACACGGGTCGACACGCCCTGCGACACGCCCGTGTCGCAGGCCGTGTGCCCAGTCTCGACACAATGTCGAGACCAAAGTGTCGACTTCCCGTCTTAGTGTCGACACAGGCTTGACACGCCCTGGGACACGCCCGTGTCCCAGGCCGTGTGCCTGCAGCCAGAACCCAAACTGGCCCAAAACGTCCCCTTCGCTCCTTTGAGTTTCGGGGCGTTACAACTCTCCCCCTCTTAAAAGAATTTCGCCCACGAAATTACATAAAGGAAAGACATGTACAAAACCAAATTTGTACCTGAGCGGAACAACTCCGGATACTCGTCAAGCATAGTCTGCTCTCGCTCCCAAGAGAGCTCCTCACGACCGCAATTGTCCCACCGGACCTTGACCATCCTGATCTCTTTATTGCGTAGCCGCTTGACCTCCGAGTCCTCAATCCGCACGGGCTTGACCTTTGTCGTTAGCCCACTATCCACCGGCACTTGATCAACCGCGATCACTTGCGTAGGCTCTTGCACCGCCTTCCGAAGCACCGAAATGTGGAATACATCATGTAAACCACTAAGCTCCACTGAAAGCTTCAACCGATAGGCCGCTTCACCAACTCGCTCCAGAACCTCAAACGGTCCAAGGTACCTCGGGCTTAGCTTTTTCAATCGCCGCACCCGCGAGACACCCTTGAACGGCTTGATCTTTAAGTATACATAATCGCCCACAGCGAACTCCACGTTCCTGTGCTTGGCATTATAGTACTTTGCTTGCCGGTCCTGAGCGATAAGCAACCTCTCCCGAATGGTTCTCACCAAAGAAGTAGCATCATCCACTTCCGATCGCTTATACAACTTTGACTCACCCGTTTCTAACCAAGACAACGGCGTGCGACATTTCCTACCATATAGGGCCTCGAAAGGCGCCATCTGAATACTCGCTTGGTAGCTGTTGTTGTATGCGAACTCCACCAAATAAAGGTGGTCTTCCCATTGCTTTCCAAAATCCAAGACACACATGCGAAGCATGTCTTCCATGGTTCTATTGACCCTCTCGGTCTGCCCATCCGTTTGCGGATGGAAGGCTGTGCTGAATTTCAGCTTTGTTCCCAACATTTGCTGCACCAGCCTCCAATCATTGGACGTGAACCGCCCATCTCGGTCACTCACGATGCTGCGGGGCACACCATGAAGCCGTACTATGTTATCCACATAAAGCTTTGCCAACTTCTCCACCGGATCATCCTTCCTATGCGGAATAAAATGCGACACCTTCGTTAATCGATCAACAACCACCCAAATGGCGTCGTTCCCCTTTTGCGACCTTGGCAAACCGTGCACAAAGTCCATAGAGATGTCGTCAAATTTCCACTCCGGAATAGGCAAGGACTTAAGAAATCCTCCCGGCTTTTGGCACTCCGCCTTTACCAAGGCGCAAGTTTGGCACTTCGCTACGTATAGCGCCACATCCTTTTCAAACCCGGCCACCAAAACAGTTTCTTCACATCACGGTACATCTTCGTGCTCCCCGGGTGAATCGAGTACTTGGTATGGTGTGCCTCGTACAACAACTCCACCCGCAAATTGCCCACACTTGGGACGCACAAACGACCGTCTTTCCAAAGCAATCCGTCCTCCACGACGAATTGGGAATTTGACCCATCCAGAGCCTCTACCATGAACTGCTTCATATGAGCATCCATATCCAAAGCCTGCCGAATACGATCAGCCAGGTCATATTGGACTTCAGTCCAATTCAGAACTGCTTCAGCACTTGATTGTCTATCCACACAAACAATCTCCAACGCCTCCAACTCTCGCACCAACCGCTCATCATGCACCGATAGCCAATTGGCTTGAGCTGGGGCTCGGCGACTCAACGCGTCCGCAACCGCATTCCCTTTGCCAGGCACGTAGTGGATCTTGAATGTATAGTCCCCCAGGAACTCCATCCATCTACGCTGCCGCATATTCAGATCCTTCTGATCAATAAGATACTTCAGGCTCTTGTGATCGGTGTAGATATCAATCTTCACACCGTACAAGTAGTGTCTCCACAGCTTCAAGGCAAAAATCACGGCCGCTAACTCCAAGTCATGGACCGGATAGTTCCTTTCATGCACTTTTAGCTGTCTCGAGCCATAAGCTATTACACTTCCGTGTTGCAGTAGCACGCAACCCAAACCGCTGCCCGAAGCATCGCTATAAATCTCATAGCCTTCGGTCCCACATGGCGAACTCAGCACAGGCGCCGTGGTCAACCGACACTTCAACTCCTCAAAAGCTCGCGCGCACTCCGGCGTCCAAACGAACTTATGCTCCTTCCTCGTCAAAGTAGTGAGAGGTAACGCTATCCGCGAGAAGTTCTCTACGAAGCGCCTATAATAGCCGGCAAGCCCCAGAAAACTCCGGACTTCCGCTACAGTAGCAAGCTCAGGCCACTCCCGTATCGCAACAATCTTCGCCGGATCCACAGCAATACCCTCTCCACTCACTATATGCCCGAGGAACGCCACTGAGGATAGCCAAAACTCGCACTTCGAGAACTTGGCATACAACTGATTTCTCCTTAGCGTCTCCAACACCAAATGAAGATGCTTGAAGTGATCTTCCTCACTTTGCGAGTACACCAAAATATCGTCGATGAAGACGATCACGAAATGGTCCAAGTACTCCCTGAAAGTCCTGTTCATCAAATCCATGAACACTGACGGCGCATTAGTCAGCCCAAACGGCATGACCGTAAACTCATAATGCCCGTATCTCGTACTAAACGCTGTCTTCGGGATATCACTCTCCCTTATTCGCAGCTGATAGTACCCAGCCTTGAGATCTAACTTCGAGTACACCGTCGACCCGACTAACTGATCAAAAGATCATCAATCCGGGGGATCGGGTACTTGTTCTTCTCCGTCAGCTTGTTTAGCTCCCGATAATCAATACATAGCCTCAAGCTTCCGTCCTTCTTCTTAACAAAGAGGACCGGTGCGCTCCAAGGCGAAGAACTCGGGCGCACATACCCTTGCTCCAACAACTCTTGCAGTTGAACTTTCAGCTCCGCCATTTCCTTAGGCGCTAGCCGATAAGGAGATCGTGACACAGGCTTTGCACCTGGCACTAGCTCGATCGTAAAATCTATCTCCCGCTGAGGCGGGGCTCCAGGAAGATCTGCGGGGAACACATCAGGGTATTCCGATACCACTGAAATACAATCCAACGCGGGCTTCGGCTTTGCAACCTCCACTAGTGTAAAGAACAGTTCTGCTCCGGCACGAACCGCCTTCACCACCTGAAGAGCAGACATCAACGTCTTGCTCGACCCCTTTAAGCCCGTAAAAGTCGTCTCACGACTTGCTCCCAGCTTAACTTCCTTGCTACCGCAATCTATATGGGCCTGCTGCTCCGAGAGCCAGTCCATGCCAAATATGACGTCGAACTCCACCAACGGAAGTAAAGACGCCCGCAGGTCGAACTCCTGCTCCCCAATACGAATCTTAACATCGCAGATCCTATCCGCTCGCATCGAACACCCATTGGGCAACAACACATCCAACTTATCCTTCGCCATCGAAGAAGGGACTCCGATGCGTGATATAAATCCTTCGGACAAGAAGGAGTGTGAAGCTCCCGTATCGAAGAGTGCTCGTGCCGGATTTTCACAAATCAATACAAATCCTAAACAAGCAGTGGTAAGGTAACATGTGCATAACAAGTATTTAAAGAAATTGACTTGCTATAAATTAAACCGTACCTGTCACCACATCAGCTTGTTTGATGGCCTCCTGTTGGCCAAGATTGTAGACCCTTGGTTGGGCCGGAGCATAATGGGATGCGGTCGACTCCACCGCCTTTCCCTTCTCTTCATAAGTAGCTCCGGCTTTCTCTCGGACTTAGGACGTCCGCTCCAACAGTCACGGGCAAAGTGCCCCGTCTTTCCACAAGTAAAACACGCGCCCGGGGTCCGACTCGTAGTCGCCCCAGAAGCACCAGAAGGAGCTGGACCCGAAGTCCTATGCTTCTTGAAAGCCTCCGATAGCCGGACTTTGAAGTAGTCGGCACTTTAAATTCAGATTTTCTATCACCCAAGCTTTCTTCGCTTGTACATTCTTCATGTCCTTCTCCAAGGACCGGGCAGTATTGACCAAGGTTAAGAAACCCTGCGTCATCGGCCCCGAGAGTAGTAGTCTCAACTCATCTCTCAAGCCTTCATAGAAGCGATTAGTCTTGCGCTCCTCATCCATGATGGTGGAGCTAGCATATCGACTCAAACGAGTGAACTCATGGAGATATTCATCCACGCTCCTCTCACCCTGAACCAACTTCAGAAACTCATTCTCCATCGAAATCCTCTGAGTAGAAGGGAGGTATCTTGCCAAGAACAATCCCGAGAACTCTTCCATCGGAACGTCTATAAGTTGTCTACCTCTCAAATGATGCAGCTCCAATCCTTCCCACCACATCCTCGCTTCACCGTCCAGAAGGAACGTAGCGATGGTGGTCATTTGCCACTCCTCTGTCTCCGTTGCTGTCATGACTCTCTTCACCCTGGAGAGCCAGTCTTCAGCCTGAGATGGGGTTCCCAACCCGAGAATAACGGAGGGTTAAAGCTCATTACATGCTTAAGCTGCCTCTCAGTTGCCCTCCTTGGCACCACCGGTTCCACAACCACTTGCTCCACTCTCCTCGGCTCAGCCTCTTGCAAAGGTTCTTGCTCCATAACAGGAGCGGGCTGCTGCGTTTGCCTTGCAGGCTGCGCATTTATCACGGCCAACACCGCTTCAGCCACCAATCGAATATTCTCAGCCGACAGAGGTGTTGCAGGAGCAACATCCGGTGCACTACTAGCCTCAGAAACTCGGCGTTCTGACGGCCCAACACCACTTCTGGTCACCTATAGTGGTACAAAACACCGTTAAGCGACCAAATAAATTGCAAACAGCAATTATAGGAACACGCAGGTTCCTCAAACACGAGTATTTTCATTCCTAAGTGGACATTCATGGGTTCTTTTACTGTTATTACGATGACGCACACAATGTGCTCACCACCCCTTAAAAAGAATTCGCCCACGAATTCACTTAAGCCCGACCAAAACCAGTAGTCTGATACCAAATTGTAACACCCCCTATCCGTCACATAGCATATAGCAGTAGGTCCGGCCGGGGCCCGACGCCGTATGCCACAGACAGACCGGGTGGTTACTTATGGAAACCATCCAACCAATCTCAACGTCCTACACAGAGCATTCTAGCGGAACCAGTTTATAAAAGTTGTAATAAAGAACCCAGCATTAAAGCACGAATGTCCACTAATACAAAATAGGAATGTTATACAAAATACCCAAAATAGGCCTTAAGGCCTTACAAAATGTTTCACTTCCAATTACATGTTTTACAAACCACGGCACGCAGGCCGGTCACACATGAATAAAAGCAGTAAACACTTCCAATTAGGCCTTCAAGGGCCGGCTTCGCATTCGGGCTTTAGCCCGCTATTGACCGCTTGGTCCAGCTGCACCTGCAAGCAACAAACCACCGCACGGTGGCAAAACAAGGCAACGGTCAGCAATGCTGACCAAATTATAACGATCCCGCCCCCAACTGGGGCGGCGATGCTCCTTCCCTGCATTTCATTAGCATAAGCGAGCAATTTATATACATAGCCATTTCATCACAGACGTTGGCTCGCACGGCCACACGCCCGTGCTCTCAGGGCACATTCTCGGTGAACCGGTCGATGTCACGTCAATTAAAGCCATAGACATTCCGGACTCACCACCGCCACTTGGACGGCCAAACCTATGAGCAATTTGTCTTCCTGGCCTGGGTCACGACAATTTAAGTCATTGACCGCCGAAGACCCTAATCTATGCCAACGGTAAGTGTCACGTGCTTTAGGTCTCTTTAACCGAACGACATAGAGCGGGTACGGTTCCATCTAACCCGTGCTCACATCGCAACGACAATTTAAGCCATTTGCGCGGGTCAAACTTCCCCGAGTCCCATTTCCATCACAAGTCACATAACCCGGTTATGTTCAAGTTGGCTCTCAAGCCACCAAGTTGGCAAGATCTCGTATCCGCCCAGTTTTCCGGGTGCACCTTTGGGTTAGTCCCCAAGGCTCCCTGCTGCAATCTACCGCGTAGAAAACCCGAAAAACAACCAATAGCACGGAGTCTTCTCCGGCATTATGCAATGCAACATCACCGATCCAGACCAACATGTCCGGGTAGGCTTCACACATCATGCCTATGTCCGTTCTCGCTTACGGACTCTAAACAACGGGGACTTCACATATCTACCCGAAGGAACGCCTCCAACTCTCCGCAAACTCGCGAGAGCGGGCTTCCTATGCAAAGAAAGAGAGCTACTCATGCTCAAGATGAGGATCGTTACCCTAGCGTTCCTCTTTGGCGCCATGGAAAAGTAATCGGATGAAAACCACCGCACTAGCGTTGCCTCCGTGGATCCGGAGTCGGCTCGCGATTCGGAGCTCCGAAGCTCCTCCAATGGCGGGATCTAGCTCCTTCTTCCTCCCTTGGCTCTCCTCTCTCTCTAAGGTTTTAGAAAGATGAGAAGTTATGAAAAGTAAGGGTTTTCCAAGTCCATTCACGGGTATATCCCTTCAGGAACAACCCCCAGCCATTGGATCTTCAGTTAAAGAAATGAACGGCTTCGATTCGGGACTGAAATGCCCAATCTGGACCGAACACGGCCTGGCACACGCCCGTGTCCAGGGCCGTGTGCCTCATTCGCCGTCAAAATCGAATCACCTGGAACCTCACACGGGTATCGAACACGCCCGTGTTCGAGCTGACACGCCCGTGTTCCACCTGACACGGCCGTGTGGCCGGCCGTGTACCCCATCATTTTTCCCCAAAATCAACCCGAGCACTGCACGGGTTCTAGGACACGCCCGTGTCTTTGCCCGTGTCACCTTGACACGCCTGGGCTCCAGGGCCGTGTACACGGTCTCCACACTCGACACGGCCTCGGACACGCCCGTGTCCTAGGCCGTGTGCCTTGTCTCGACGATCGTCGAGCAAGATTCGTCGACTTCCGGGACGAGTGTCGACACGGGTCGACACGCCCTGCGACACGCCCGTGTCGCAGGCCGTGTGCCCACTCTCGACGCATCGTCGAGCGAATCTCGTCGACTCCCCGGGACGATCGTCGACACGGGTCGACACGCCCTGCGACACGCCCGTGTCGCAGGCCGTGTGCCCAGTCTCGACACAATGTCGAGACCAAAGTGTCGACCTCCCGTCTTAGTGTCGACACAGGCTTGACACGCCCTGGGACACGCCCGTGTCCCAGGCTGTGTGCCTACAGCCAGAACCCAAAACTGGCCCAAAACGTCCCCCTCGCTCCTTTGAGTTTTGGGGCGTTACATGATCGGACGGAGAGTCTCACCATTCTCGTCCCCGGCTCTCCTCGTCCACAAGAATGATAAAACATGGTGCTTTGCGTCGACTAATGGTAACTTAACTCCAAGATAGTAAATGATAAGTTCCCTATCCCCGTGGTCGAATAACTCATCGATGAGTTGCATGGCGCACATTTCTTCTCCAAACTAAACTTGTGCTCCGGCTACCAGCAAGTCCGTATGGCCACCGCGGACATGAAAAAAACGACGTTTCGAACTCATCACGAGCATACTGAGTTCCATGTTATGTCGTTTGGCTTGATGAACGCACCTTCCACCTTTCATTCTCTCATGAATGAGGTATTCCAATCTTTCCTCCGCAAGTCTGTACTTGTGTTTTTTGACGATATCTTGATATATAGCAAGTCAAGGTCTGAGCATCTTCATCACATCCATGAAGTCCTTACCTTGCTTCGCCGCCATCGACTCATCCTCAAGGAACCCAAATGCTCGTTCGGGCAAGCCTGCGTCACTTATCTAGGATATGTGGTCAATGAGCGGGGGGTGTCCACGGATCTGGTCAAGTTCCACAGCGTCGCCTCTTGGTCGGTGCCCCAGTCACATTGCGATCTTCGTGCCTTTTTGGGACTCACATGCCACTACCGCAGATCATACGCGGCTACAACTCCATAGCCGATCCCCTTTTCGTCCTACTGCGCCACACCGCATTCGTATGGAGGGAGAACGCAAAGGACGCATTCACATGACTCCAAGCCACACTTGTCTCCGCCCCAGTGTTACAATTACCAGAATTTTGGGAAGAGTTTCCAATTGAATGTGACGACTCGGCACAGGACTGCAGAGTGGTTCTCCAACAACATGGTCACCTACTAGCCTATTTCAGTCGACGTACCGCCCTCCACCACCGCAAGCTGCCCTCCTACAAACAAGAGTTGATCGCCTAGCCAAAGCTGAGCAGCATTGGTGACCATACTTACGGGGACGTTCCTTCGTCGTGCGTACCGACCAGTACGGTTTGAAATATCTTTTGGAGCACCGCTTAACTACGGTACCGTAGCAATGTTGGGTGAGCAAGTTGTTGGGTTTTGACTTCAAGGTGGAATATTAGTCTGGTGCCTTGAATCGCACCGTGGATGCTCTCTCGCACCGCCACTCCAACAAAACTGCAGCCCTCTGCGCCATCTCCAGTCCTACCGTCGTTCTATTGAACTCCATCCTGGCAGATATCATGCAATCCCCGGACCACACCGAAATGATCCAAGGGGCAAGGACGACCTTCTATCACCCGCATGGACTGCACATCAAGGCCTCGTTCTTTACCGAGGACAAGCCTACTTACCGCCGCCGTCACCCTACATCACCTCCATTCTGGAAGGAACCCACAATTGTGCCAATGAGGGTGTTCACAAAACACTGCATCGCATCTGCACCGAGTTCTACTGGAAGGGCCTGCGTCGCCAAGTACAAGATTTCATCTCCCAGTGACCAATATGCCAACAACAAAAACCGGACCACCTTCTACCCGCCGGACTCCTGCAGCCTTTACTGGTTCCGACACAAATTTGGGCAGACGTCTCAATGGATTTCGTGGAGGGCCTTCCACGCATAAAAGGCAAATCCGCGCTGATGGTGGTGGTGGATCACTTCTCTCAGGGGGCCCATTTTATACCGCTAGCTCTCCCTCTAGTAACCGAACGGGTGGCCCAAATTTCTTCCCGGACATCTTCCGTTTGCACTGCTTGCCGAAAAGCATTGTGTCTGATCGTGACAAAATCTTCACCAATTGTTTCTAGAAGGATCTCTTCAACTTGAGCGAGACGAAATTGGCTTTTTCCTCGACGTACCATCCCCAGTCGGATGGCCAAACGGAGGTCGTTAATCGGACGGTGGACATGTACCTCCGCTGTTTAATAGGGGAACACCCAAAATACCGGGTCAAATGGATTCCATTGGTGGAATACTGCTACAACACATCGTATCACTCGGCACTTCAGGCCACCCGGTTTTGATTGGTCTACGGTCGTGACCCTCCCCCATTGCTCACATACAGGCATGGCCTTGCCCCCCTCGCAGCGTTCAACAGTGAACTCCTCGACCATGACCAACTTCTAGACACGGCACGCGACCACTTGATCTGTGCCCAACACCAGATGGAGATAACATACAATCGCGGACACCGTGATGTCTCCTTCGCCACCGATGAGTGGGTGTGGCTCAAACGATGCACATACCGACAGCTCACACTGCCAACAACGGACACCCCACAACAATTTGAGCCCGCGCTTCTATGGCCCATTCCAGATTCTAAGGTGCATTGGCAAGGTCTCCTATCAGCTTTGCCTCCCACCGGCGGCATGCATCCACGACGTCTTCCACGTCTCCCATCTCAATAGGTTCATTGGAGAGCCCCCAGACACACCAATCGTCGCATTGCCCTCTCAGCTTGAGGACAAGTTGTCTTCCGACGAGGATGGAGATGTTATGGAATCAGCACGGGTTAAAGAGTCAGATCCACATTGGGGGCTGACATATTACCAGCGCAACACACGCTACAATATGAAGGCTTGCCGATCGCGCTCTCTACTATCTCAATTTATTTCATTTTATTTTGTGCATGTTTTATATGTATTGTTCGCGCTTATTTGGGACACACGTGTTTAAGCGCAAGTGGGGGCATGGTACTCATCTGGCTTATATACCCATGTGGAGTAACTTGGAAAGGAAGCAAAAAGTATTATCTTCTCATCTTTCTTATCCTCCCACTCTCTCTCATCCCCTCTCCTTCCCTACCCTACCAAGCCTGCTTTTTTGTCCCGCTCTACCGCCGGACCGCCTATCTTCGTCATCCTGGAGGAGCACGCCTTATCTTGTCGTCGCACGAGATCGCAGATAAGAGCACGCAACATATGCATGGATGGGGTGGGTTCTTGCTGAGGGGGACTCCTAGGTGTAGAACTATAGGTTGTGGATTAGGACGCCTCGGACATGAAGTGCGCAGGTACTTCTCGTATTCTAATGCGAGCTGGAAGATTTGCTCGATTGCCTCCATGTGAGGGGGAATGAGCTCCCTATGAATGTCAGCCCGCAGTCCGGCCCTAAAGCGGGAACCTGTCATGATATGCTCTTCAATAATATCACTCATCACGGCATCATCAAAACAAGTCATATACTTGGCTACGGAAAGGGTGTCTTATTGCAAATCTAGGTGCTGATGCAGGAGCTAACTACGGTGCAAAGAGGGAAGGTATTTTGTTTTTGTTTTTGCTTCATTTCGTCTCATCGGGTTATGGGTTTGTACCCCTCTTCGTCTAAAGAGCGCTCCAAACTAGTCCAATAAATCTTGGTTTGCCCAACTAACTTCATTTTGGCAAACCTCCCTCGCCTCTCGTCAATTATCTCATATCAATCGAAATAATTATCTATATCCAATAACTAATCACTAAACACCTTTGGATCTAATTGTTCATCATAGGATGGAGCATCGAAACAAATATGACGGGTAATGTCATCCTCACCTCCATGACCTCTAGGGGCCTCGTGGTGATCCACATATCCATCCCGACTGTGATCATTTTGTGTGTCTTGAACACGGCGATCTCTATGTGGTGGACATTAAAGTGGGGGTCGTTCCTCTGGTAGGGAATGATACCAGCCACCAATAGGGTCTTTATGACGCTCGTAGGCTAACCTCGGGCCCTCTTGGAAGGGAGGAGGGAGCATGTGCAAGTGGATTAATGAATATGCGATCTGGGGTGTACACAGGGTTAGGAAGTACCTTCATATCTCGGCAATTCTCACGTTGGGAAACTTGTGTCTTAATAGCATCTAGTGGACATGGAATCCTACAGGGATCTAGACCACCTACTCTAGTGTTGAGTGCTTCGTATTTTTCTCTAAGGTCGTGAAATTGTGCATGTATTTGATCAAATTGATTTTCCAAAAAAATTTGGAAATCGGACATGGGCATATCAGTGTTGGAACTGGTGGTTGCTTGGGTATCTAAAGGGGGTGACCTCAACATAGTATGCTTAAATGTCTTACCACGGCGTAACATGCAAATGGCCCGAACCTATCTCTAATATCAAAGTGACGCAAGGTAAGGTCCTACGGGAACTAAGGATAGATGCAGACACAAATTACTCCAACAGAATTAAGCTTGCAATAAAGTACTTTTTATAAAACAATATTCTTTTGATATGCCATAGAAAAATAAAGCTATTAAATTAAGTAAACAAGAGGGATGTACAAATGCAAGAGAGTGCGAAAACGAAATGACTAATTAAATGAGAAAATATGAAGACTTAAACAATTGAATTCAAAGAATACAAATCAATATCCCATCAAGTAGAGACTAAACATGATATTCAACTAAAAGAATTAACAACAAACTTTGAACTCACACAATGCATAAATGGGGCAGGGTTGTAGATGAATTAGGCGAGCTATGGGGAAGCCAAAATTGCAATCCGGGACTAGTTTTGGATCTCCATATTTGTAACAACTCAGGTTTATTATAAAAAAACATTTGATTAAAAAAAGAAGAAGAATTTATTTTGATTAAGTTATTGAAGTGGCATATTTGTAAATTTGCTTAAAACCCTCCCCTTAAACCTAAACCGTGAGCCCCCTCAATTAAAACCCCAAGCCAGCCCGCATCTCCCACTCCCGCTCCCGCTCCCTGTTCTTTCCATCGCCGCTCCTGTTCCCGTGTCGACCCCCGCGCAAGCCAGCGCCGCTCGCCTTCTGCTCTCCCATGTTTCCTCTGGCGCCCCTCAAACTTCTCCTCTTGCTCTGGTCGGCGGACCAAGAAGTCAACAACTTCTCCTCCGCCTCTTCCCTCTACTCCAAGGAGTCGGCCAGCAACAGCTTCCCACTTCTCCTCCTTCCAAAAGTCAGCATAGGCAGCCCCCTTCCTCCTCCTCCTCCAAGGCTCGACAGCCCTAATTTCCCCACTTCCTCGTCGTCTTAGCCGAGTTTTTCGAGAGGGACGCCTAGGGTTTCCTCCCCTCTCCTCCTTGGGCTCGGATTTGGTTCCTATTGGTAAGAATCTCTCACTTTAACCTAGTAATCAGAAATTTGTGATCCCTAATGATTTATTCGTGCTTTAATTTTGTATATTTTGTGAATATGAGATTTTTGCCCCTTTGCGATCGTTTAACCGTAGTTTGTTTGTGCTTTCCGGCGTCATTCGTCTAATCTTCCAGCGGAGTCTCTCCAAACTCTCTCTGACTTGGGGTTTTCGTCACCCAAGCGCTGCCAAGTCTCCATTTTCGCTTAGTATTCCCTCTCCCCTCACTTTTGAGGAAGATAATTCGCAAACCCTCTCTTATTTTTGGCCTTATGAAATTTGTTACTTGTGCTAGCGTTAGAGTTTCTGATAATTCAATGTCATCTATGTTTGTGCTTCAGCAAGTCTGAAATAAGTTTTCCGATTTTGCTTGTGTCGTTCAGCCGCCTCCGTCAGTTTTAATTTCTTTAAGGCAAGTAGAGATATCTCTCTCTTGCAAACATTGTTATTAGATTAATGTGTCTACTCTTATGATTTTATGTCTCAATTCTTGAATATGCGATTCGCCAAATGAATTTAGATATCGAATGTTTAATCTGACAAGTTAGTTGGATTGATTTTTTATATATCGAATTAGCATGGGTTGGTGGTCATGAATGAATTTATTTGAATAACCACCTACATGAATGATTCTTAGATTTTTCGCTTAGGGTGACATGAGTTAGTGTAAGGTGGTGATTTTTAATTGGATTCTCACTTTGGTGAATTTTGTCTCATTTAACGAATAATTTGAGTACTAGTATGTTTTTGAGCACGAGCATTATTTAATTTGAATGATAACTGTTAAGATTCATTGCTAGCAATTAAATGATTGGTGTTTGATGTCATGCTCGTATCGTACACATATCTATTTGGGAGATAATCGTGTCTTAGAATGATTTAATCTAGATGAGTATCTATTTCACCAAAATCGATGCATAGTAATCGTACCACTCACGAATTCTTGAACCCACAAAATATAAAGCTCTCTGTCTAGTTTCATAACTAGATTTCACCCTTGTCTTGTTTGTAAATCTACCTTTGTCTATCTGAATTGATTAATTAGTAACATGTCATATATTAGGAATCTTATAAATAATGAATCCTTAAATTCACTAATGTCATAAGGAATCATTGAAAGAGAGTGTTGAATTGATGTGACGCTTTGAATCAAGTTTCTGCTTAACTTGTAATGGGAACCAATAAATGGTCATGGCAAGCACATTTAATTTGATAAGCCTTGCATTTAGACTTATATTAGAATCTTGTGCATCAAATAAAAACACTGACACTTTTCACTGATTACAGTTTGTCATTACATGATCGAACCAATGCTATACTCCAAAGTAGTTTAATAATTCTAATTATTTTTACTTGTCTCTCTTACTTGCCGTCTTGCTAGTTTTGATTCATGAAAACTGGTATTCAAATATTTTTATTTTCTCTGCTCTTACTTTACTTTACCTTTCTTATGTTATCAATGTTCTGAGGCTTTTCCTTTTTGTTTTGGATTTGCTTTAGCGTTTGTGCCTGCGTCGCCTGCTTCCTGATCCCGATCTGCGTCAAGCTTCAGGTTCTGTGTTTACATTTCATTTCTTATATTGTCATACATTTTTTATGTAATAATTATGATCAGTAAATCATGGACAACTGCTAGGTTATATTATATGTACTAATATTTGATATTATTTGCATGTTCATTGTTACAGAGCTACACGACGACGAGTCTCCTTAGAAAGTTTATACGCGTCGGGCGCGTATATCGGTTGGCCCCACAATTACCGTAAAAGATAATTAGTGATTTATTGGTTGTTTCTTTTACTTGAGACGCTGTATTTGTTGTTTTATTTGCTTGTCATTTTAACTATTCTTGTATTTTCTAATTTCTGAATTTTCTTTTGTATTCGCTCCTCATCACTATAAGAGGATGTAAGCTCTATATTTTTTTCATCCTGGAATGAATATGTGTTTTCCCTTTCTTCTCTAAACCTTAAATCCCTCCTCTCTCTCTCCCTCTCCTCCTCTCTTCCTCTCTTCCCCGTAGCCGTCTTTTTCCGACCCATAATAATTGGTCCGACCTGCCGCTCCGCCCGTCGGTTGATTCCGCGATCCAAGCTCGCACGTCCGCGACTTATCGTTCCGCCTATTCCGCGTCGTTCCTCTGCAGCGTCGTCCAGTCCGCTGACGCTCATCCTTTCGTGGACATGGCGCTGAACACCCGCTCCACCACTGAGGCCCCATCGGAAGACGCCAACGAGGCCCTCCTGCGCCGTGTCAGTACTCTGGAGTCCATCGTGGCCTCCTTGCAGGCCTCCTTGCTCTCGATCCACGCAAAGCTTGATGCATTGCAACCTTTGACGGCCTCCTCCGCCAGCGGATTTGCGTGCCTGGCCACCGACAAGTCAATCCTCGGGGCGTCACCACTTCTGCACATCGGGGACGCCACACCTTTTTTTCCCCGGACGCCCGATCCTTGCATTGGACCTCCCCACCTTCGTCAGGGTAGACCCGATTGGGTGGATCGCCAAGGCAGAACAGTACTTCGATCTCCACCTCACACCCGAGCAGGACAAGGTCTCTGCCGCCGTCGTGGGACTCGACGGCTCCTCCCTCCACTGAGCTCGATGGCTCCGCCAGACCAACCCGACCATCTCCTGGTCGGAAATCAAGCAGGAAAAGATTCGTCGCTATGACAACCGTTATTCCGGCTCCGCCATCGAAAGACTGTGTGGAGTTCGATAATCTGGTGCGCTGGATGACTACATCGATGAGTTTGTTGCCCTCGTCACCCATGTTCCTGGCCTACCACTAGATCACTATCTTGGCTTCTTCATGCAGGGCCTTCGGCCCAACATCCGGTCTCGGCTCTGCAACCACCACCCCCAGACGGTTTTTGAGGCCCTCAACATGGCTCGCCTTGTGAAAGCAGATTTGTCACCTCGCCCCCCGCCGATTCCAGTCGGCCGACCATGGAGGACTACTACCCCGGATCCCCAAGCCCCTCGCCCCCTGCGGCCGCAAGGCCAGGCCGTCCTGCCCCGCCTCATCGGTTCTCCAACCGCGAGTTCGACGATCTTCGCCGCAAAGGCCCGTGTTTCTGCTGCTGTCAGCCTTATTCTCCTACACACGTTTGCGCGGTCAAGGAGTTTCATGCCATCATCGGCGACTTCGAGCCCGAGATAACTTTGGCGAACTTTGAAGACCTTGAGATCACGACAGAGGACACCACAGAGGACGTAGGCCTTCACCATTTGGAGCTTCCATGCTTTTTTGTAGACGGCATTTTAGGCCCCCAAAGCATGAAGTTGCCAGGCAAGTTGGGCGACCGCCACATTGTTATCAAGCTAGACAGCGGGGCGAGTCAAAATTTTCTTTCATCTCATCTGGCCCAGCAGCTACGTCTTCCAATGGAACCTTCTCCAGATTTCACTGTCAGTTTAGGCGATGGTCGTCGTCGCTCGATCCAGGGCCGTTGTCCGGCCGTCTCACTTTCAGTGGGCCCTTACTCGGTGACGACGGACTTCTACGTCTTTGGCCATGACGGGATCGACGCCATTTTGGGAGTTGCGTGGCTTTGCACGCTGGGCGACGTATGAGTCAACTGGGGGACTATGACGATGTGTTTCCTCCAGAACGTTCTGGAGTGTTGCCTTATGGGAGACGTCGCGCTACTTCGCTCCACCGTCTCCGTCCGCGCGATTCAGCGGACTGCGGACGTCGATTTTTCGGTTTGGCTCTGGCCCATCTCGGGCGCCACGCCACCAGCCTCAGCACCACCTCCGGACCTTCAGGCCCTCCTATCCGAGTTTGCGGATCTCTTTGTTGCACCATCCGGGTTGCCACCAGCTCGGCCGCACGATCATGCCATACCTCTTCAGCCCGGCGTGTCAGCAATCTCGGTCCGACCATACCGCTACGGGCACGTGCAAAAGGACGAGATCGAGAGGCTGGTACGCGATATGTTGATGGGGGATCTCATCCTCCCCAGTGCCAGACCCTTTTCCAGCCCGGTCCTGCTGGTCAGGAAAAAAGACGGCAGTTGGCGCTTCTGCGTGGACTATCGGGAACTCAACAAAGCCACCATCCCAGACAAGTATCTGATTCCGGTGATTCAGGAGCTTTTGGATGAGCTCCACGGCGCGACTATCTTCACCAAGCTGGACCTCCGTGCCGGCTACCACCAGATTCGCGTACGACCGGCCAACGTCGTCAAGACGGCTTTCCGAACCTATGACGGCCACAATGAATTCCTAAATATGCCTATCGGCCTGACCAACGCACCAACCACTTTTTAGGACACGATGAACGACATTTTCATCCGGTACTTCGTCAGCACGTACTTGTTTTTTTGATGACATATTGGTCTACAGTTCTTCTTGGCAGGAGCACCTCCAGAATGTCCGCCAGACATTGGTTACTCTACGACATCACCACCTAAAGCTTCACTCAACAAAGTGTTCCTTTGGGGTTCCATAGGTGTGTTATCTGGGACGCACCATCTCTATTGCGGGAGTCGCCATGGACAGCGACAAGATCGAGGCCGTCCTTTAGTGGTCGACGACATCCTCTCTCCGCGATGTCCGGGGATTCTTGGGATTGACCGGGTATTTCCGCCGGTTCATCCCGGGGTATGACACGTTAGCCCGACCCCTCACCCAGCTACTGAAGGAGTCGGCCGAAGCCCCTTTCGAGTGGACGGCGGCGGCCTCTGCCGCTTTTACTGCTCTACGGCAGGCCTTAGTTCGTGTATGGTGTTAGCCATGTCGGATTTATCCCAGCCCTTCATCGTGGATTGCGACGCGTCGAGCGCCGGCGTGGGAGCCGTATTGATGCAGGATAGCCGCCATGTGGCCTATTACAGCCGCGTCGTTCCGGACACGATCCGCAGCCGCTCCGCTTATGAAAACGAGCTCATGGGACTTGTCCTCGCTGTTCAGCATTGGCAACCTTACCTCATGGGCTGGCGGTTCGTGGTCCGCACCGACCACCATAGCCTTCACTACCTCCTACAGCAGAAGATCGCTATGCCCACTCAACAAGTATGGGTGGCCAAGCTACTAGGCTACGACTTCAACATCGAGTTCCGATCAGGGAAGTCAAATCGCGCAGCCGACGCCCTCTCGCGCAACCCCATACTCGCAGCCATCTCCCGTCTGGTCTGGGAGGATGCGGATACCCTTCAACGGGAAGTAGAAGCCGACCCGACGCTCAACAGGATACAGATAGCACTCCTAGCAGACGCCACGACCCACCCACCATACTCCTTGGTTGACGGCCTCCTACTCTTTCCCTCCTCCCCGAGCATTCCTCTGTTGTTGGCAGAGTTTCATGCTTCACCCACGGGGGGACACGTTGGGGCTTACCGGACATACTGGCGGCTGGCCGCCTCACTCTATTGGCCTCACATGTTCCGACAGGTCAAGGCCTTTGTGGCCGCCTGCCTCACCTGCCAGAAGGCCAAGTACGAGGCCATGTTTTTGGTTGGTTTATTTCAGCCCCTCCCGATCCCCGATCGCATATGGGACGACGTCAACATGGGTTTCATCACACAACTGCCCCGATCACAGGGACACGACTGCATTCTGGTCATGGTGGATCGACTCTCGAAGTATGCTCATTTCATTCCCCTTCGCCACCCATACACGGCTGCCACAGTCATCGACAGCTTCATCCAGGGGGTCGTGCGCCTCCACGGGTTTCCTCGGTCGATCGTGAGTGACCGCGATCCGCTATTCCTGAGTACTTTTTGGACCACGATGTTCCGCTTACAGGGAACCCGTCTCCGCATGAGCACGACATACCATTCGCAAACAGACGGGCAATTGGAGGTCCTCAACCGGTGTCTGGAGACATACCTCCGCTGCTTCGTGGGGGAACAACCTCGCAGTTGGGTAAGTGGCTCGGGTGGGCCGAATACACATATAATACCGCCTACCATCAGGCGGATGGTACTACACCATTCGAGGCCGTTTACAGCCGCCCTCCTCCGTCTATTGTCCGCCACCTTCAAGTGGAATGTCAGGTGGAGAGATTGGTCACCGCCCTCCATGACAGGGAAACCATTCTAGATCATTTGAATCACCACTTACGTCGGGCTCAACAGAAGATGATTTCCTTCGCCAATAGGAAACGTTGGGACCTCACCTTCGAGGTAGGAGAGAAAGTTTTTGTCAAACTCCACCCAGACCGACAGCTTTCAGTGGCCCGCCGACCTTGTCAAAAACTGACACCTCGTTTCTTCAGGCCTTTCGAGGTCCTCGCCCGTATAAGGGCAGTTGCCTACCGCCTTCGCCTTCCAGCCGGGAGCCGCACTCATCTGATTTTCCATGTCTCACAGCTACGATGCGTAGTGGGGGAACACACCCACCACATATCACATTCCGGCCGACCTCAACCTCGCAGGAGAGGCACCGTACTACCCCGCCTCGGTCCTCGATCAGAGATGCCGCACCCAAGGGGACCGTACATCGGAGGAGGTCCTTGTGACTTGGACCGGCCGGCCCGACTCGGACGCGACATGGCTGCCCCGGGATGATTTCCGCCGCCAGTTTCCCGACTACTGGCTTGGACCGGCCGGCCCGAATCGCTCGAACTCGACTCGATATCAGCCCTAGTAGTGGGGAGTGGAAGGAGTGGAGGGAGTGGAGGAATTTTAGGAGGGAGTCCTAATTTTTAGGAGGTATGGAGTGGGGTAGTGGGGGTAGTGAAGGGCGGTTATGGGGGCACTGAAGGACGGTTATGGGGGTAGTGGAGAAGGTGGCTGACCAGAGGTGGTGGTTGGAGGAGTTTTTTGGTGATCGCCGAAAAACCAAAATTGGATGTTTTGTAAAGGGGAATGGATTGGGGATCACCATAGGCAGACGGAGGTAGTGTTTTGGCGATTGCCAGAGGAGGGAATATGGGATTTAGAAAAGGGAAAAGGGACTGTTTTGAATGAGGATATGGGGGCCGTTGTAGGGGTGGACGGCTAGACCTTAAAGGTGGTGGAAAGGGGATATCGGCAGGGGAAATAGGAAAGTGAAATAGGCGGACGGAGCCGGTTGGGGAGGGAAGTATAAGGGTTCACAAAAAGGAGAGGGAGGGGAGTTGGTCGGCTATTGTAGACTAGGAGGGATGGACCAAGCATTGCGCCCGGAGGTTCCGACTTCGGCATCGGAATGGCCGAAAGGAAGACTTTTGCACACAAACTTTCAATTCCAAAAATGAGACCCATCATCCCCAATAAATTGACACTAGCGAGGACAGTGAACGATCATGATTCACCGTTTGTTGTGATCCCCAAAATAAATAAAAATACAACTCGAAATAAAAACCACAAAACTAATGCTAAGATCGGCAATCCGCTCATGTTGAGCGATTCCGATCGTCATTGTGCAGGTGGTCGACTCAAGTAGACCCGAACGGGTCAGGCGGGTTGATCCCCATCATTTAGTCTTTGTTTTTGTTGTATGTTTTAGATATTTTTTAAAATTTTACCGTGTTGTGCTAATTTTATTACTGTTGCTAAGTTTGTTTCATATATTGAGTGTCGAACGGGCTTTAGAAATGTTGTTGAACTAGGTAAGAGTATTACAGAGATTACAACTAAGATTGCTAGGGTGATAACCTTATTCTTAGTCGAGTTCTGAAATATGTTACTTGCAGCGGCCCCGGTTTTTGCACCTGTAGCTGTGAATGTTAGAATGGACCTCTACTTGAATCATTTTGGGGAACTATGCCCTTCGACATTGAATGGTGAAGAAAATTCCATGGAGATTGAGGATTGGTTGTACAAGACCCAAGGCTTGAGGGAGAAAGAGGGTTTAAATTTGATGTTATTACTTTATTTGTACATGCCTTCTTTTTTACCTTAAGATGCATCTCTCTCCATATATATACCCCTTCATGGAAAGTCTAACAGTACACTCATATGAAGGATTAAGAAAATTACATGAAAATACACCATTTGTCCTATAATAAACATACAAAGATAAATAAAAGGTAAATGTGCATGCATATGGTGGGGGGGGGGGGGTGCATATGTTCTAATGGTGGAGATGGGGTCAATAAGTATGTTAACAATAGTGATAGGAGCAATTCAAAGTACTGTGATGCTGGTGAAGATGAAGATGAATGTTCCATGTTTGCAAACTTTTGCTGAAAAATCAACTATAGTAAATTTGACAATTGATATGAAGAGGGAAATAGTTTCTCCTTCCATTTATTTGCATGTTTGTGTAAAAGATTCATTTATGCAAATCAATTGAAACTTTGTAACCTGTTGAGGGAGCTTTGAAGATTTTGTTGTTCCATTCGGCATCTACAGTTTTGTCAACCATTGGCATACATCCATCAAAAGCAAAAGAGACGACAGGCGACATTGCTTCAGCAGAAATTTTAGCCTGCATAAACTTAAATAAGTTGCTTAAAAACTCGCATAAAAATCTGAAAGTCCTACACAAACTACTGGCATTGACAGTCTTGATATTACCATGCTATGCCTTTAGTCATAAAACATAGGCTCTGTTTGGTACTCTGTTGTTGTTTCAGTGATATTTTTGATTTATCTCACGAGAGAAATGGAAGTGTTTGGGTACCTCCATTTTGGATCTCAGGTGAGGTGGAAAAGACTAAAAAACTCTGTTTGAGCTTCATTTCGCACTGAAAGGCGTGAGTTCCATTTTTCACCGAAACTCTATTTTCTACCGAAGTTACTGTCACCACTCACCCAAACGGAGCCATAGGTAGGAAACCATCTAGGGCATAGATGATAAAACCATATCAACCCAAAACACTAAACTAAGCTGACAAACTGCTGCAGAAATAAACCACTAACAAATACATCTTATGAAACTGCAAACTTATTGATGTCAATTTCCAAACTGTTAAGTGAAATTGGTGGTTTTGAAGTGTTGGGCTGTTCTTTTTTTAGACTACCCGAGGAACAATGAGATCAAGAATCCATCCCAATTCAGCGGAGGCTGCAAAGGCATTGATTGTGCACTGGCTTCCTTCAAATAAATTATGCATCAAGAGAGAAATGGTTTTACCTGCAAAATACAAATCAGGCAACCGAATTGTCAATTGCTATAAAAATGAAGATGATAGGAGTAAATGCAACTCGAGAACACTGAAAATAAAACAAAGGAGATCCAAAATAAATTGTATCTAAATCACAAAATAAATATTAATGACACCTGCACAAAATATTAAAGATAGTCTTTCTCTTTGAGAGTGGAGTGTCAAGAAGGATGGACCCAGCCTCTGGATGCTTAGCGGGAGTTATCTCCTGATTGTATCTTTATATTTGTATAATGCAATGCAAGTACCATGTTCTCGTTCTAGATACAACTAAGACGTATCATAGTGATGTACCTCAATATGTACCAACACAATACTATGATAAGGATAAATGTGAAGTAAATAAATATTATTGTTTACATTGAATATTATACTGCAGGATATTTAAAAAAACATCAGAAATCCTGCTCTCCATCAACAAATATGCACCCTTTGCTCCAACAGATGATAATGTAACTAAAAGCTAAAGGAAACATATGTTTGTAAAAGTATAAAACAAGATCTCCAACTTACTGATAACTAATTCATGTTGTTGACCGTGGAAGAGTAAAAACACTTCCACATTCTAATTAATGAGAATACCCATCTACATATACAAATAGAGGGGAGATTGGTCCACTCACAATAAAGAAGAACTATATGCAAGCCCAATGTAAAGATTCAATTTATTGGCCCATTATGAGATCCCTCATGTATAGCTTAGCCTCCCACCTTTGTTTGGAGTTAAGATCTCACCCCTCCCTCTATATATGTGTGTACATATACCTGTGTTTTTAAGTGAAATGAAGAAATAATAAAATTATCAGGCTCGGTGTTTTGTTTCTCCATGGTATCAAAGCCACATGATTCCTGGCGTAGACCTCTCCACGATTGAGCTCATGCTCTTGCCGATTGAGCCCAATTCCACTTCAAGCTAAATGGACCCGGCAACCTTCCCATTCAAGCATTCCATCCCTTCTAGATCGCCATTTTATTCTATGGGCCCTGTCTGAATTAAGACACCCTCCCATTCAAGCATTCCTCCCTGCCTTGTATAGCCTCCAGGCCTACCCGGCCCTCTCAACAGCATTCGTTGACACCTGCCCCTACACGGGAGGACTCATTGCATCCTTCGGCCTGCACTCATTGCCTCCCTTGCTCAAGACCTCATCACCTTCTTTGGTTCCGACTCACCATTTCCTTTTCATTGGAGATCATCAAACCCTTTGGTTCTATGTGCCTACCCTGCTTCACCGAGCTCACCAAACTTGTGGCTTGTGTTTATCTCGAGCACTTGAGCTCATAGCTTCCTCTAATATGGGTGCTCGCTGACCATCTGGTCATAGCGTGCAACTTCTTCTCTACCAAGATCGCCAGAGTCGCTTGAATTTAGTTCTCTTTGCGTCCAGCACTCGCCTGATGCAGGGCTTGAGTTCCTCTGGGCCGCTGGTGCTCTCTCCGATCCCTCGGACAATAATGCTCGCTAATCTCTGATGGTCTGGTCTTGTTGTTTCACTATCCCAATTATCAGAACTCGCTAATCTTTCTCCTCTCCAGAGCTCGCAGGTACTCCCTGAGCTTTCTCTATTTCACATGGTTAGCGCTTGCCCACAACTTGATCACGCTAATAACATGGGGGAAAATATTGTGTCCGCCACTTCCACGAATCCGGCACTCGCTCCGGCTCTCATCTATAACATCTATAACAAACTGCAAACTACCACTATCTCCCTCACTGGAAAGAAAAATTTTGTTGAGTGGGTTCACTTGGTGCACCGAGTCCTCCAGACCAAAGGTCTTCATCGTCATCTAACCTGCGACACGCCTGTTGAGCCTACCGAGCAATGACTCCAGGATGATGGTGTAACAACCCCTTTATAATAATAATAATAATATAAAACAATACTTAAACCTACCCCCCCCCCCTTCTTTAAGAAAGTCGAGCCGGTTCTAGGTCTCGCAAACCGCAACCCCCCCCCCCCCCCCCCCGGTCCCAGATCCGCCGCCAGCGCCTCCTGCCGCCCCCGAGACTCCTCCCCGTGGCCGGAAATCCCTTCCTCCAGGCCCGACGCCTCTTCCTCTTGCTTCCACGTCGTCTCTGGTGCTCCCCTTGGCCGACAGATCCCGCAACAACTCTTCTCTTGGCCGGCTACCTTCTTCCCTCATCTTCTCCTCCTCCGGCTAGTGAGGGCAAAGGCAACATCCTTCTCCGGCAACTCTAGCTCCTCCTCGTTCCGGCCGGTGGTTTTCGTGAGGGAATCCTAGGGTTTCGCTCGAAATCACTCTTCGTGGATTTCGGAGCCCCAATCTGGTCTCCTTGGGTAAGGAATTTCATCAATTTCTTGTTTTCAACTTTGCCCTAATTTTATTACAATAATTATCGCTCTCTGATTGATGCATTTACGTCAATCCCTCTTGGGGTTGTCGTGTACCCTTCTAATCTCGATGTTTTGCTTGTTTTTCGGTGTCGCTCTTCGGGTCTAGGTGGTGCAATCACTCCAAGACCTCTCTGAATTAGAGCTTTTCGCTTCCAAACGCCGCCAAAACCCCTGATCCCTTGCAGTAGCCTCTTCTCCCCTCACTCTCGAGGGAGGTAAATTCCTAAACCTCTCTCCTTTTGTGTGGAGCGATTATCAATCGCATGTGCTGGCATAAGAAACTTGTTAATTCAATTTGGAATGCATTTTTGATCTCGAACAGATATAACTAGAGCTTTTAACCTCGCTTACGCCACTTAGCTGTCGCGAGCATTTTTCGACGTCACTTTAAGGCAAGTAGAGAACCCCCTCTCACTTGCAAAACTTTGGATTTAATCTGGTTACATGTTCTTTTACAAATACTTTTTCTACAAAATTCTGAACTCTCATAATGTTGTCATAACATAACATGATAGCTAATCACCTAAGTACAAAACATAAAGACAAATCCGTAGTTGTAAGCAAATCCTTGAATTGTAGCGTCTAACTGGACATCTGTGTGCTGACATGGTCACGGCAAGCAGGATTACTTTTCCGACAAGACTTGCGCATAGATCTGATCGTGAGTCATGTGCGCCCGCTATAGTACCTACACCCTTCATCGATCGCGATTTACAACATATTACATAAATAAATTTTAGGTTATACTCCGGAGTAGGCTAATCTTTCAGAAATGTCTATTTGACCTGGTTTTTTTTGATATGTTTGGTAGTTTTGTACAAGATAGATCAGAACTCGAATATGTCTATTTGTTTTTGCTCACATTTTAATTAATTAACTTGCTCATGTTTAAATCTTAAGTTCTGAGTCATTTTATTTTTGTCTTGAATTTGTCTTACGGTTCGTGACTGCGTCGCCTGCTTCCTGAGCTACTTCTCGTTCAGCTGCAGCTTTGCTTGGAGGTTTTTCTTTTGTAGTTGCTTGCATCAGGTTTTATGTATTTGAATCATTTACTGTCTGTTCGTTTATCATGTACTAGTTATGCTAAGACATTTTCTTTTGTATCATGGATAACTCCTAGGATGTTCCTGATGTACTAGATCATTTTTTATGACATTTGAATTACTGTTGTTATTGCATTACTTCTGTTTCAGCACTGTATGTAGCATTAAATTTTACAGGGAAATATATGTGCATTAATTCTCTCTGTTTTAAAACTTTAAGCGCTTCCGTACCTTTATACTCAATAAATTGTTCAAACAAAATAACTATTTCTAAAACTATTTTCGGTATCATTGCATCCGCCTTATCAGGCATGGTTCCTTTCCCCCCATGCTTGTGGCATCACGACCCGCCCGAAGCGCATTTTCACCTTTGTCGAGACGGGTCGTGACAGTTGGTATCAGAGGCAGGTTAGCTCTCAAAAAAAATGAAGTATTTTGAAATTATCAAGTATTTTAAATTCTATTATGTAAATACAAGTACATGCATCATATCTCACTCACCATGTCATTATTTGTTGTTCGCGGCTGAAACATCACACACACTCACTCATAATCATGAGTAGTATGCACACAAATGTTAAGGGGTTGTGGGCAAACTTAACATTTTTGTACATATGAATTTCCACTAGTCTATACACCGCTTGCGAATAGTAAATTGTATGGGCGATTTAATATTTTCAAGTGTGTTGGCATTAGAATCATAATATGCATGACATGTTAAGTGATATGGGCGCTTAACATGACATGTGTATCCATTCATGAACATTCGTAGGATTGCATTTTAGACATAATTGCATTACATGCATAACATAATTCATTACACAAATGTTAAGTCAAGAACAACATATGATGATTGTACACACATGGATTTATAAATTGTTTGACATTGCATGTGATTCCTTGTCATTTTAACATGAGCATTACCTAGAGTTGTCCAATGAAAATGCTGTAACTAATATATGATTTATGTATTCGACAGTATCAAAATGCTAGAACTTGTTGTTCTTTAATCTTCTATGATTAACGTAACTGTCTCTCTCACTCGTTTTCTTTGTGTTCCTGTCTAGATGACCCCTAAGCGATCTCAGCGCAAGAAGGCTACCCCTTCCGCCGGGGCAGCTCCTGGAGACGTCACTGCCAAGTTGTTGAGGCAGATTCTCGAGCGTCTCACTCGCTTAGAGGAAGATCGTCAAACTTCTGACACAGCTCCTGATTCTAACAGCGCAGGGACAACTGGAGTCACTGCTACCGCCGCTCTTGGAACCACCCCTCTTGCACCTGGTTCAGGAACTGGCTTGCTTACTGACACCCTGGTGGTCTCGCTCGTGTCAGGTCTGGTTGCTCCTCCTGTAGCGATGGCAGATACGCTGACGTTCAAGAGGCTGAATCTGCCGTCCTTGCAGAGTGGCTCTCCCAGATGGAAAAGCACTTCGAGTATGCGGTGTTCCTGAGGCACAAAAGGTTCATCTTGCGGCCTACCAACTGACCGAGGATGCATACACCTGGTGGCTTTAGCGCCGCAGTCTCCCCAATTCTTCCGCTATGACCTGGGAGCAGTTCAAGGATGCGCTCATGGAAAAGTTTCTTTCATCCGTGGAGCGAGACAAGTTAGATGAAAGGTTCCTGTCCCTTCAGCAGCCCGGTAGGATCGTGACTGAATATGAGAGAGTTCTCTCGTCTATCTCTCCTTGCCGCAAAGTTTGTGCCTGATGAGTCCAAGAAGATCAGTCGTTTCGTGAAGGGCCTCCGACATGACTTCCGCCAGCATGTGGTATCCCATGGCGCCACCACCTACGCCGAGACTATTGGGGTCGCCTTGAAGGTTGAGGCTATTGAGCTGGATCGCACTGCCAAGAAAGTTTATCATGGTACAAGCAATGTCGCTGCACCTGACCACAAGCGCAAGAGTGCTCCACCTCAAGAGCAAGGTCCCAAGTCCCAGGAGGTGTGTGTCTACTGCCACAAAGTTGGTCATACCGTCCTAGTATGTCGTTCCCTCCTGAAGAAGCAGAAGATGGTTGTGCCCGCACAACAGCCCCAGGTTACGCTTGCCTCTGCCTCCTCCATTTGTGCTTACTGCAAGAAATCGGGCCACTTGGTGAGAGATTGTCGCCGCAAGCTGAATACCTGCTTCAGATGTGGGCAGTTTGGACATCAGATTAAAGATTGCCCCGTGAAGGAAAGCATGATCCCCGCACAGCCTCTGCAGGCTATTTCTAGTACCCAAGATAAGGGCAAGGCTGTGCTGAACGTCACCACTCAGGGCGAGGCGCTCGCATCTAGCTCCGTCATCTCTGGTATGTTTTATGTAAAGTTTTTAAATTTCCTGCATCTTTTCACTACCTGCCTTAGTGTCAAATAATTTTGAATGTGTCCGTAATGTTCATTTCTAGGGAGTTTTAGGGTCAAAAACAAGTGGATGTAAATCCTATTCGATTCTGGGGCATCTCACTCTTTTATAGCGCGTCATATCGTGGATCTCAAAGTCCCTTTCGAGATTTTTGTGCCCGATTATCTACACTTATCAACTAGAGGCATTCTCAAATGTCCGATACAGCTTGGTGAATTGCAAGTTATCACCAATCTCATAGTCCTGGATATGACAGAATTCGACGTAATCTTAGGTATGAACTGGCTGATCGCGTATCGAGCAAAACTGGACTGCGTGGCAAAGAGGGTCAATCTCAGTATCGATGACACAGACTACAGCGTCCATGTTAAGACCACCCGCAGCCACCTGCAGGTAATTTCTGTTGTGTGCGCCTCTCGACTTCTTAGCCAGGGATGTTTTGCTTGCTATGTTTATGCTTCACATTCAGATGCTGTCATACCGCAACTTGAGTCTATCCCGATTACTTCTGAGTTCTCTGACGTGTTCCCCGCCGAGTTGCCTGGAATGCCTCCTGATCGTGAAGTAGAGTTCTCCATCGATGTAGAGCCTGGAACGCGTCCCTTATCTAAAGCTTCATACTGTATGACACCGCGAGAACTGGAGGAGCTTAGGTCGCAATTGGATGAGTTGCTTGAGCGTGGGTACATTTGTCCCAGCTCTTCTCCTTGCGGAGCCCCTGTTATCTTCGTTAAAAAGAAAGACGGATCCATGAGATTGTGCATCGACTACCGGGACCTGAACAAGGTAACCATCAAGAATAAGTACCCTCTCCCGCGCGTGGATGACCTATTTGACCAGATCAAAGGCAGTACCGTCTTCTCCAAGATAGATCTCAGGTCGGGTTACCATCAGTTGAAGATCAAGGAATCAGACATCCCCAGAACAGCCTTCCAGACTCGGTATGGACACTTTGAATTTTTGGTGATGTCTTTTGGGTTGACTAACGCCCCTTTTACTTTCATGGATATGATGAACTGTGTCTTCCGCGACTACCTGGATAAGTTCATCATTGTTTTCATTGATGATATCTTGGTCTACTCCAAGACTCGTGAGGAGCATGCAACCCATCTTAGACTCACTCTATTCACTCTTCGTCAGCACCAGCTCTATGCCAAATTGGCGAAATGTGAGTTCTGGCTGGATCGTGTTGCCTTTCTGGGGCATGTCATTTCAGGCGATGGACTTTCGTTGATCCTGGCAAGGTCTCCGTTGTTATGGACTGGAAGCAGTCTTCTACCCCTACTGAGATTCGAAGTTTCCTTGGTTTGGCGGGCTATTACCGGCGTTTCGTCAAGGACTTCTCCTCTCTTGTTGCTCCCCTGACCCAACTAACCCAAAAACATGCCCGATTCGAGTGGTCAGATCAGTGTGAGCAGGCCTTTTCTGAATTGAAGCAATGTTTGTGTTCAGCGCCAGTTTTAGCTCTTCCTTCAGAGGGGTTGGACTTTTCAGTTTATATCGATGCTTCCGGAGTGGGCTTGGGCTGTGTCCTGATGCAAGAAGATCGTGTTATTGCTTATAGGTCGAGGCAGTTGAAGACACATGAACGCAACTACCCCACTCATGATCTGGAGTTCGCTGCGGTGGTGTTTGCTTTGAAGCTTTGGCGTCACTACCTCTATGGCGTGAAGTGTCACTTCTTCACTGACCATCAGAGTTTGAAGTATATTTTTGTTCAGAAAGATCTCAATCTTCGTCAGAGGTGATGGCTAGAATTCATAGCAGATTATGACCTGCAGCTCACTTATGTGCCCGGGAAAGCCAATTCAGTGGTGGATGCTTTGAGTCGTCAGGCTTCAGTTGCCGTCTGTGCACCCATGTCAGCTTCTCTCGTGGCCCTGATTGATGATCTCGAGCGGATGGACATATCTTTCTCACTTGGAGGTCAAGGAGAAGTCTCTGGTCCGTTATGGGTAGAACAGGTGAAGGATCTGCAACCATCTGATCCCGCACTCTAGCGCATTCGCCGACAGGTTGAACTTGGTACTCTTCCAGATTTCTCTATCTCTGACGATGTTCTACGTCTCCGAGGTCGCCTATGTATTCCCGATGTCCCTGAGTTGCTGGATAGTTTTTGCCGAGAAGCTCACGGGTCCCGCACATTTGGTCATCCTGGCAACAACAAGATGTATCATGACCTGAAGTAGATCGTGTGGTGACCTGACATGAAGAACTATATCGCACGCTTCATCTCTCGATGTCTGACGTGCCAGAAGGTGAAAGCTCAGCGTCATCGTCCTGGTGGACTTTTGCAGCCTCTGCCTATCCTTGAATGAAAGTAAGGAGATATCTCTATGGACTTCATCACGGTTTTGCCCCGCACTCCGAGAGGACATGATGCGATTTGGGTCATAGTAGAACGCATGACTAAAGTGCCTCATTTCATTCCGTATAAGGAGGGTCATTCCACCGAGAAGATGGCCCGGATTTATGTTTCAGAGATCGTTAGACTCCATGGGATTCCTCTGCGAATTGTTTCTGATCGTGACTCGAGATTTGTATCGCACTTATGGAAGGGATTTCAGCAAGCTTTGGGCACTGATCTTAACCTGAGCATCGTTTACCATCCGACGACTGATGGTCAGACTGAGAGAGTTAATCAGATTCTTAAAGATATGCTACGATGTTATATTTTGGGCTACAAGGGAGTTTGGGATGAACATTTACCCTTGGTTGAATTCGCCTACAACAACAACTATCAAGAGAGCCTCAAGATGGCCCCCTTTGAAGCACTGTACGGTCGTCGTTGTAGGAACCCGCTCTACTGGTCGGAAGTCGGTGAAAAGGTGATTTTGGGCCCTGAGCTACTCTAGGAAATGGAAGAAGCTACCAAGAAGACTCGTGTTCAGCTCAGTCGTGCCATCGAGAGGCAGAGGAAGTATGCAAATCAGCGTCGTCGTCCGTTAGAATTTGTTGTGGGTGATCAAGTGTTCCTGAAGGTTTTTCCTACTCCTGGGGTGAAACGGTTTGGTCGCCATCATAAGCTCAGCCTGCGGTTCGTGGGACCGTATGTCATTTCAGAACGTGTTGGAGGATCTGCTTATCGTTTGGAGCTACCTGCTTCTTTGGCCGGTGTTCATGATGTCTTTCATGTCAGTCAGCTTCGAATGTACATCCACGATCCTAATCGTGTACTTGAAGAAGTTCCAGTGATTCCTGAAGCCAATCTGTCTTATCCGATCGATCCCTCGAAGATCGTCGAATATCAAGAACGCAAGCTTCGCAAGAGAACCATTCCTATGGTGAAGGTACTTTGGATGCATGGCAAGTCTGAGGAGTTCACGTGGGAGCTCGAAGCTGACATGCGCAGCAAGTACCCGCAACTCTTCTCTTGATCTTGGTACGTCTCTAAGTCTGACTTCCTTGTTATTTCAGTATCTTTCATAGTTAGCTTTCATGCATTAATCTGCAAACTTCTGTTTGAAATATATGTCATCTGAAACTTCGTTGTTTAGTCTCACTCAGAGAATTCTCAGCAAAGTTTTGGGACGAAACTTCCTAAGTAGGGGAGAATGTAACAACCCCTTATATAATAATAATAATATAAAACAATACTTAAACCTACCCCCCCTTCTTTACGAAAGTCGAGTCGGTTCTAAGTCCCGCAAACCGCAACCCCCCCCCCCCCCCCCCCGCGGTCACGATCCCGTCTCCACGCTCCCGTCTCCGCCTCCTGCGCCCCCGACGACCTCAGATCTGCCGCCAGCGCATCCTGCCGCCCCCGAGACTCCTCCTCGTGGCCGGAAATCCCTTCTTCCAGGCCCGGCGCCTCTTCCTCTTGCTTCTCCGTCGTCTCCGGTGCTCCACTTGGCTTACAGATCCCGCAACAACTCTTCTCTTGGCCGGCTACCTTCTTCCCTCATCTTCTCCTCCTCCGGCCAGTGAGGGCAAAGGCAACATCCTTCTCCGGCAACTCTAGCTCCTCCTCGTTCCGGCCGGTGGTTTTCGTGAGGGACTCCTAGGGTTTCGCTCGAAACCCCTCTTTGTGGATTTCGGAGCCCCGATCTGGTCTCCTTGGGTAAGGAATTCCATCAATTTCTTGTTTTCAACTTTGCCCTAATTTTATTACAATAATTATCGCTCTCCTATTGATGCATTTAGGTCGATCTCTCTTAGGGTTGTCGTGTACCCTTCTAATCTCGATGTTTTGCTTGTTTTCCGGTGCCGCTCTTCGGGTCTAGGTGGTGGAATCACTCCAAGACCTCTCCGAATTAGGGCTTTTCGCTTCCAAATGCCGCCAAAATCCACGATCCCTAGCGGTAGCCTCTTCTCCCCTCACTCTCGAGTGAGGTAAATTCTTAAACATCTCTCCTTTTGTGTGGAGCGATTATCAATCGCATGTGCTGGCATAAGAAACTTGTTAATTCAATTTGTAATGCATTTTTTATCTCGAACAGATATAACTAGAGCTTTTAACCTCGCTTACGCCACTTAGCTGTCGCGAGCATTTTTCGACGTCACTTTAAGGCAAGTAGAGAACCCCCTCTCACTTGCAAAACTTTGGATTTAATCTGGTTACATGTTCTTTTACAAATACTTTTTCTACAAAATTCTGAACTCTCATAATGTTGTCATAACATAACATGATAGCTAATCACCTAAGTACAAAACATAAAGACAAATCCGTAGTTGTAAGCAAATCCTTGAATTGTAGCGTCTAACTGGACATCTGTGTGCTGACATGGTCACGGCAAGCAGGATTACTTTTCCGACAAGACTTGCGCATAGATCTGATCGTGAGTCATGTGCGCCCGCTATAGTACCTACACCCTTCATCGATCGCGATTTACAACATATTACATAAATAAATTTTAGGTTATACTCCGGAGTAGGCTAATCTTTCAGAAATGTCTATTTGACCTGGTTTTTTTTTGATATGTTTGGTAGTTTTGTACAAGATAGATCAGAACTCGAATATGTCTATTTGTTTTTGCTCACATTTTAATTAATTAACTTGCTCATGTTTAAATCTTAAGTTCTGAGTCATTTTATTTTTGTCTTGAATTTGTCTTACGGTTCGTGACTGCGTCGCCTGCTTCCTGAGCTACTTCTCGTTCAGCTGCAGCTTTGCTTGGAGGTTTTTCTTTTGTAGTTGCTGGCATCAGGTTTTATGTATTTGAATCATTTACTGTCTATTCGTTTATCATGTACTAGTTATGGTAAGACATTTTCTTTTGTATCATGGACAACTCCTAGGATGTTCCTGATGTACTAGATCATTTTATTTATGACATTTTCATTACTTTTGTTATTACATTACTTTTGTTTCAGCACTGTGTGTAGCATTAAATTTTACAAGGAAATACATGTGCATTAATTCTCTATGTTTTAAAACTTTAAGCGCTTCCGTACATTTATACTCAATAAATTGTTCTAACAAAATAACTATTTTTAAAACTATTTTCGGTATCACTGCATCCGCCTTAACAGGCATGGTTCCTTTCCTCCCATGCTTGTGGCATCAATGCCCGCCCGAAGCGCACTTTCACCTTTGTCGAGACGGGTCGTGACAGATGGTCATTGTTGGAAATATTGCCCTTCAATATTCCCTGAATTTGAAGAAGTATCACCATCAACGCTAAGTACATAATTTTATTTGATGTACGTTCAAGTTCAGTATATGCAGGTTGTCTATTATACCATGATTAAACAGGATGTCAGGGTCACAACACTAATTGGACTCAAGACAAGTTGCTGGCAAAACAGAAATCTGGCTAAATTCAGAAGCGTCGAGTGAAGGCTGTTTACTCGATGCCAGAAGAGCAGAAGCGTTGAGAACTACATATAGTCAAAGCCGCAATGTTGCTGACTAGAAATTTGGCTAAGTCCAGAAGCGTTGAATGAAGGCAGTTCACTCAACGCCAACTTAACAATATATCTGGCAAAGGACAGAAGCGTTGAGTGAAGGCAGTTCACTCAACGCCTCAATCAAGAAGACTGGTTACTGGACAGGCAGAAAATCCACCAAATCCAGAAGCGTTGAGTGAACTCACTTCACTCAACGTCTGAAGAGCAGAAGCGTTGACAGAATCTCAAGCTGTCAAAGCCTCGGAAGGAGCAGACAGAAAATCTGTCCAAGTCCAGAAGCGTTGAGTAAAGGCAGTTCACTCAACGCCTACTCAACAGACAATTCAACTAAGTACAGAAGCGTTGAGTGAAGACAGGTCACTCAACGCCTCATCAAGAAGCCAGACAAAGTCAAAAAACGTTGAGTGAAGAAGATCCACTCAACGCCTTCATTTAGAGAAATCGAATCAAGTCCAGAAGCGTCGAGTGATGAAGGCTCACTCGACACCTAAGTTATTAGACTATAAAAGTCTATATGCGTTGAGTAAGGGTGGCTCACTCAACGCACTCAACGCCTCAAGTCGCAGAATTCAGCTAAGTATTTTTGCGCTAAGTGACAAGACTTCACTCAACACCTGTGCAAATTATCTTGAATTTTTCAAGTCCACAGGAGCTGAGTCATGCTGACGTCAGCAAAAATTCAAATATTGCGAGATCAGCTTGCTAGAAGACAAAAGACGTCGTTTGTCTTTAGTACAGCTGTAATGCAAAAAGAAAGTGTTGCAGTTACCAACCCCGGTGGTCCATACTGCGCAGAGAGTCGTTTGACGACGGGATACAAAAGTAGAGTTCCGAGGAAGAAGAAAAGAACTTTTTGGAAACAAGAGCTTTGAGCATCATCTTCTTCCTCTCGACTAAGTTGCAGAGCTTGAAGAACTTGCTCTTACTGTTGGTCTGAGAAGTTCAGACAGTTAGCTGTTGAAAGTCACATCTTCAACAGCAAGTTCAAAAAGTTCACTCTCTGAGTTAGAAGGAGCAGAGCAAGCCTAAGCTGTTGTTCATCTTCAAGGCCACTGCATTCAACTCATCTACTCAAAAGGCTTGAAGAAACAGTGCTCTGTAGTTTTTTTCTCAGCACAAGCAGAACAACCATTGAAGATCTATTCTTGGTGCTGTGAAGAAGATAGGACTGAGTCTTCTCCGTTCAAGAAGAGGCAGACTCAGAGATCACTTCTCTAGAGTCAATCATCAACAACAACCAACACTTCTTCTGTAGGATCTTAACAGATCTGAGTTGTAAGCCTAAACTATAAAGGTTGAGTTGTAGGATCCTTCTATGGATCTGAGGTAGGGCTTGTGTGCCTGAGCTGTAGGAGATTTATTCTCTAAGGTAGGATCATGTGGTGGATCTGAGTATAGGGCTAACCTCCTAGCCTGAGTGTAGGACTTTGGATAAAGTCTGAGGTAGGTGATCTGGTGCAGATTATTGAGTTGTAGGAGATTATATCTCTGAGTGTAGGGCCTTGGGCCTGAGGTATGACTTGGAGGAGTCTGAGAGATCCTGAGGGATCTGTGTTGTAAGCTCATTGAGCTGAGATTGGAGAAGTTGGCCTTGTCTAACACATTGTTAGAAAGGTGGGAGGGACAGTGGATGTACTCATACCTTGGGGAACCACTATAAACAACTTGTGTGTTGTTGTGTGTTCTTGAAAGCTAACATAAAACTAAATCACAACACACCAAAGCAAAAAGAGAGTCCAAAAGACATAAAAACCTATTCACCCCCCCCCCCTATAGGTGTTTAGCTACTCTTGAAACAAAGACTTTCATCTATGTACAGTCATGGATTTTAAATTACGTAGATAGTGAGAAAGCGTTAAGTGCTTCTCATTAATGAGGTCTGAGTATCGATCTCCAACCACAACAACCCGCCGCGCTGAGAACACGTGAGGAAATGGGTTGGGGTGTATGGGTCCGGCCCTATTGTGTGGCTCGACTGGGGTAAGGGGTTCAAGACCCATCTTGACTGAGTGGCCCACAAGAAATCCATGACTTACTACAAAAATGTACACACCATGTTATCCAATCTTGGTTGCAGGTGCAGACATTATACTATGACCTCGACCCAAACATGAGAGCCACAATTGATGTCGCAACTGGAGGAACACATATGAGAAAGACACCAGAGGAAGCTTTGGAGTTACTAGATGAAATTGCATTGAATAGCCAGCAATGGAGAGTTGGAAGGAACACTGCAGAGAAGGTGATGAGGTGTTGGAAGTGGATAGTTTCACAGCACTCAGTGCACAATTAAATTTGTTCAACAAAAAGCACGATAGCCTGGGCATTCTTGGGGCCAACTTTCCTACACCTTCACCCGCGATGGAAATCTCTTGTGACAACTGTGGAACCCCAAGCACCACACGTGTAACGCCCCCGAATTTTTCGGCAATTATTTAAACCCTCGTTTGGCGTTACGTTGGCGCATTCCCGGCTCGTGCCGTTGTTAGAGTATCTTGTTAGGTGTTCTTAGAGGTTATAGCCTGTTGTATGGTTTCCCCAGCTAGCCGGTGTCCGTGTTGGAGGGCCGGCTGAGCCTCTTAGGGAATCCCTGTACTTTGGCTTCGGGCGAGGTTTGCCCAAGTGGGTGGTCGTCGGAGGTTGTGTCCGACTTCGCCGATGTTTTCGTAGCCCGAGTGTTTAGCTACGGTGCGGATTTGTTCGGAATCCGAGAGCGTTAGTTTTCGCGCCTTTTCGACGGTCGCTAGTTAGCGAGTCGTCATTTGTGCGAGCATATTTTCATGTTTGCGCATTTAGGGCATAGCGCGTGTCGTAGACATGCAGGGTTTTAATAATTTGCGTGTGCGTGTCTGCGATCATGTGTTAGTGTGTATGTATAAATATATATATATGTATGTTAGTGTGTATGTATAAATATATATATATATGTGTGTTAGTGTGTATGTATAAATATATATATATATGTGTGTTAGTGTGTATGTATAAATATATATATATGAGTGTTAGTGTGTATATATATAAATATATGTTTATAAATAAATAAGTATATATATATATATATGAATGTATTAGGTTTAGGAGATTTCATCCCCCCCCCCAAAACCCGACGCAGGCAGCACCCGAGCGAGGCGCGGTTCCTTCGTGCGGAAGACGGGAGGCGGAAGCCCGGGGCTGCTCCGACCGCCGATTCACCGCCCAGATCTGCTTGAAATCGTGATTAGAGGCCGGATCCGTGCTCCTCCAGTCAAGATCTCCATTCCAAGGTAGCTATTTTGAGATTTCACCATCCTTTTCTCCAAGCCTAGGGCTGCGGTTTCCTTGCCTTTAGTGCTCAGATTTTTTTTCCTCTTTTGTTCTTTTAATTTCCAGGATTTCTTAGGTGGTTGCTGTCCGAAATTTCCCCTAAGATCAAGGCAAGTATACCCCTGCCAAAGTAATTCCATGTCTTGTCCTGCTTGCTTGATTCATGAAAGTTTTTTTTTTGTGTTTTCCTTGTTACTTGATTATACGCATGAAAACTTGGTTCAAAGCCTCTTAAACCTCCCTTTTTTATTTTTATTTTTGCTGATTTCGTTCCTTGGGTAGGGGGGTTTCAAGGTTATTTTTCTCTTCTTTCTCTTTTGCTAGGGATCTTGCCCCGGTAGGATATAATCCGGGTGCCCTTGTTGCAAGCTTGTTCATCCATGAGTTATGTGGTTGGTTGTGATTTCCTTTGGGTGTGAACCATTAATGTGGTTTGTTATAATTAGATTCAAGAGTTTTATTGTAGTTGCCCCGTGGTCGCTAAAAAATTGGATTGGTATCAAAAACGCCCAAAACTCTTGTCATTTTCTTTTTGGTGTCAATTCTCTTGTTTGCATTAGTGTTAAGCCCCTTGCTAATGTACGTACCGAACCACCTAAGCTAATTGCTTATGGGTTGTATCTAGCTAAACGTTTATGGTTGTAGTAAGTTAACTTTAGGGTGTTGTACCAAGCTAGATGTATAGGTTTAGTCGGAGGTCAAGCTGCTTGTTATATTTAATATCACGTTATTGGTAGGCGTTTAGTATCAAGTTACTTGCGCAAATTCTGTATCATGTCACTTTTAATTTATTTGTGTCAACCACTTGCTTGGACGAACTCGATGTTTAGTCCCTTGGTATGTATATAAGGTCCTTAGGTGGGTTGCTCTAGTTGGGATATGGTTGTGGTGACTTCATGGTGGTTCATGGAACTACCGGTTAGGGTTTTCCCGAGTCACTTAGTGCTGGAGTAGGATGTGGTTTTGAGGTGGGTCGGACCGATGCCGCCACCCTTGTTTTATTTCTTGTCTTATTAAGACAATGTGAGTTGTTTGGTTGAGTTGGACTGATGCCACCACCACAGCACCTTGAGATGTTTAGGCCTGATAGACGTGGTTGGACCGTTGCCACCAGTCTAGGCCCTTATTTCTGATTTTTGTCCATCTCCAGTACTAGGTGGCTCCTTCTGCTCTAGCTTTATATTAGGATTTATTTATTTTTGTTAATCCTTCCTGCAGAGATTTGTGAGGCTTGACTTCACCCGTGCACTTGGTGCACCCCTTTTTACTCACTCATGGCGAGTATTTTCCTGCACTCGTTTACTTTAGCTCTTACCTGTTTCACTTCTTCCTTATGCTACTGTTTCTTTTCATATATATATTGCTTTGTTGAGGCGTTCTTTTCTTTGAATGTATCAGGTTCAGCTTTATAGCCGACTGTGCGGCTAGATTTCTTCTGGAGTTTGCTAGTGTTATAGCTGTTGCTGAGTCTCTTTTCCTCACTCCTGGGAGGTAGTTTCTTTAGACTTGTAGTACAGACATGTCTACTCACCAGTGGGTTCGTGTCAGTTGTTGGCGCCCACTGGTGGTTTCTCTTTTAGATACTTTGTACCTTGCTTATACTGCTAGATGTTTTCCTGTTTTGGAGTTTATTAAACTTGCTTCTGGGATGATTTATGTTAGGTTGCTAGTTACTTTAAAACCTATAAAGAAAATAATTATTATATCAAAAACATAGACAACATGTTTTCCTTTCTAAAAAGCTTAATCACTATTTTCAAACCACGTAAAAAGGGTATTTCCTATATATAATATATAAATTAAATCTAGGGTTTTGCATAGCCTTAGGCGTCCCCTGGGGACGCTTAAGCATTCTCTTAGGGTGTTAAAAAAATGAATAAAGTATTTTCCGCTACGTATAAGTATAATTTTGAAGGGTGGACTAGTTGATCCACGAAGCCGAGGGATACGGCCTCAAAAATATAATTGATTTTCACATCATTAAAGCTTTTGAACTTTCTCAGTCTTAGTAGCTGGTGGTTGCCTGAGCGTCGACAGTTATCCCCTGTCCGACGTGGCATCGCAACGCGCGTTTTCTTCTACTCTGATACTTCTTAAATTTTGGAGAAAATGCGGGTTGTGACAGTTGGTATCAGAGGGAGGTTGCTTGACAATTTGTCGGGCAACCTTTCCTTGTAGGTATTAGAAGTTTAGCATCATGTCATACACACACCGATATGTCATCAGCACGTCTTGGCTGAAGCACGAACACTACACTCATAGCATAACATGAAGTATACGGGGCATATTATGTAGTATGGGATGCATAATATGTGTTTGTATATGGATCCACCATAGGAGGCAACATGTGAGGGTTATGTAGTATGGGATGCATAACCTCACCACATGAATGCGACTAGCACGTTTTCTTTTTCGTCGCATGAAAATGTTATGTAGTATGGGATGCATAACATTTTCATGTGTACGCCGCTCATAACATGCATTAGGGCCGTTTTAGAATGCATAGCACAATCATGCATAGCATAACATTGCATAAGCACAACGTGCCAAGCTAAAGACTTGCAGGATGACATATGTACACACATGGTTTTGAGTCAAAAAGATTATAAATTCATGCATGCTCGACTCAGGCACAAGAGTTAGTGTGATGCTGGTGAACCATCTTAGGTTAAGCACGACATTATTTCTCATGTATAAATATATATATTCATATAAAAAAAACCTCAGAGCAAGTTGGCAGTGAAAGCAAGTACTTATGTAGGTTTGTCTGTACATGTTGTTTTGTCCTAGTAGTTGAACTAGGTTCTGATGTTTGTTTGTTGATCTTTTTAGGATGTCGCCTAAGCGTAGAGTGGCGAGATCGACTCCCCAATCTGAGGGCGGGTCTTCTGGTACTCAAAGCGGTACAGTTATGGAAAGTCTGAGGCAGAGCAATGAGGCTCTATCGAGGCAGATGGTGGACGTTCAGTCTCAGATCCAATCCCTGTTATCTGTGGTGGCAGGACTAGCCCCGAGAGCGCAGGACCCTGCTGCGGGATTAGCTGTTCCCGCACCTCCTGCACCCCCAGCCCCTTTGGTGCCTCCAGTGGTGGTGCCCCCGGAGATGGCTTTCATCACTCAGTTCCAGCGATTGCGACCCCCTACCTACGATGGTAAGGCGGACTTCATGATATTGGATGACTGGTTGATTACCATAGAAGAAATGTTTCACTACTCTGGAGTGTCTGAGGATCAGAAGGTGATGCTGGCCGCCTATCAGCTGAAGGGGTTAGCGAAGAGCTGGTGGATGAGGGAGAAGGAGAGAATGGTAGGAGGAAGCACTTGGGCTTCCTTCAAGGAGATCTTGATGCGGAAATTTCTACCGTCAGTGGAGCGAGACAGGCTGATGAATGACTTCCTGCATCTGAAGCAGAGGCAGCTCTCAGTCAGCGAGTATGAGATTGAGTTCAGCAAACTCAGTCGCTTTGCCCCTAGTTTGGTGAGCTCAGAGGAGGATAGAGCAAAGCGTTTCCTCGGTGGCCTGCGGAGCGATGTACAGCAGCTAGCGGTGGCTCATGGAGCGGTGAGTTATGCTGGGGCAGTGGAGGCCGCTTTGAAGGTGGAGGTCATCGAAAACGCGAAGCATAGAGGACAGCAGGCGAGGAATGAGAAGAGGAAAGCTGTTGAAGCGAAGAGTCCCCTTGTGCCCGGTGCTCCTTCGGGGAAGAGGAGCAAGGAGGTTTGTAGTTTTTGTGGCCGGTCGGGCCATCCTGCTGAGAGATGTTTCAAGAGGGCTGCGGCGCAGAAGGAGCATGTGCATGCTATTCAGGGTGCTCCCAGGCAGAATGTGGTGTGTACTATGTGCAAGAAAGAGGGGCATGAGGTTGCCCGTTGCTAGTTGAAGGACAAGGTCTGCTATCAGTGCGGACAGAAAGGTCATACCAAGGCCCGATGCCCGCAGCTCCAGTCTGTGCACCGACCAGTTCCTCTTCAGGCGTTGCCACCGCCTCAGTCTATGGATAGAGGCAAAGGGAAGCTGAACGTGATATCTTCAGCGGAAGCTCAAACTTCGACGCAAGTCATTTCAGGTAAACCTTCTCGCTAGTCTTTTACTTCTTTTGCAGATTAGTCTGGCTTTTGTTTTCTTTATTGACTGTGTAATTTCCCCGTTGATATGTATATAGGGAGTTTTAAGGTAAAGAACCGCTGGGCGCGCGTTCTCTTTGACTCAGGTGCTACCCACTCATTTGTGGCTATGGCCTTTGTAGAGCGGTGCCAGATGGTTCTTGATCGTGTCGGTGATGCCTTTTGCGTCAAATTCCCCTCGGGTGATTCCGTGATATCAGATCAGGGCATTCTGGATTGTCCTATTATGTTGGGGGATTTCCCAGCCAAGGCGGATCTGAAGGTTATAGACTTGGAAGATTTCGACGTCATCCTGGGTATGGATTGGTTGTCCAGATACGATGCAGTGATCCAGGGCAGGGGTAAGCGCTTGGATTTCAAGAAGGACAACGGTCAGCCTGGGAGTATTTTTGGCGATCCGCGTCAGGCCTCTCCGGCGATTTCTGCGGTATGTGCTCAGAGGTTATTCAGTGCTGATTGTTTTGCTTGCTTAGTCTCGGTGCTGGGGACTGTTAACAGTGTGCCGCTGTTGGACGAGATTCCTGTTGTCCGTGAGTTTTCGGATGTGTTTCCTAGCGACCTTCCCGGTCTTCCCCCTGCCAGAGATGTCGAGTTCGTGATTGATTTGGAGCCGGGTACGCGTCCTATTGCTAAGGCGCCGTACCGGATGGCCCCGCGAGAGCTGGAGGAGCTGCGTACCCAGCTGGATGAGTTATTGGAGAAGGGTTTCATAAGGCAGAGCTCGTCGCCCTGGGGTGCACCCGTTCTTTTTGTGAAGAAGAAAGATGGTTCGATGCACCTTTGCATCGACTATAGGGAGTTGAACAAAGTCACCATCAAGAACAGGTACCCCCTGCCCAGAATCGACGACTTATTCGATCAGTTACGTGGCAGTTCTGTGTTCTCCAAGATTGACCTTCGATCAGGATATCATCAGCTCAGGATCCGGGAGTAGGACATTCCGCGGACGGCTTTTCGATCGAGGCATGGACATTTCGAATTCCTAGTTATGTCTTTTGGGTTGACCAATGCGCCATCAGCATTCATGGACATGATGAACCGGGTGTTCAAAGATTTTCTGGACAAGTTTGTGGTCGTATTCATAGACGACGTTCTGATTTACTCTCGGAATGCTGCGGAGCATGATCAGCACTTGCGGTTGGAGTTATCTGCCTTGAGAGATCATCAGTTGTACGCCAAGTTGAGCAAATGTGAGTTCTGGTTGCCTCAGGTGTCCTTCCTGGGTCATGTGGTGAACAAGGATGGCATTTCAGTGGACCCGGTGAAGATTTCTGCAGTGATGGATTGGCATAGGCCGAGCACACCCAAGGAGATTAGGAGCTTCTTGGGGTTGGCCGGCTATTATAGAAGGTTTGTTGAGGGCTTTTCTACCTTGGCAGCGCCCTTAACTAAGCTGACGCAGAAACATGCAGCGTTCATCTGGAGCGAGCAGTGCGAGGAGGCCTTTCTGGAACTAAAGATGAGATTGTGCACTGCTCCTGTTTTGACATTGCCTACGGAGGGCAAGGACTATGATGTTTATGTGGATGTCTCGCATGTTGGGCTCGGAGGCGTGTTGATGCAAGAGGGGAAGGTGATCGCGTATGGGTCGCGGCAGTTGAAGACTCACGAGCGGAATTATCCTACGCATGACCTCGAGTTTGCGGCGGTGATTTTTGCGTTGAAGCTGTGGAGGCATCTACTCTATGGGGCCCAGTGCAAGATTTTCACAGATCATAAGAGCCTGAAGTACGTGTTTACTCAAAAGGAGCTGAATCTGCGCCAGCGGCCGTGGCTAGAGTTTGTGGCCGATTATGACGTGGAGATCCAGTACCATCCAGGCAAGGCCAATGTGGTGGCCGACGCCCTGAGCCGCAAGTCAGGGAAGATCTTCAACCTCACGGCGGACCGTTTAGTGGAAGAGTTCTTGTTGATGGACATCTCGGTGGGAGGCTGTGATTTGCAAAGCAGTTTGGCAGTGGCAGAGCCATCTTGGATTTCGCTCACCAGGTTGCACCAGAAGGATGATCCAGATTTGTTACACCTGTACCTCAGGGCTGAGAGAGGGGAGTTGCCGGATTTCTCCATCGACGATTCGGGTACCTTGAAGTACCGCGGCAGGTTTTGCATCCCCGCGGTTGGAGACATCAGGAGTATGGTATGCAAAGAGGCTCATGGATCCATTGTTGCTTACCACCCAGGATCCACGAAGATGTATCATGATTTGAAGCAGATCGCCTGGTGGCAAGGTATGAAAGGGGATATAGCCCGGTATGTTTCTGAATGTTACACTTGCAAGCGGGTGAAGGCCGATCATGGGAGGCCTGGTGGAAAGTTGACTCCCTTGGAAATCCCGACTTGGAAGTGGGAAAGTATCTCTATGGACTTCATCACGGGCTTACCAAGATCTCCAAGAGGATTTGACTCAGTTTGGGTGATCGTGGACCGATTGACGAAGTGTGCGCACTTCGTACCTTATAAGATCGACTACCCGATGAAGAAGATAGCAGAGCTGTATTTGAGCGAGGTCATCCGATTGCATGGAGTTCCCGTGAGCATCATTTCAGACCGAGACTCCAGATTTACTTCCCGTTTCTGGAAGAGTTTGCAGGAGGGTTTGGGTACAGACTTGAGATATTCTACAGCTTACCACCCTCAGACAAATGGGCAGACCGAGCGGGTGAACCGGATTGTGGAGGATATGATCAGGTGCTACATTCTAGATCACGGTGGAGCGTGGGATGAGCGTTTGCGGCTCATGGAGTTTGCCTACAATAACAGTTACCAAGAGAGCTTGCAAATGGCTCCCTTCGAGGCATTGTATGGGAGGCGCTGCAGAACTCCGTTGTTTTGGACTGAGGCCGGTGAGAGGCCTTTGTTGGGTCCTGATTCTCTCGAGGAAATGGAGGTTGCTGTGAAGCTCATTCGGGAAAAGCTTCGGTTAGCTCAGGAGAGATATGAGAAAAACGTCAACCGGCGTAGGTCTGATTTGGAATTTTCGGTAGAGGATTTGGTCTTCTTGAAGGTATCTCCGATGGTTGGAGTGAAGAGGTTCGGCAAGAACCATAAGCTGGATCCGAGGTATGTGGGCCCATTCAGAATTTTGGAGCGTATTGGTGTGGCAGCATATAGGTTGGATCTACCAGCCAACTTCCCAGGCGTGCATAATGTCTTTCATGTGAGCCAGCTGCGAAAGTGTGTGCGGAGCAGTGGGCAAGTCTTGGATGTCGTGCCCCAGTTGGAGCCCAACCTCTCGTATGTTGAGGTGTCGGTCCGCATCTTGGATACTCAGGACCGGGTGCTGCGATCAAAGTCTATCCCGATGGTGAAGGTTTTTTGGAAGAATCAAGATTTGGAAAGCGCGACTTGGGAGCTAGAGTCGGCTATGAGGGAGGCTTACCCTCGCCTGTTCTCCTGATTTGTTGGGTATGTTTATTTTTAGTAACTTTTATTTTGATTACTTTTCTTCTTTAGTAGAGGTAGTGTACGTAAAGTTTCGGGACGAAACTTTCTTTTACGGGGAGTGACTGTAACGCCCCCGAATTTTTCGGCAATTATTTAAACCCTCGTTTGGCGTTACGTTGGCGCATTCCCGGCTCGTGCCGTTGTTAGAGTACCTTGTTAGGTGTTCTTAGAGGTTATAGCCTGTTGTATGGTTTCCCCAGCTAGCCGGTGTCCGTGTTGGAGGCCCGGCTGAGCCTCTTAGGGAATCCCTGTACTTTGGCTTCGGGCAAGGTTTGCCCAAGTGTGTGGTCGTCGGAGGTTGTGTCCGACTTCGCCGATGTTTTCGTAGTCCGAGTGTTTAGCTACGGTGCGGATTTGTTCGGAATCCGAGAGCGTTAGTTTTCGCGCCTTTTCGACGGTCGCTAGTTAGCGAGTCGTCATTTGTGCGAGCATATTTTCATGTTTGCGCATTTAGGGCATAGCGCGTGTTGTAGACATGCAGAGTTTTAATAATTTGCGTGTGCGTGTCTGCGATCATGTGTTAGTGTGTATGTATAAATATATATATATGTGTGTTAGTGTGTATGTATAAATATATATATATGTGTGTTAGTGTGTATGTATAAATATATATATATGTGTGTTAGTGTCTATGTATAAATATATATATATATGAGTGTTAGTGTGTATATATATAAATATATGTTTATAAATAAATAAGTATATATCTTTACTACTCTAAAGCAAGTATAAATGGATGAGTTCGAAATTACAATAGCCATCCGATTATGGTATGATAATATTTCTGCCGTCCGATCAAACTCAATCATGATGCATCATCTCTCCACATTTCTATAGGGCTCCTAAACCTACTAACTAGGTTATATAAAATTACATTTTTGCCCCTATAAAATTCGAAAAATAAGAGAAAATCCGACCAACGCATCAAACCGGCCGCCCGCAAGCCCTCGGGCTCCCTGATCCGCTGCCCGCTAGCCCGCCAACCCGCGACATGCTGACCCGCCAGCCCGCAAGCCCGCGGACCCGCCAGCCCGCCAAGCCTGTGATTTCAAGCTTCAATCCGGTGAACCTATATTTAAACTCCTAAAGTATCTTAATATAAGCAGTGTGGGACTAAAGGCGGGTGCGGGTCCTGCGGGATATATATTATTATATTATAATTATTATAATTAATATATTAATAATTCTTATATAATATTATTATAACATAAAGCAGGCGGGTGAACAGTGCTCCCGCAACTGTTCACCCGCCTGCTCTTTACTATTTTTTTTAATTAATTCTTTAATTTTTTAAATATTAAATCTATTTATTATTTATTTTTATTAATTGTTTTTTTTATTAATTATAAAAAAAAGATGTTCAATACTTTTGCGAAGCCCGCCGGGAGGCGGGCGAACCCCCGACTCAAATTTACTTTCGTGAAGCCCGCCGGGGGGCGGGCGAACGGCGGGCGAACCCCCGGCTCAAATTTATTTATTTTTATTAATTGTTTAAAAATATCAAATTTACTTTTGTGAAGCCCGCCGGGGGGCGGGCGAAGCCCGCCGTCACCGGCCGGGTACTGTGGCGCGTAGCCATCGGGCCGGAGGCCCGTGCCTGTCACTCGTATATATATATAAATGTATTAGGTTTAGGAGATTTCATTCCCCCCCCCCCCAAAACCCGACGCAGGCAACACCCGAGCGAGGCGCGGTTCCTTCGTGCGGAAGACGGGAGGCGGAAGCCCGGGGCTGCTCCGACCGCCGATTCACCGCCCAGATCTGCTTGAAATCGTGATTAGAGGCCGGATCCGTGCTCCTCCAGTCAAGATCTCCATTCCAAGGTAGCTATTTTGAGAGTTCACCGTCCTTTTCTCCAAGCCTAGGGTTGCGGTTTCCTTGCCTTTAGTGCTCAGATTTTTTTTCCTCTTTTGTTCTTTTAATTTCCAGGATTTCTTAGGTGGTTGCTGTCCGAAATTTCTCCTAAGATCAAGGCAAGTATACCCTTGCCAAAGTAATTCCATGCCTTGTCCTGCTTGCTTGATTCATGAAATTTTTCGGGTGAACAGTGCTCCCGCAACTGTTCACCCGCCTGCTCTTTACTATTTTTTTTTAATTAATTCTTTAATTTTTTAAATATTAAATCTATTTATTATTTATTTTTATTAATTGTTTTTTTTATTAATTATAAAAAAAGATGTTCAATACTTTTGCGAAGCCCGCCGGGAGGCGGGCGAACCCCCGACTCAAATTTACTTTCGTGAAGCCCGCCGGGGGCGGGCGAACGGCGGGCGAACCCCGGCTCAAATTTATTTATTTTTATTAATTGTTTAAAAATATCAAATTTACTTTTGTGAAGCCCGCCGGGGGCGGGCGAAGCCCGCCGTCACCGGCCGGGTACTGTGCCGCGTAGCCATCGGGCCGGAGGCCCGTGCCTGTCACTCGTATATATATATAAATGTATTAGGTTTAGGAGATTTCATCCCCCCCCCCAAAACCCGACGCAGGCAACACCCGAGCGAGGCGCGGTTCCTTCGTGCGGAAGACGGGAGGCGGAAGCCCGGGGCTGCTCCGACCGCCGATTCACCGCCCAGATCTGCTTGAAATCGTGATTAGAGGCCGGATCCGTGCTCCTCCAGTCAAGATCTCCATTCCAAGGTAGTTATTTTGAGAGTTCACCGTCCTTTTCTCCAAGCCTAGGGTTGCGGTTTCCTTGCCTTTAGTGCTCAGATTTTTTTTCCTCTTTTGTTCTTTTAATTTCCAGGATTTCTTAGGTGGTTGTTGTCCGAAATTTCTCCTAAGATCAAGGCAAGTATACCCTTGCCAAAGTAATTCCATGCCTTGTCCTGCTTGCTTGATTCATGAAATTTTTTTTTGTGTGTTTTCCTTGTTACTTGATTATACGCATGAAAACTTGGTTCAAAGCCTCTTAAACCTCCCCTTTTTATTTTTATTTTTGCTGATTTCATTCCTTGGGTAGGGGGGTTTCAAGGTTATTTTTCTCTTCTTTCTCTTTTGCTAGGGATCTTGCCCCGGTAGGATATAATCCGGGTGCCCTTGTTGCAAGCTTGTTCATCCATGAGTTATGTGGTTGGTTGTGATTTCCTTTGGGTGTGAACCATTAATGTGGTTTGTTATAATTAGATTCAAGAGTTTTATTGTAGTTGCCCCGTGGTCGCTAAAAAATTGGATTGGTATCAAAAACGCCCAAAACTCTTGTCATTTTCTTTTTGGTGTCAATTCTCTTGTTTGCATTAGTGTTAAGCCCCTTGCTAATGTAGGTACCGAACCACCTAAGCTAATTTCTTATGGGTTGTATCTAGCTAAACGTTTATGGTTGTAGTAAGTTAACTTTAGGGTGTTGTACCAAGCTAGATGTATAGGTTTAGTCGGAGGTCAAGCTGCTTGTTATATTTAATATCACGTTATTGGTAGGCGTTTAGTATCAAGTTACTTGCGCAAATTCTGTATCATGTCACTTTTAATTTATTTGTGTCAACCACTTGCTTGGACGAACTCGATGTTTAGTCCCTTGGTATGTATATAAGGTCCTTAGGTGGGTTGCTCTAGTTGGGATATGGTTGTGGTGACTTCATGGTGGTTCATGGAACTACCGGTTAGGGTTTTCCAGAGTCACTTAGTGCTGGAGTAGGATGTGGTTTTGAGGTGGGTCGGACCGATGCCGCCACCCTTGTTTTATTTCTTGTCTTATTAAGACAATGTGAGCTGTTTGGTTGAGTTGGACTGATGCCACCACCACAGCACCTTGAGATGTTTAGGCCTGATAGACGTGGTTGGACCGTTGCCACCAGTCTAGGCCCTTATTTCTGATTTTTGTCCATCTCCAGTACTAGGTGGCTCCTTCTGCTCTAGCTTTATATTAGGATTTATTTATTTTTGCTAATCCTTCCTGCAGAGATTTGTGAGGCTTGACTTCACCCGTGCACTTGGTGCACCCCTTTTTACTCACTCATGGCGAGTATTTTCCTGCACTCGTTTACTTTAGCTCTTACCTGTTTCACATCTTCCTTATGCTACTGTTTCTTTTCATATATATATATTGCTTTGTTGAGGCGTTCTTTTCTTTGAATGCCTCAGGTTCAGGTTTATAGCCGACTGTGCGGCTAGGTTTCTTCTTGAGTTTGCTAGTGTTATAGTTGTTGCTGAGTCTCTTTTCCTCACTCCTGGGAGGTAGTTTCTTTAGACTTGTAGTACAGACATGCCTACTCACCAGTGGGTTCGTGTCAGTTGTTGGCGCCCACTGGTGGTTTCTCTTTTAGATACTTTGTACCTTGCTTATACTGCTAGATGTTTTCCTGTTTTGGAGTTTATTAAACTTGCTTCTGGGATGATTTATGTTAGGTTGCTAGTTACTTTAAAATCTATAAAGAAAATAATTATTATATCAAAAACATAGACAACATGTTTTCCTTTCTAAAAAGCTTAATCACTATTTTCAAACCACGTAAAAAGGGTATTTCCTATATATAATATATAAATTAAATCTAGGGTTTTGCATAGCCTTAGGCGTCCCCTGGGGACGCTTAAGCATTCTCTTAGGGTGTTAAAAAAATGAATAAAGTATTTTTCGCTACGTATAAGTATAATTTTGAAGGGTGGACTAGTTGATCCACGAAGCCGAGGATACGGCCTCAAAAATATAATTGATTTTCACATCATTAAAGCTTTTGAACTTTCTCAGTCTTAGTAGCTGGTGGTTGCCTGAGCGTCGACAGTTATCCCCTGTCCGACGTGGCATCGCAACGCGCGTTTTCTTCTACTCTGATACTTCTTAAATTTCGGAGAAAATGCGGGTTGTGACAACACGTTCGAATGTAACATGGGAAATCCCTCTTATTTTATTCCTAATGAAACGGTTTACTATGTAGGGAACTACTTGCACAATAACCAGTACTCCAACACATACAATCCCAAATGGAGGAACCACCCAAATTTATCATGGAGTCGGGATCAAGACCAAGGAGGAGAAAACACCCAACATAAGCATGGGCTGTCACTGCAAGAAAGGAAGAGTAACCTTGAGTTATTAATGAAAACGTTTATAGCGAGAACTAAGTCAACCCAACAAAATAAGAAAACCCTAATTAAGAACCTGGAAAACCAAATCGACAAACTCACCAATCATGTTGCAGAGAGGCCGCAAGGCATGCTCCCGAGTAACACTGAACCTAATCCAAAGGAGCAAGCCAATGTCGTTGTGAAACCCACACACCAAATTATCCGAGTATTGTAGTTCATTGTCTAATCAGTAACTCTCTTGCTAATGAACTTTGTTCCTTGAATCTTATTTCGATAAATGATGCGGAAAAATTTCAAATAGGAGAATCTGAGTGTGTTCGTGTTTCGATCATTTTGGCGAATGATGATACAATTAGCATAGGAGGAGTTAAAAATGTTGACATACAACTTGGAGGTGGCGTCATTAAGCCGGAATTTCATGTAATCATCCCGAGGAAAACACCTCGTTACCTATCTTGGGGGCCCCTTTCTTGAGTTCCATCAGTGCCACCCGCCACCCCTCTAGCGGTTGCATTCCTGAGACTATTAAAGATTCTCCTCTCAAATTAATGGATTTTGAATTGTTACCCCCCGACACTATGCATGCATAGTGCATCTACTGATCTGCTAAGTGTGCAGGGTTTAGTTACTGAGAAAGTCGAAGTGGAAGCTGAAAAAGAGGTGTCTAGGTGGAGATCATCAAGTGTCTAACAAAAGAGAAAAGTTGAACAAAAACTGAAGTGGGTAGCCCAAGCGGCGGAAGTGAGGATGGAGGAGATACATGGAGGAAGAACTAATCACCCTTCCACTCCATCCACTAACTCGATCCTCAGGCCTTCATCAATTATTTTTGGACTATATTACAAGTCGGTTTACAGTTGACTTTTTGAAAGCATGTATAATTAGTACTTTTAAGATTTTTTTGTTTTTGTTTGTAACTGCTCGTATTTTATTTCCTACATCGCGGATTTATTTATATATACAATGCTTAATATAGGTATTGGTCCAGCTTAAGGACAATAAACAAAGCGCTTCTTGGGAGGCAACCCTAGTAATATTTTTCTAATGCTCTTTTACTTCAATTATGTTTGGTGCTTATTTTTCTATTATGTTATTTTCATTTCAGGATTTTGAATAAGCATACATAACTTCCGAACCGTGAAGACGCACATTCTAGATGAAGCTTTGGACCATGCCTTGGAATTGGGTAACCTCGTTCTTTTCCTCTCTTGTACTTTCATTTATTTTATCGCATTGGGACAATGCTTAGTTTAAGTTTGGGGGCAGTTTATGTGTTATTCTGATAAGGAGGGGGAAGAGAGAGATCTAAGGAGAAGAACTAGAGAACTAGGGTTGAGTATAAGAGAAGAGAAAATACCTTGAGATAATCTTGCTTAACCACCAAGAGAGCCACCCCGGGGTATTTATACCCGGGGTTGAGAGGGGCCGGCCGGCCCCTCCCCATATGGGGGCTGAACCGGTCTAGTTAGGCCCCCATACCGCCGGTCTTCAATTAGAGGCCGAGGGGGCTGAACCGGTTGGTTCAGCCACGTTGTCGCCTTCGTGTGAATCGAGGTAAAGCTCCCGAAACTCCAGCAAGCCCACCCATGTGTTGTGTGTCGCGGTCATATTCTTCCACTTGACTAGTAACTCAGGACGGTACTCACCGTCGCGGTGCTTCCACTTGATCATCAGAATATCCTCAGGTATCGGACGCAGTTCGCCCGTGCTTGTGGCCTCAGGCAGGAGAGGATTGGGTCGAACAAGGTCGCCGATCTTCTGCTTCAACAAAGAGACATGAAAGGTCGGATGTATCCTCGATCCTTTGGGCAACGCCAACGTGTAAGCAACAGGGCCCACTCGCCGGACAATCCGGAAGGGGCCATAGTAACGAGGTGCCAACTTCTGGTTTGACCGCTGGGCCACGGACAACTGCTTGTAGGGGCGGAGCTTGAGAAAGACCTCATCTCCCACCTGAAACTCCCGCTCCTTCTGATGCTTGTCAGCTTGCACCTTCATGCGGTCCTGTTCTATCCGGAGATTCTCGCGTAAAGCGGAGAGTGTGCGATCACGATCACGAAGTGCGCGGTCAACGGCGGGCAACGCCGTACTGCCGGTCTCATAACTGCTCAAGGAAGGAGGAGGGCGACCGTACACGACCTCGAACGGAGTCATCTCGCTGGCAGAGTGGTAGGATGTGTTGTAGCAGTACTCGGCCCAATGCAACCAGCTCTTCCACGTGCGCGGCTCGTCCATAACATAGCAATGGAGGTATGTATCCACGCCTCGATTACCTCTGTCTGCCCATCTGTCTGGGGGTGGTGAGTTGTGCTGAAACGTAAAGAGGTCTCTTGTAAGCGAAAGAGCTCCTTCCAAAAGTTGCCGACAAACGTCGGGTCACGGTCCGAGATGACGCCTGTGGTATGCCATGAAGCCGGACAATCTCTCGGGCAAAAAGAGCGGCGACAGATTCGCCGGTGTAAGGATGGCTCAGTGCTATGAAATGCCCGTACTTGGACAACTTATCGACCACCACCAGGATGACTGACTTGCCCTTAGACCTGGGCAACCCATCAATGAAGTCCATGGAAACAGTATCCCAAATCTGGTGAGGAATCTCCAAAGGTGTGAGCAAACCGGCTGGGGACGTGGTTTCATAATTCTAGCGCTGGCAAGTCTCACACTGCTGAACAAATAACTGAATGTCACGAAGCATCCCCTTCCAGAAAACATTGGCTCGTGCCCGCTGGAGAGTGCGAAGAACACCGACATGACGCCCCGTCGGAGAGGAGTGGAACTCATGCATCATAACTTCCCTCCAGGCAGACTTCGAAGGAATGACCATGCGACCCTGATAGAACAACCTGTTATTCTGAAGATGGTACCCCGGAGTTGTCTCACGTGCCTGTCGAAGAGCCTCCACAATAGATTGCAACTCGGAATCGCGTTGTACCTCGTCCTATATCTCGTCAATGGAGTCAAGCAGTGGTGTAGTAATCTGAGCGAGGGCGCCCTCAGATAAGCGGGACAAAGCATCAGCAACTCGATTGTCCTTCCCGTATCGGTAGACGATCTCATAATCATACCCTAGAAGTTTGGTCAGCCACTTTTGTTGGAGAGGAGAAGAGACCCGTTGTTCCAAGAAATGTTTTAGACTCTGATGATCCGTCCAGATCTTGAAATGTCTTCCCAACAAATATGGCCACCACAGGGCCACTGCATGAATGATTGTCAACATTTCCTTTTCGTAGGTGGACAACCCCGGCGCCCGAGGAGCCAACGCCTTGCTGTAGAAGGCTATGGGCCGCCCTTTCTGCATCAAAACAACACCGAGGCCCACTCCAGAAGCATCAGTCTCCACAACAAACACCTTGGTGAAGTCGGGAAGCGCCAAGACCGGCGTAGTCGTCATGGCCTTCTTGAGTGCTTGAAAGGCCTCCTCCGCCTCATCCTGCTAGAGGAAGGTGTCCTTCTGCAGCAACTGGGTACGAGGCCGGGCGATCTTGCCGTAGTCCTTCACAAAGAGACGGCAGTATCCGGTAAGGCCTAAGAAGCCCCGTAGTGCTCGTACAGTCTGGGAACGTGGCCAGGACAACATACTCTCAATCTTCCGGGGATCGGCCTTGACACCCTGAGCCAAGACTAAATGTCTCAAATATTCCACCTCCTCCTGACCGAAGGAGCACTTGGATCGTTTGGCGTAGAGCTGGTTCTGGCGGAGGATGGAGAAGACTTCTTCAACATGAGCTAAGTGCTCATCCCAACTGGGACTGTATATGAGAATGTCATCGAAGAAGATCAGCACAAAACGGCGAAGGAGCGGACGAAAAATCTCGTTCATGTTGGCCTAAAAAGTGGACGGCCCACCGGTCAGCCCGTTGGCCATCACCAGGAACTCATAGTGGCTGTCGTGCCTCCTGAAAGCTGTTTTGTGGATGTCTCCCGCTCGCATAAGGATCTGATAGTAACCGGATCGCAAGTCCAGCTTGGTGAACCGCTGTACGTCGTGCAGTTCATCCAACAATTCTTCAATCAAGGGAATAGGAAATTTGACTTTACAGTGACACTGTTCAGCGCGCGGTAGTCCACGCAGAACTTCCACGACCCTTCCTTTCTCTTGACCAAGATGATCGGGGCAGAAAATGAGCTCATACTGGGGCGGATGATACCTGCATCTAGCATCTCCCGAAAACTGTGCTCGATCTTCGTGTTCTGCATGTGCGGGTATCTATAGGGCCGGATGTTGGTAGGTTCCACCCCCGCCTTGAGGACGATCTGATGATCTCGGAAGCGCGGTGGTGGGAGAGTGCGGGGCTCCTGGAAAATGTCAGCATACTGTTCTAGGAGAGACTGCATCTGGACCTGTACCTCAGATGGCCCAGTGTCGGCCGACTTCACCCCCAAAAGCATTGCCATCATGTTGCCTTCTTCCCCAATACGTTGTAGGCTCCGGACAGAGATCTCCTTCACAGGAGATGATTTTAGGCCCTTCATACAAAACTGCTTCCCATGCTATAAGAACTTCATAGTCATGTGGTCCCAATCAAAGGTGACTCGTCGTAGCTGTCGCAGCCAATGTACCCCAAGCACCATATCTGAACCTCGGATGGGAAGAAGATAAACATCTGTATGACCCGTGTAGCCTTGTATGTTGAGCTCCAGCTGCTTCATCACCCCCTCACACCGCAGCTTGCTCCCATCGGCTACCGTAACCTGAAAGGAAGCACCTCGATCGATCATGTGTCCCACTCGGCGCACCACCTCGGGATGGATGAAGTTGTGGGTACTCCCACTATATATCAAAATCGTCACAGGTTCCCGTCGGACCTTGCCCGCCATGCGCATAGTGAGGGGGGCGTTGCAGCCCTCCATGGCCTGAATCGAGACTCCAAACTCAGTCACCTCCAACTCCTCTGTCAAGTCCGACTCGGGAACCATGTCCACCTCCTCCTCGGCATCCTCATATAGCATGAACACCTGGACATTTTGACATTTGTGCCCCAGAGCGAACTTCTCATCACAGTTGTAGCACAACCCTTTTTCTTTCCGCGCCTGAAGTTCCGGCCAAGTCAGTCGAGTGAAAACCGGCTTGCTTGGACCTAGGGAGTCCCTTCTCACCACCGCCGTGGTGGTAGTAGTATGTGTTGTGCTGCGGGAGCGTTGCCTATTGTAGCGTTCCTCCTGTATCCGAGCCAAACTGATCGCATGGTTCAAGCTGCGAGGCATGTAGGACTGGATCTCATCCTGCAAATAATCCTTGAGGCTCGACACAAAACAACTGAGTAATGTCTTCTCCCATTGTAGTCGGTTAGCCAACATCTCGAACTCTGTTCGGTACTCCATCACTGTACCGTTCTGGCGCAGCTTCTGTAGGAGCGCCTCAAAGTCTTCGTACTCTAATGGCCCAAAACGAGCTGTGAATCCATGTACAAAGTCAGTCCAAGACACGTAGTCCTTGCCCATCAGGAACCACTGCACCCACTGAAAAGCATCATCCTCCAGGCGGAATGATGCTAACTGCACCCACTGCCCCTCGGGAATCTCCTGATAGCTGAAAAACAGTTCCGCCTTCTGCAGCCACTCCAGGGAGTCACCTCCACTGAACTTGGGAAAATTCATCCGTGCCAACTTTGGCGGCATGTACGGCCGCGGAACGGCATGTCCACGCCACCCCGCCTCCTGTCCATGCTCTGTCGTCCTTCTTGGTTCCCCGGGTTCAAAAGGCATGCCCGGAAACCTTTGACGAAACGGCCCCGCTGCTGGAGCACCACCCCACTGCATGCCTCCCCCGAACCCCACGGGTTGCCCCCTTCCGGTCGGGTGAGGCAGCAGGCCCTCCCCTCCTCCACATGGGGGAGTCGGCCACCCTCCGCCTCTAGCGCCAAACCCGTTTCCTGGGCCCAACCCGATGTCCATCGTTGCGCCGAACCCGCCTGAGCCGCCCCCGCCTGCGTCGAAACCGCCTCCGCCGAACCCACCTGCGCCGATCCCGCCTGCACTGAGCCCGCCCATGCCGATTCCGCCGCCCTGGCTAGACCCTCCCCATGCTGTGAGCCTCGCGCCCCGATCCCGCTCTCTGGCCGATCCTGCCTGCCCCCCGTTTTTGCCGATCCGTTGCGGATCGGCCCGTGGAACGGAAGATCCGCCTGGATCCTCTTCTGACACGGCCTTACCCTTCAGATTTTGAGCCAACAACGCCACGATCTCCTCCATTCGGGTGTCGATCCGTTCTTCTAGCCTTTGCGTGGATGTTTTCACGTTTTTCTCGATGACGGCCACTGAATCCGTCAACCCCATCAGATTTTCTTCTAGGGTTTCCAAGCGGCCGATTTCGTCTTGCGTTCGAGTAGTCACCATGGTGAAGAAAAGATCCTCTGATACCAAATGATAAGAAGGAGGAGGGGGAAGAGAGAGATCTAAGGAGAAGAACTAGAGAACTAGGGTTAAGTTGAAGAGAAGAGAAAATACCTTGAGATAATCTTGCTTAACCACCAAGAGAGCCACCCCGGGGTATTTATACCCGGGGTTGAGAGCCATATGGGGGCGGAACCGGTCTGTTTCGGCCCCCATACCGCCGGTCTTCAATTAGAGGGAGAGGGGGCTGAACCGGTTGGTTCAGGCACGTTGTCGCCTTCGGTTTCCTTCCGCCTTTGTGTGTATTGACGCTCAAATAGTCGGGCTCCGTCCGGGGGCGTAACATATTCCACATTCATAAAATAATTTGTTTCACATCCACTATTTCAGATTTTCTTAATATAAATACTTAATTTTCATACTCAAAAAAATTTCTTATGTAGTTTGTATTGTCTTCCAGTTCTACCTACTCATCCCCAGTGATAGTTTTTTAAGCTTATAGAATGTATCATCATGTAGCTCTCTCATTTCTGGTTTTATTTCTTGTGAAATTTGTCACAAGTCTTGCCGAGTTTTGATGACCTGAGTTATCTTTTATTGATCAAGTAGTACAGTTCTCTCGTTTCTTCTATGCATGATGATGATTTTCATAGACTTGCATAGTAGTGTGTAAATTTCTTTTAGAGGAGATGTCTCATCCCAGGAATATAAGTTAACTTGTCCATCTGATAGGAATTTGATAACAAAGATAGCAAAAACTCATCTACAACCAACAGTATTACCCAAGCATATGTAAGAATAAAAGAAAGTGTATGAAGGGAAAGAAGAGCAGACATTATGATGGGGATCGGCCGCATGTTCGTGTTCGATGGAGATCGGGCCACCACTCAGTGGGACCCATTTTTGCATATCTGGCGGAGATGCGTTGATCGGATTGGCGATCCAAAGCCGTGAGTGCGTCCGGAGCATTGCTTTTCATTTTATATGTATTTTATTTTATTTATTTTTTGGCATGTATTTGGTGTTATAGGTCGCGAAATCCAGAGTGCGACGCCCCGGCTAATGTCATTTCAGTTATCTTTTTTTGTTTCCCTTTCTTATTCAATTATATTCCCCTAAATTTTACTATTCCCGTGATTATCCCCCAAGATCCCCTCTAACGAAGGAGATAACCGCCTGTTCATCCTTCCCAGCGTGTGAAATCATGCGATTTCTCCATTGTTCTTCTTCCCCGATGCGTGTAACCACAGGGCTTGCCATCACAACCCCTCCCCTGTTCTTCATCTCCCCGCTGGCTCCTTTGTTCAGAATCCGCAAACTCGGCAGAAAAATGACACTCGGCCGCATCTTTCGGCGCTCCAGACGGTCAGTTCCTCACATCGCCTCCCTCCACAGCACGATCGACTGCGCCCAACCTCCTCCTGTTCATCCCGGTTCGTGACGGATGGGGCAAACTCCCTGGACTCTAACCTGCCGCCATTATTAGTTGTTTTCCCGTCCTCCTGGATGATCGAGGAACCCCAGGTTCAGACCCAACCTCCTCCTACAACCCATGGGTGTCCATCTCCAGTAAACCCCACGATTTCTCTTTCACGTACTGCTCTTCTTCCCAGTGGTGGAGTCCCCGTCATCCGCAAGCCGTCATTTTTACTGTTCTCTCCCTCGACAGGAGCCGCACACCTTCCTCGTCTACTATTTTCCTTCCTCCAGTCACTATTCTTCTTCCTACCTTCCCTTGCTCAGTCGTAGAACCACCAGTAATCCTAATCGGCTCCTCCCATAATTTCCAGCCAAGCCTTCCCTGCAATCCCTTTGGCACCGGATTCAGTCCAGCAGTCCCCCCCCCCTCCATTCATGAAGATCCAATCCAGTAACACCACTACACATACTACCTATTAGTTCTAAAATTATTTATTATTACATCAACCACAATCATCTCGTGGAGCCGCGTCTGTCCCTATTTCTGGGTTCTGCGTGCTTGTGAGTATTAATTTATGGTACTATATTTTATTTTGGTATTGGAATATTGCGAGAACACTTCATATTCCTGTTTGGGTAGTTTGACTCGTTGCATAGTCGTTTGAGTTCTCTTTTAAATCCAACATTTTGTCTGTGCAAGTTTTAGTGGAAAGCACCAATTATGAAAACGAACGTGAATTGCTTATTTACTCGAAAATTATTGTGCACATTGTGTTGATTTGCTAGTCGTGTATAATCATCATTGCTATAATTTGATTCTGGATAATTAATTGAAAGCAAGCACATATCATTTGATTGGGCTTGTTTGTATTCATTCCACACATCCACTTGGCTTTGCCTTAGCTTGTCGGCACAGCCATTTCACGTATGCACGTAGGATTGCATTAGCATGTCGACACCATCACTTTCACATCAGGCCGTCCTGCGTCACATTACTTCATCCATAAGTAGTCTCCTTCTAACAGGGGATGGTCATAGCTTCCATGTACAATGAAAGAATAGTAGTAGCAATACATAAGGCCCTAGAAGCAAGAGTACCTAGACGCACGTAGAAAACCGTGTTGATAATGAGGTGCTGAGTACAATACATAAGGCCCTCCCGTAGAGCAATAGAGAGGTTGTAATCTAAGACGGTTGGTGACACTTCACCTTCAGAGGAAGAAGATGTTGGCCTTGGAATTGAGGGAGGAACTAATGGACTACGAGGAATAAGGATTGATGGATGAGAATGTTTCTTGAAGACATGATGGGCAGAAAGAGGAGGTGGGGGAACTAATGGAAGTAGACTCAGAGAAGATGACATGTTGGGTTTCTCTATGAGGATGGCACAACGCTTGTGCACGCAGCGGAAGAACAAAACATCAAGAAAACTCAAAAGAGATGAGATCGGGCCATGGTAGTTGAATCAAGAAGTTAACATACAACTAGGCAAAAATTACCTCGGTGGCGTTGAGTCACAACTCAACGGAGATGCTCCAAACTTCGTCTTCTTGCTAGTGGCGAGTTCTACGTGGAATAATATCCACGTCTCTGCAGAAATCCACACGAGCGGGAGAACGCCGAGTTTTCCGTCGCACGGATAATCGGGAAGGATGATAACCGCACCTTGCTATTCCACGGACTGCTAGGTCCGCGCCAGGAAAAGCAACACCAGCGACGATCGCCGGAAAGGAGGTGGTCGACGGAGCGAGCACGACGGCGGAACCCTTCCGTCGGCGGGATTCGGGATCGGCGGAGCGAACGAACGTCGGAACACTTCCGTCGGCTTCGATTCGATCAGAAAGAAGATCTCTTATTCCCCGAAAACCCTAAGTGTCCTTTTATACCAAAGGCATAAATAGACTTAGGAATATCGCTATCCGCAGACCACCCAGAAATTTAGGGTTCCAGAATCGGTGAGTATCAATCGGCGACGATCGGCGAGAATCACCAAGCAGGTTCGGCGAGAATCAGTCGGCGAGTATCACCTAGGATCGGCGAGAATCAGAGTACAATACTCGACGATTCTCGCCGAATGCAGGGTGGACCATACTCGTCGACCGTCGACCTGCGGTCGACGATTCTCGTCGATCGTCGAGAATCAGAGTACCAATTCTCGACGATTCTCGTCGATCGGCGAGAATCAGAGTATCATTCCTCGACGATTCTCGTCGACCTTCGGTCGACTATTCTTACCAGTCATTCAAGGCAACATTTGCCCAACCCGACGATCCTTTAAGGCAACACTTTGCCCATAACCTCATTCAGGTCGGTGATTGGTAACCTTTACCAACACAGTCAATCATCCAACTTCTCCACATCTCTTATGTGCGACCCTGCAGGCTCATATCGCGTTGGCAGTGAGATTACATGTTTGATCACTTCCAGATCACCATGGTAACTCCAACAGACTCCCACTTGATCTTGAAAGTATCAAACCAAAAACCTCACAAACAATGAGCGGCATCTAGCAATGCATCATTGCTCCCCAAGCAATAAGAGTTTATAACTCATAAGCCTTTATGGCCAATGTATCAGCGTTGTTTTTGTCCCTTTGTCTCTTACATCCGGAAAGAACTAGAGGTATGGACCGTGTCACCCTCGTAATAGCTCAATCCAAGTTTCTTGATCCAGGACGGACTTCCAGAGAATGGTGAGTCCAATATCACATATTGACTCAACCAAGCATGGTCATGCATTTCTCAGTCCAGTTCCATCAAGGGGCCCATGGATGCAACTTCTGTCATACAGGAGGACAAATCCCATATTTGCTCACACACAAACACCCAAATGATTCGTAACATGCCCAACAACCACCCTTATCATCAACCTTTCTCAAGGAAGACTTTAGATGGCATCAAAGCACGCTCTTCCTCACTTGATGAATGCTGTGACTTCAGGTTAAAGGACCACAACACCATTGTCAATTGAGACCTACTCGTGACACGATTGGATGACAATCCACAGAGTAGTCTCAGGTTGGGTCTGTCCAGTACAACTTGTTCACTAACAAGTACCCACGTGATGACTTGATATCACAATATCATGACCTGTGAGAACCGGTCATCAGTCAACGTACGTGCTAGCATTCATGTACCATCATCACCCTTAGCTTCTATGATGATACTCGATCAGGGACCTTTTAAGAATGAAGCTTCAAATAAATCATAGGCTCTCACATTCAAGTCACGTACTTGATGTCCCATGGAAGCGAACATTCTAAGGATATCTATTATGTTAACATTTAACTATCATATAGAAAAAGCTCATAATAAAAGAACTTGCCATTAATTGTAAGAGAAAAACTAGGTACATTGTCCATCATATGAACAAATAGCCAACAAAATACATGTTTACATGCAATCCACAAGATTCTCACTAGAGTTGATCATTTAGGTATCGTATACCCATCGATCTAGTATGACCATCATGCTTTCTCTGCGCAAGAGGCTTTGTCAGTGGATCCGCAATATTCTCCTCAGTCGGCACTCTGCAAATGTTCACATCTCCTCGTTCGACAATCTCACGAATAAGATGAAACCGCCGAAGTATATGCTTGGAGCGCTGATGGGATCTAGGTTCCTTAGATTGTGCAATTGCATCATTGTTATCACAGTAGAGAACTACGGGACCAACAATGCTAGGAACTACATCAAGCACGCCGATAAATTTCCTAATCCATACAGCCTCCTTCGCCGCATTAGCTGCGGCGATATACTCGGCCTCTGTTGTAGAATCAGCAACTGTCTCTTGCTTGGAACTCTTCCAGCTCACAGCTCCTCCATTCAGGCAAAACACAAAACCTGACTGAGACTTGGAGTCGTCTCTATCAGTTTGGAAGCTAGCATCCGTGTAACCACTTACAACGAGCTCTTCCTCTCCACCATACACCAAGAACACATCCTTAGTCCTTCTCAAGTACTTCAGGACATTCTTGACTGCAATCCAGTGACACTCACCAGGGTCTGACTGATACCTGCTAGTCATGCTCAAAGTAAAGGAGACGTCGGGTCGAGTACATAACATCGCGTACATGATTGATCCAATTGCCGAAGCATATGGAATCAACTTCATGCGGTCCTTATCTTCACAAGACTTCGGACACTGGTCCTTAGAGAGATTCACACCATGAGACATGGGCAAAAATCCTTTCTTGGACTCAAGCATGTTGAACCGCTTCAACACCTTTTCGATGTACGTACTCTGGGTCAAACCCAACAACTTCTTCGATCTATCTCTATAGATCTTAATACCAAGTATATAAGTCGCTTCACCCAAATCCTTCATTGAAAAGCAGTTCCCTAGGTTGTTCTTAACAACTTTCAGGGTAGGAATGTCATTCCCAATCAACAGTATGTCATCGACATACAATATCAGGAAGACAACAATGCTCCCACTGATTCGCTTGTAAACACAAGGCTCATCTTCATTCTTGATGAAACCAAACTCTTTGATTTTCTCATCAAAACGAAGATTCCAACTTCGAGAGGCCTGTTTCAGTCCATAGATGGACTTATTCAGCTTGCATATTTTAGTGGCTTCATCTGGGGATACAAAACCCTCGGGTTGTGTCATATACACTTTCTCAAGGAGGTTTCCATTAAGGAAAGCCGTTTTGACATCCATCTGCCAGATCTCGTAGTCATAATACGCAGCAATAGCAAACAATATCTTAATGGACTTTACCATGTCAACAGGGGAAAAGGTCTCATCATAGTCAATACCATGAATTTGCTTGAAACTCTTAGCCACCAGTCGCCCTTTGAATGTCTGTACATTCCAATCCATGTCGGTCTTCTTCTTGAACACCCACTTGCACCCTATGGGTCGTACCCCTTCAGGTGGTTCCACCAAGTTCCAAACTTGGTTTGCAAACATGGAGTCCATTTCGGATTTCATAGCCTCAAGCCATTTGTCGGAGTCCGGTCCATTCATAGCCTCTTGGTAGGTTGCTGGTTCATCATCATGATCCATAATCAACACATTACCTATTTGAGACACGAGAAATCCATATCTCTCAGGCTCAAACCTTGGTCTACCAGATCTACGTAGGACTTGTGTTCCTTAAGCAGGTTCTCTAGCTACAACATCTTGTAGTCCTGTCTCAGAATCCAATTCCGGTTCATTCACTACATGTGGTTCTTGAACTTCTTCAAGTTCTACCTTTTCAGTCTTTCTTGATAAGAACTCTTTCTCCAAGAAGACACCAGTCCTTACGACAAACACTTTGCCCTCAGACGGTAGGTAAAAGTAATACCCTTTCGTTTCCTTAGGATATCCCACCAGATAACATTTATCCGATTTGGGTTCCAGCTTGTCAGACATTTGACGTCTCACGTATGCCTCACAGCCCCAAATTTTAATGAACGACATACTAGGACGCTTCCCAGTCCATATCTCATATGGTGTCTTCAGAACCGTTTTCGTTGGAGCGCGATTCAATGTCATTGCAGCAGTCTCTAAGGCAAAACCCCAAAAGGAAACAGGCAAGTCTGCATGACTCATCATCGAACGTACCATGTCTAACAGAGTACGATTTCTCCTCTCAGACACACCATTATGTTGTGGTGTTCTAGGTGGAGTGAGCTGTGATACAATACCACACTCTTTCAGATGATCACGGAACTCATGACTCAGGTATTCTCCACCTCGATCAGATCGGAGTGCTTTAACCCTTTTACCCAACTGGTTGTTTACTTCATTCTTGAACTCTTTGAACTTTTCAAAGGTCTCGGATTTGCACTTCATAAGATACACATATCCGTATCTACTGAAATCATCAGTAAATGTAACAAAGTAGAAATACCCACCTCTAGCCATGGAACTCATTGGTCCGCATACATCACTATGTACAACACCCAAGACATCCTCAGCCCTCTCAGTATAACCAGTGAAAGGAGCTTTAGTCATTTTGCCTAACAAACAAGATTCGCATCGCTCAAATGATTCATAATCAAATGAGTCCAAAAGTCCATCTCTATGGAGTTTGGATATGCGCTTCTCGTTGATATGGCCCAAACGACAATGCCAGAGAAATGTAGGGTTCGAGTCATTTGTTCTTAGTCTTTTATTATTTTCTACATTACAGATCAGATGGTCCAAGTTCAAAACATAAAGATCATTAAACAATTGGGCTACAGCATAACAAACATCATTCTTAAATATAGAACAACAGTTGTTCTTAATTATAAAAGAAAATCCAATCATGTTCAAACATGAAATAGATATAATGTTTCTAGTTATGGCCGGAACAAAATAACAATTATCTAGTTCTATTACAAGCCCACTGGGCAAAGAAAGACGGTAAACCCCTACGGCTACAGCAGCAACTCTTGCTCCATTGCCGACGCGGAGGTCCACCTCCCCTTTACTCAGCAATCTTCTCTTTCCCAGTTCCTGCACATTTGTACAAATGTGAGAACCACATCCGGTATCCAATACCCAAGATGAAGGAGCAGAAAGGTTTATCTCTATAACGTAGACATTTGAAGCGGAAGTCATACCTCCCTTCAATTTCTGCAGACCTTCAATGTACGAAGGACAGTTCCTCCTCCAATGACCAGCCTTGCCACAGTGGTGGCATTTCCCTTCCTTCACCGTGCTTTTCTTTTTCATCAGTGCAGAAGACTTGGGCTCAAGATATGACTTAGGTCTCACCTTCGCCTTCTTAGAGCCCTTGGCCTTGCCCTTGCCCTTATGCACCATCAGTATGGGGCTGGCAGGCTTGGCCTTCTTCATATTGATTTCGGCAGTTCTCAACATGCCTAGGAGTTCGGGCAGTGTCTTGTCTATTTCATTCATGTTGTAGTTCAAGACGAACTGCTCATAACTGTCCGGCAACGATTGCAGGATCAGATCTGTGGCCAACTCTTGACCAAGAGGAAAACCCAGCCTTTCAAGGTTCTCTATATACCCAATCATCTTGAGTACGTGAGTCCCTACTGAGTCTCGAACTCCCATCTTGCACTGAAACAATGCTTTTGTGACGTCGAACCTCTCTTGACGAGTCTGCCCTTGAAACATTTTCTTGAGATGCTCGTCAATCTCTTTGCACCCCATGTTCTCATATTGCTTCTGAAGCTCAGAGTTCATAGTGGCAAGCATAAGGCATTCGACATCTAAAGCATCATCAATATACTTCTTATAAGTATCCTTCTCAGCACGGGAAGAGTTCCCGGTCGGCACCTCGTGGGCTTCTTCTTCCAAGACATAGAGCTTTCGCTCTTGCCTGAGAACAATTCTCAGGTTCCTATACCAGTCCATGTAATTTGTCCCACTGAGCTTATCCTTCTCAAGGATGGCTCTCAGAGACAACGTGGAGTGTGAAACACTTGCCATGGAATTCTACAAGAATTTATGCAGAATAAAATCAGTACCAAAATTTCAAATACAATTTATTTTAATTTGGACTTCAATTAAAACACTCCCACTATTTTATTCGAAATGATAGCCCTCACTAACAATTCGGAGAGTTCATGCGAGCTACTCTCTTAGTGGACAAGATCCGTATTTCACCAACACAATGAGTCAGCTTTGGCTTTCCTCTCACGATGCGGTTATTTAGGTAGGCAACGCTTGCCAATTGCATCCTCATGCAATTCTTGTATGGTTGGTGAATAACTCCTTACTCGCATCCATCATATGGTGCATGTCAACCCTATGCCTCTAGGCACTCAACCTTTGAGGTCACCTAGTTAAGTTGGACCCTGTTAGAAAAGCCCACTTAATATTAGGCCCATTTGTATAGCATTTATTGTTTTTCTCTCCTCTCTTTAGTCCCACATTGTGTATAGGCCTTTCTCTCTCTCTCTCTCATCTATATATATGTACTCATTCTTTGTATTTGTACCAAGTGGACATATATACAAGGTTGGCTTTCTCCATTTCTACATGGTATCAGAGCCAGGTTACTGACTCCTGCGGACTCCCCTCTCTGTCCGCCCTGCGGCCTGCGACCTCTGCGGCCTGCAAAAGTGTGTCCGCACCTTCTAGCCGCTTCACTCCTGCGGCCTCCCTTGTCCAGTCCGCAGCCTCTCCTCCCGTGGAACCACCTCTCCTCCCGCCTTCTCCTTCCTCCTCTGGCTCCCTATTTATAGTCATCCTGTGGGGTCCACTGCTTCCCCTTTTCCGCTGCGGCTTCCTCTTGTCCGGCGCGACCTCGGCGACCTCAACCTCTTGGTCTCCTTCGTCCGCCGTAAGCGCAGCGTCCTCCTCTGTCCGCAGTCCGCCTGCTTGCGGCTGCTCTCCTTCCTCTTCCGGCAACCTTTTTTTCTGTCCGCCGCGGGTTAGACCCTCTGCGTTCTTTCAGTCTTGCGGACTGGTCCAGCCCGCCGCGGTCGCTCTCTTGCTTCCCCGGCTTGTCCTCTCTTCTCAGCTCGCTCCTGTCCGCCGCGGTCTGATCCAGACCGCCGCGATCTGATCCAGTCCGCCTCGCCCTCTTCCATCCGCTGCGGCCTCTCTTGGCCCACTCCTTGCTGAGCGTCTGTGCTCACCGCGGTCTCCTACAAGCTCGCCGCGACCTCATCCAGGTCGCCGCGTCCTCACCCCGTCCGCAACCTTATCCAGCTCGCCGCGACCTCATCCAGGTCTCCGCGACCTCATCCAGCTCGACGCGGTCTCCACCAGCTCGCTGCGGCCTCCTTCAGCTCGCTGCGACCTCATCTAGGTCGCCCTCATGTCTACGTCTGCAGACTCCGTCGGCACGGCAGTTCCTCCTGAACGCCCGGCCTCTATCCAGGAAGTCCGCGACGAGCTCTGGATCACTACAATTTCGCTCACGGGCAAGAAGAACTTTGTGGAATGGGCACACTCGGTTCGTCGCGTCCTTCAGTCAAAGGGATTCCTTCATCACCTGACTCAGACCGCTATTGGTGTCCCTACTGAGGAATGGTTACGCAATGATGGGTGTGTGCAGACTTGGCTTCTCAACTCTCTTGATGGCGAATCTTATCGCCTGGTCATGTATCATGAGACGGCCAAAGGCATGTGGGACGAGCTCCACACCCTCTACTCTGGCAAAGATAGTCTCCACCATCTATATGATATCATCACCGCTCTTCAGGCCCTTGACAGCAGTGGCGCAACCGACCTGACGTCCTTTGTTGCTCAAGCCCGATCTCTGGTTGAGGCTTGGATCCACCATCAGCCTCCCACTCTAGATCTCGCTGCTCAACGTACCCAAAAGGAAGCTGTGGGTATCGCCATGATGATGGCCCGGGTACCCCCTCATCTTCACAGTGTCCGGGCTCACATCCTCTCCTCTACTGTTACACCGTCCTTTTCCGATGTGTGCTCAATGCTTCTCAAAGTCTCCCCGCCCCCGGATGTTCCCGGACTTCCTTCTCCGGCCCTTGTTCAACAGGCACCAGCTCCCTTATTGCCGCTTCCCCCCTCGGCCCGTGGTGGCCGCTCTGACTCTCGCGGCCGGGGTCGCGGTGGCCGGTCTAGGCCTAAATGCTCGTTCTGTGGTAAAGATGGTCATCTTGAGGCCACTTACTATCGCAAACATGGCCGACCTCCTCATCCACATGCCTCTGCTGCTACTACCGACTCTGCCTCCTCTCGTACTGAGCTCGACGAGGTTCGTCTTCAGCTCCAGCATCTTCATGGCTTGCTCAGCCGTCCGCCTGCCTCGGTTGCTTCTGCTGCCTCTATCTCCAATGAAGGTATCGCCTGCCTCTCCTCTGGCACGCGCTGGATCCTTGATTCTGGTGCCACTCATCATATCACCTCTGTTAGGCCACCGCAGTACTTGTCTTCACCTCACCCGAAGTACATTACTGTCGCTAATGGGGCATCGGTTCCCGTCTCTGGATGTGCTGATATTTCTCTCACCTCTTCTCTCCTTCTGCGCTCGGCTCTACATGTTTCGGGCTCTCCTTTCAATTTACTCTCTGTTGGTCGCCTTACTACTGATTCTAATTACTCCGTGACATTTACTTATTCTTTTCTCATACAGGATCAGCAGACGCAGACTATCATTGGTAGAGGACGGCTGCAGAATGGGCTCTATCTTCTTGACGACTCTCCCACTGTCCTCACATCTATCTCCTCTTCGGATTGGCATCGCCGTCTGGGACATGCTCCTCTTCCAGTCCTCCGGAAGGCTCTTCCTGATGTTACTCTTCCTGCTTTTCGCTGCGACACATGTATTTTGGGCAAACAGCCCCGTTCTTCTTTCCCCCCTCATTGTACTCGGAGCTCCGCTCCTTTTATTTTAGTACACTCCGATATATGGGGTCCGTACAAATTTACTAGTATTTCTGGCTATCGTTATTTTCTTACTTTTATTGATGATTACTCTCGCATGACGTGGTTATATCTCCTTCGGGATCGCTCTGAACTTCTCCGCGTATTCCGGGCTTTCATACTTGAGACTCGCACTCAGTTCTCTGCGTCTATTCGCACTATTCGTACTGACAATGCGCGGGAGTACACCAGCCATACTTTTGCCACTCTCTGCTCTGAATTCGGCATTCTTCACCAAACATCATGTCCGTACACTCCACAACAGAATGGTGTCGCCGAGCGCAAGAATCGTCACCTTCTTGATGTCGCTCGCTCGCTTATGCTTCAAATGCAGGTCCCCAAACCGTAATGGAACTACGCTCTCTCCACGGCTTGCTTTCTCATCAACCGCCTCCCGCCTTCCGTCCTCCAGTATGCTACTCCCTTCAGCCTCCTCTTTCCCACAACTCTACCTTTTCCCATTCCGCCACGGGTGTTTGGGTGTACCTGCTACGTTCACCACCTCGGTCCCTCCACGGACAAATTGGACCCTCGTGCCACCAAGCATATCTTTGTCGGGTACTCGCGCACTCAGAAGGGTTATGTATGTTATTCGCCTACTACCCGCAAGGTTACTGTCTCGGCTGACGTAACTTTCCGTGAAGATCTTCCATTCTTCCCTGCTCCGGATATCGCTCTGAGTCCAGCTCCCGTCGTTCGTCCTGTCATTCCTGCTCCTCACTCCTCATCCTCTCTCCCTTCCATACCTCTGGTCCGTCCACCACCACCGGTTATCCGGGTCTATTCTCGTCGCTCTCCTAATCCCGTGGCTCCTCTGCAGTCGGCTTCGCCCTCTGGTGCTCTGCTCCGGCTCCCGTCTCTACCGCTCATCCGATGGCGAACTACGTCTCTCTCCATCGCCTCTCCCTCTCTCTTCTTCACTTTGCCACTTCATTATCCTCTGTTTCGGTCCCTAACTCTTTGCAGGAGGCGCTTCACCATCCTGGCTGGCGAGCTGCCATGGACGAAGAAATGACGGCCCTCTGGGCCAACCAGACCTGGGTCTTGGTTCCCTTACCTCCCGGTCAGCACCCTGTTGGATGTAAATGGGTATTCGTCATCAAGCATGCTCCGAATGGCACTATTGCCCGACTGAAGGCCCGTCTTGTGGCCCGTGGCTTCACACAACAGGAGGGCCTCGACTATGAGTAAACCTTCTCTCCGGTGGCCAAGCTTAACACTGTCCGCGTTCTTCTCTCCGTCGCGGTGCACCGCCGCTGGCCCCTTCATCAGTTTGATATCAAGAACGCCTTTTTGAATGGCGACCTTCAGGAAACTGTCTACATGCGCCAACCGCCCGGGTTTGAGACCACGGGGGAGTCTCGGGTCTATCTTCTCAAAAAGTCAATTTATGGTCTCAAACAGTCCCCACGGGCGTGGTTTGACAAGTTTAGCAAGGTGGTTCGGGACATGGGGTTCACTCGAAGTTCTGCCGATTTCTCCCTTTTTACCCGACACCGGGCCACTGGCACTATTCTTCTGTTGGTTTATGTTGACGACATCCTTCTCACTGGGGATGACTCAAAAGGGATTCAAGACGTCAAACAACATCTGAGCACTGTTTTTCAGACTAAAGACCTGGGGAAACTTCGCTACTTCCTTGGTCTCGAGATCGCCCGGCGGCCGGACGGGTTGGTACTCTCCCAACGAAAGTACTGTCTCGATCTTCTCAAAGATGCTGGTCAGTCGGGTTACAAGCCAGCGTGTACCCCGATGGAGGCAAATCACAAGTTATGCGCTCATGCTTCGGATGACGATTTGCTACTTCCGAACCCGGAATACTATCGACGCCTTGTGGGCAAGTTGATCTATCTAACAGTCACAAGGCCTGATATATCATTTGCAGTTGGGGTTGTCAGTCGGTTCATGCATGCCCCCCGGGCTTCTCATCTCCAAGCGGTTGAACGGGTTCTTCGATACCTTAAGGGAGCTCCAGGTCAAGGGCTGGTTTACAAAACCTCCGACTCTGCTCCCGCATTGGTTGCCTATTCTGATGCCGACTATGCGGGCTCACTGGACGATCGAAGGTCAACTAGTGGGTTCTGTACTTATTTTGGTGGGCATCTTATTACTTGGAAGAGTAAGAAACAAGCTGTGGTAGCCCGTTCCTCTGCAGAGGCTGAATACAGATCGATGGCCTCAGTTGTCTCAGAACTCACATGGCTTGAAAGTCTCCTTACTGACCTGGGAGTAAAACTCCCCTCCTCTGCTGTTCTATTTTGTGATAGTCAAGCCGCCATACACATCGCAAAGAATCCGGTCTTTCATGAGCGCACAAAACATATCGAGGTTGACTGTCACTTTGTTCGTGAGAAGGTTCAATTGAAGAAACTTGAATTAAAGCATGTTCCAGGAACTGATCAAGTTGCTGACATCCTCACAAAGGCCTTATCAAGCACTCTGTTCTACCAATGTTTGTCCAAGCTGGGTGCATATGACCTATACGCTCCAGCTTGCGGGGGAGTGTTGGAAAAGCCCACTTAATATTAGGCCCATTTGTATAGCATTTATTGCTTTTCTCTCCTCTCTTTAGTCCCACATTGTGTATAGGCCTTTCTCTCTCTCTCTCTCATCTATATATATGTACTCATTCTTTGTATTTGTACCAAGTGGACATATATACAAGGTTGGCTTTCTCCATTTCTACAGACCCGATGTCGACAGTGGGATATCACAATTATCCGCTCGCACCCTTACCAAGATAGATTAATGCACCTTGCTTTCGCAAGCCCACACTTCATCGATCGAGGCAGGAAGAGTGTCATCCATCGGAAGGCATCCGAACACTTAATATTTGATGAAGGGATTTTGATTATAGGTTAACAGTTAACCATGATCAACATTTGATCAATGTGCACATCCAAGGAAATACAATATTTCTAAAACCACATGCATCCCTTATGTGCACAACCTGACACCATCAACATTTGATAGAAGGAAGGGATAAATCTGAACATCCGGAAACTTCCAAATCCTCAGATTTACATGCATTGGACAAAGGCAAAGACAACTCAACTTAAAGCAGTAGACAAGCTCATCTCTCTATGTTGGATTCAAAATCCAAAACAAATTCGAGGGATGGTTACTGCTAAGGAGACTACAATTTCTAACAATTAGAAATTTCCACGAAATTCCAGAAGTTTTTGGCGGGGTACCAAGACTAAATCTAGACATTTAGAACACTTCTAAATCCCTAGGTTTACACGCACTGGAATAACAAAACTTCTAATACAACAATCATGGTCGCAACCTCGCTTTGATACCACTGTTGGGTTTCTCTATGAGGATGGCACAACGCTTGTGCACGCAGCGGAAGAACAAAACATCAAGAAAACCCAAAAGAGATGGGATCGGGCCATGGTAGTTGAATCAAGAAGTTAACATACAACTAGGCAAAAATTACCTCGGTGGCGTTGAGTCACAACTCAACGGAGATGCTCCAAACTTCGTCTTCTTGCTAGTGGCGAGTTCTACGTGGAATAATATCCACGTCTCTGCAGAAATCCACACGAGCGGGAGAACGCCGAGTTTTCCGTCGCACGGATAATCGGGAAGGATGATAACCGCACCTTGCTATTCCACGGACTGCTAGGTCCGCGCCAGGAAAAGCAACACCAGCGACGATCGCCGGAAAGGAGGTGGTCGACGGAGCGAGCACGGCGGCGGAACCCTTCCGTCGGCGGGATTCGGGATCGGCGGAGCGAACGAACGTCGGAACACTTCCGTCGGCTTCGATTCGATCAGAAAGAAGATCTCTTATTCCCCGAAAACCCTAAGTGTCCTTTTATACCAAAGGCATAAATAGACTTAGGAATATCGCTATCCGCAGACCACCCAGAAATTTAGGGTTCCAGAATCGGTGAGTATCAATCGGCGAGAATCGGCGACGATCGGCGAGAATCACCAAGCAGGTTCGGCGAGAATCAGTCGGCGAGTATCACCTAGGATCGGCGAGAATCAGAGTACAATACTCGACGATTCTCGCCGAATGCAGGGTGGACCATACTCGTCGACCGTCGACCTGCGGTCGACGATTCTCGTCGATCGTCGAGAATCAGAGTACCAATTCTCGACGATTCTCGTCGATCGGCGAGAATCAGAGTACCATTCCTCGACGATTCTCGTCGACCTTCGGTCGACTATTCTTACCAGTCCTTCAAGGCAACATTTGCCCAACCCGACGATCCTTTAAGGCAACACTTTGCCCATAACCCCATTCAGGTCGGTGATTGGTAACCTTTACCAACACAGTCAATCATCCAACTTCTCCACATCTCTTATGTGCGACCCTGCAGCCTCATATCGCGTTGGCAGTGAGATTACATGTTTGATCACTTCCAGATCATCATGGTAACTCCAACAATTACTTCATCCATAAGTAGTCTCCTTCTAACAGGGGATGGTCATAGCTTCCATGTACAATGAAAGAATAGTAGTAGCAATACATAAGGCCCTAGAAGCAAGAGTACCTAGACGCACGTAGAAAACCGTGTTGATAATGAGGTGCTGAGTACAATACATAAGGCCCTCCCGTAGAGCAATAGAGAGGTTGTAATCTAAGACGGTTGGTGACACTTCACCTTCAGAGGAAGAAGATGTTGGCCTTGGAATTGAGGGAGGAACTAATGGACTATGAGGAATAAGGATTGATGGATGAGGATGTTTCTTGAAGACATGATGGGCAGAAAGAGGAGGTGGGGGAACTGATGGAAGTAGACTCAAAGAAGATGACATCAACAAATGTATATTGATGTCTGAAGAGAGGATCAATGCAACAATATTCCTATTGGCTCGAAGGGTGAGGATACATATGGTAGAATGAACTGACAAATTGTCATAACCTTGACTCCTTGAGAAGGAACATGGACAAAAATGCTACACCCAAAAATGCGAGTAAGAGGAAATAGCGAGGCATCCAGATGAACAATGAAGATGGGTGACTTACTCTGGATAGCACATGACAATATACAGTTAATCAAATAACATGAGATAAGAATGACATGACCACAGTATAATCTAAGAACACTCATCTAACACAATAAGGTACAAGTAACATCAAGGAGAAGACAATTCTTCCTTTATGTTAAGACACTTTATTGTGAAGTATGAGCACAATTGGTCTAATAAATTGTATCATGAGAAGTATAGAATAAAGAGCAGCAGTAAAGTACTCTAATCTCAATCTCATCAAAATCAACAAGTTGGACAACGTTCTCATTCTCATCCAAGTTGCAATAGATGCATTAGCTCAAATTGGTTATTTAACAACTGAAGAAAATAGGTGACCCACTTAGACATGCAATGATAAGCCAGTCAGTTCAGTTGAGATCTGGATACCATATCCTATAGAATTCTAAATTTCCTTGAAGACAAATTAACCAGAAATTCCAGTGTCCCTATATATAGGACTTTATTGAGTTATGTTGAGTTATGTTGAGTTTGCGTTGTATTTTGCTTTTTAGTCTCACATCATCTATCTGCCACTGTATGTAATGTTGTAATCCTTTATATAGCCCCGTTTGAAAGAATAATAATGAAGTAATTTTCTCTTCTCAACATGGTATTAGAGCCTTGGGGCTTCCCGATCCCGTTTTCTTCCGCATCAGCCATAAATCGTTCCCGAGCCTAGGGTTTCCTCGCCTTCATTCGTCGTCGGGCCTTCAGGTTTCCTCGCCCCCCGTTCTCATCACTGCATCCGCAAGCCGCAGCCAAGGGCCTCGTCGTCGCACTCTACTCAATCAATTGCAGTCAAGGGCCTCGTCTCCGCGCCCTCCTCCTTCCATCGTCGTCGCAGTCGTCGGGCCCTCCTCCAGTCACGCCCCCTCCGCCAGTCGTGAGTTCATTGATTCTCAATTCGAACATTACCTAGCTAATCATGGTATTAGACATCAAACCACGTGTGTTTACTCCCCTTCTCAAAATGGGGTGGCCGAACATAAGAATTGTCACCTCTTGGAAGTTGTCAGGTGTCTCCTCCAAATGCACCTTCCTAAATATTATTGGGGGGATGTTGTTCTCATTGTTGCATATCTTATCAACCGTATGTCCTCCCATGTCCTCGGGTTTAACACTCCACTACACACTCTTCAGGTGCCGCCTACCAATCTGCAACCTCGTGTCTTTGGTTGTCTGTTTCGTCAATATTCATCAAAAGACAAAACTTGATGCTCATGCGCACAAGTGTGTGTTCATTGGCTATTCTCCTAGCCAGAAAGGTTATAAATATTTTGGCCCGGTTCGCAAGAAGGTCTTTATAACCATAGACGTCACATTCGGTGAATCGGAGAGTTATTATGGGTCCTCACTTCAAAGGGGATATTCTTCTATGACAAAAGTGAGTTCCCTACCTCACATCAACTCTCTGTCTACCACTCTATTACCCATCCCTCCGTTATATTACTCTCCTTCGCCTCCATCTCCTAGTGCCCATGTGCCAACTGTTGCGGCCCTGTTGTTAAACCCCTGCAGGTTTACTCTCGTCGCACTAAGGGAACAAACACACGGGCCCCTATTAGAATTCCAGAGAAACCATCAGACCCTTCGTCAGAGTCCATTACACCAAGGGAAGGTACCTCTACTCAACATCCTTTATCTCAATTCGTCTCTTCCTCGTGTCTAATGTCTTACCATAGAACTTTGTCTCTTCTTTGTCTTTTATATCTATCCCAACATTGTGGCAGGATGCACTTTCTGACGATAGGTGGAAGTCGGCTATGCTTGAAGAAATGCATGCCCTTGACAAAAATCACACATGGGACCTGGTTCAACTGCCTAAAGGGAAGAAGGTTGTGGGATGCAAATGTGTGTTTACTGTCAAACAGAGCACCTTGGGTGTCGTGGAGAGATACAAGGCAAGGTTGGTTGCAAGATGGTACACTCAGACGAAGGGAATTGATTACCAGAAAACCCTCGCCCCGATCGCTAAGATGAATTCTATAAGGGTTCTCCTGTCATGTGTTGCACGCAAGGGATGGGATCTTAGTCAACTGGATGTGAAGAATGCGTTTCTTCATGGTGATCATACCCTTTTCATCAAAAACAATAAAGAGAAGTTAACAGCTCTGATAGTTTATGTGGATGACATCATAATAACAAGAGATGATCGGAAGAGATCCAGGCTCTGAAAGGGAGATTGACAAAAGAATTTGAAGTGAAATATTTGGAGAACCTCAAATATTTTTTAGAAATTGAGGTTGTGAGATCAAAATATAGGATTTTCATATCACAAAGAAAATATATATTTGATCTCCTTGAAGCCCCAGGGATGAGTGGGTGTAGAACGGCCGACACCCCAATTGAAGCTAACCACAATTTTGGAAGAGATGATGGTGAAACGATTGAAGACATTCGTAGCTTTCAGAGGTTTGTAGGAAAACTTATCTACTTGTCGCACACTCGCCCAGATATCTCCTATGTCGTGGGAGTGCTTAGCCAGTTTATGCACTCCCCAAAGGCTCGTCATGTTGATGAAGCTCATCGTATCCTCAGATACCTCAAGTCCTAGCCTAGGAAAGGCATACTGTTTCACCAAATAATGAGTTGACTATTGAGGTTTACACTGATGTTGACTGGGCTGGATCGCCTTTTGATCGACGGTCCACGTCAGGATATTGCACTATGAAGGGTGGAAATTTAGTTACCCGGAGAAGCAAAAAATAGCATGTGGTGGCCAGATCCAGTGTTGAGGCAGAGTTCAGGGCTATGACTCATGAGATCTGTGAAGGGCTATGGATCTTAACCATCCTGAAAGATTTTGGTCTTAAGAGAAGCGAGCCAGATTATATTGTGATAACAAAGTTGCCATCAACATTTCTCACAACTTAGTGTAACACAACCATACAAAACACATCGAGATCGACAAACGCTTCATTAAAGAGAATATAGATAGAGGCTTTGTTGTTACCCCATTTGTTCCATCTAAACAATATTTGGCAGACATCCTCACAAAGTGCAGTGTATGAGTGCTTTTAGAGAACTTGTTGGTAAGTAAAGCATGGCTGACATCGCACGCCCAACTTGAGGGGGGTGTTGAGTTATGTTAAGCTATGTTGAGCTATGTTGAGTTTATATTGTATTTTTTTAGTCCCACATCATCTATCCTCCATTATATGTCATGTTGTAATCTTTTATATAGCCCCGCATGGAAGAATAATAATGAAGTAATTTTCTCCGCTCAACAGACTTAAAATGGCATGGACGTAAAAAAATCCAATATAAAAGAGATGTGTTAAACAAGAAAACATTAAGACTCTAATAACTTGTAACTACGACTCAACTCGATACGACTCGATTCATACAACTCGAATCCAAAACCTAAAGACTCATAATAATATAAAAACTAATAAATAATTGACAACGTGGAACCCCTAACATTCCACCCGTCTTTCAAATCGAGAGGATTGAACAAAGCTTGCATGACGTGATCATCTAGCCTTTTGCTTTCCCACCAAAACAACTTGTGATAGCGCGTCGATGTAGCAGAGGCTGCATCGAGTATCAGGGAATTAGCGTGCTCACAGATGTCATAAGAAAATGAAAGGAGATAGCGTGGAAGAGGCACTTACTGAGGGAAGACTTTTGGGCATATCTGAAGTCGAGGCGAGTGTGCCCGGTGGACGGTCGAAGGAACGAAAGACTGGATTGTATGTGAGCTGCGGCGATCGAACGCAACGGCGGAGGCAGGCGAACAGTTTCCAGAAGGAATGGCTCTCGAGGGGCGGGGAGAGCATGGGGCGGAGTGGAAGCTGCGGAATGGAGACTGCAGGGACAGATGATGTCGACACAAATTGTGGTGGTACCACAGCGGGGCATGCAGGAAACCATGTCAGAGTGAACTGCGGAGAGGGAACAACTAGAGGAGATGGTTGAGCAATAAGAACGGCGGAGAGCGGGGAAACATCTTCGGGTGTCGGTGGGAGCGACGACTTCTCTAGTAAAATCGACGACTGCTCCAGTGGGATCAAGCCTCTGAAGTAAACTCCAACAATGTTGGCGGTGAGTCGCGCAAGCACGAAGTCATATGACACTTACATCTCCAATGGTTGTTTGTACATTGAACTGAGAATGATTTGCTCATCAAAGCGCGTTGTCATGTCGCAGTAATTAATTAATCAATTAATCCAATTATGAATTAATTAATTAATTAATCGATTAAGACGAAAAAAAATAAATCAGTAAGGAGTGGATGTAGGAGGCTAAAGTTCATGCACAAGCTCCAAAATAATATGTTTGCAGGTCCCGAAAAGAGCTTTGGTGTATGCGGCTCTTTCTGGCATGGGGATCAAAAAACAAAAAGAGAGAACAAGGTGCATACTTCGAAAAAGGGGCGAGCGCGCTAGGGTTCCAGACAGCAGTGATAAGCTCGATGAAGGAGATGAGGGTGGGCGCCGACTAATCCTCTGTATGCGCCCAGCGGGAAAGAAGGATCTGGTGGGAGTGATCGTTCGGGGATCAACGGATGGTGTTGCTAGATTGAGGAAGACATCAATGTGGTCGATCATGCACTGGGAATAAACTGGAAGAGCGTCGAATGAGGGGAGACAAGTTGTTCACTCGTGCGCTATTCTAAGAAGAGATCACAGCCTCTGTTGTTGACTCTGCTGCGATCTATTAAGAGTTCAGAGAAGGGTGTGCACTGGACGAACGATGAGGTATCTGAACGACAAAGCCCCAACTAGGTGCTTGCCCGACGGTGGAACTCGTTCCAGTGTCGGGGTTCGGTTCTGCTAGTTACGGAGGAGAGGAAGAGAACTGAAAGCTCTGATACCAAGTTGTTGTGTGTCTAATACGGGATCTCGTCAGAGGTGGAGGTGGAGATACAAGGGGATCTTTGCTCACCCAAAGCAGGAAGGAGGAAGGAAGAGGACGAGAGAAGCTTGCTCAATGCACACCCGAACCCTAGAATGGGGATGAAGATGAGAAGAAGAACTAGAGAGAGGATCTTAGAGAGAGGATCTTAGAGAGAGATAAAAAAAACTTGGATTAATTCATTCCTTCCTCATACATGACTCAATGGTCCCTATATATAGGACTTTTAATGGCATAGACGTAAATAAACTCAATACAAAAAGATCGTGATGCACTAAAATATTAAGACTAATAACTCATAATTACGACTCGACTCAATGCAATTCAACTCATACAACTTGACTCTAATACCTAGACTCATAATAATATAACCGCTAATAGATAACTAAAAACGTGGGACCCGTAATAAAAATTAACATAAGTTCCAGTCATTCATCATCATCAAAAATAAGCATAAACTTGCTTTCATGTTTCTTGAATGCAAATCGAATAGAAGTTATAACCATTCACCCTCATCAAAACTACATGCAAATTTGCATACAAAAAACTTACATACCAACAAAATTTCTAATAGTTCAAAATAATTTGAGCATCTTACATGGCATCAACAATGATTACAATAGAAAAAACAACTCAATCACAGGTAACAATAATATATTTGAAACTTGCCTTTTCATGTACAGGTGTCAACTGAGGGTTAAAAACGTAGTTCATTGTTACTTTAGGAGAAATCATGCCTTCAGCTTCAGACCCAGACACAGCTGCTGATGCATCGTTGTATTGTATCTAGCCCAGGAAGACAAGAAATTTGTTAAGGCATTCCAAAGAACAAATTTGTATCACAGTTTATAAATGAAAAAAATCATCACCTCATGGAATTGTGTATTAGTGTACCCAATAATATGCCCTTCACTATTTGAGACGGTAAAAAATTGTCGAGCTATCTGTGCATCGCCACTAAGGATCATCTAAAAAACTAAAAGCAATCAGATTGCTGAATATAAGCACTACATGAAAAAGTAATTTGCACTATAAGAAAACACAAACCCTCATTATGTTAGGGTCTTTCCATGGACCCTTGTCAGATTTCATGCATCCACCTTGGTCAGCGCAGGTACAAGAACCACCAAGAAACTCGGGTAATTCACTGTGAAATTAAACAACACCATAACTGAGCGTAATACCAAAGACACTGATACAAGTAAATTTATGAAATCATAATAAAGATGGACTACCAAGAATCAATTATATCAAGAAGCTTATTCTGATACTTGGTTCCAAGGACCTGAAAAAAGTATATTTATAAGTTTTTTTAATTATATATTCATCTTATACCTCAACTAAAACATGAATTGACAGGAAGATATATGCTGTGTTTACACTCACATGAATTTTTGAAGCTGTTTTGGGATCAAGGAAAGATTTCACTGTGTTCCACAGTAACTTAAAACCTGGCCCAGCATTGATGATAAACATCTGGTGCAAAGACTGCCAAAACATGTACAGACAAAGTTTCATACAAAACAATATCAACTAATAAAATACTCTTTAATTTAGGTAAAAATTTGGATTCGTGAGCGAAAAAATCAAGCACCTCTGGATAGTTGTCGCCATCAATCTTTTGTAACCGTGTAATTAATTCCCGAGCATTTTTACTAAAATTTTTCAAGCCCTGCATAACAAATATGATGTCACAAAAAGAAGTCAGGTTCATCCTCTGGTATTTATGAACAATATATTCAACATTAGATATGATTGTAGCAAGTTGACTTGCAACATACCACGCCTTGAACATCAAGTATTGTTGTACTCGAGTCAATATGCTTTTTTGCAGCAATTGAGCATGCTGGAAACTTAACTTTAAAACATCTTTCAAACTCCTTTACATGATATCTTATATATCGTTCCATGGTTGTCACTTGCATAAGTTTGTTGGGATCTACTTTTCCTAATCTTTCAATGTAAACAGGTCTCCCCTGCATGTCCACACCATGATGGCAGTGTGGATAGCATTCAAGCACTTGATCTATCTCTGTATACTCAAAATCCTAATGAATAATGAAATGCAGTTAGCATTTGAATCCAAAAAATAGAACTAAATAAAAGAAAATTTTTATCACAGAGCATTATAGTATTTAATAAGTTTTTCCAATGAAGTAATAGCAAAATGTTAATCAGGAAAGAAACACTCACTATTACTTCAAAAATTAATCTGATCATCAACATTATCAATAGCCATACACCAACTAAAAAGAAGAATGAAAATAAAAAACAACACTCAAGCCTTCATCCCACTATAGTGGGGTCGGCAATATGGATCCTTTGTCTCCATTGTGCCCTATCTTTTGTAATAAAAATATACTATGGAAAAAGATAAACAGATACCCTTACAATAATGAATGAACTACCGAAAAAACATCTCAATTGCAAATAGGGTGTCCCCAAAGCATGAAGCTTTCAACCAATATGGGAACTAAGAGAGGTATTGTTATGCTCGCTGTTGGGAAAAACCATATTGTTTAACTTAACAAATTATTCATAAGTGATTTTTACACCATAAGATAATTACCCATGTTGTATAGTAATGGTAATTGGGTAATAGATATCCTAATAAGTCAGTCAAGTCAAAGTCATGAGAAAGGCGTCATGAAAACAAGAAGAAAACATCAAAGGCAAACATGCGCCGATCAAAAGTCGGCGCAACAGCGACTAGAAATCGACGTGACTTCGACGAGATGATGCCGCATCTTCTGAAGTGAAGTTGACGTCTCTCCAAAACATAAGTCGACGCATCCATCGATAAGATGTCGACGCAACGTTGACTATCCAGTGAAATCGACAAAGCAACATTCTGAAGCAGATTTCGACGCACCATCTATCAGAAATCGAAGTGGCGTCGACTTATATTCAGAATGGAAAGTACATAAGATTTCAATCAAATTTACTGGAAGAGAATAACTATGTAAGTTATTTGAATCATAGAGAGAAGATTAAAGGAAAAAGATTATCAACAGAATTTCTGAATCAACTATGGAAGAAATTAGAAGAAGTTGGCGGGATTATTGAAAACAAATATAGAATGATATTATTCTAATTCCTTCTGGAGATAATTTCCTAGAGAAAGAAAATTCAAAATTCTTTAAGGATTTGATATATCAAGAATTTAGGAGAAAAAGTGTGAAGAACAGAGAATTTTGTTGTGTATGCCAATGATAGTAGGTCCTCCATTGGTTATTAGGATTTTGTGAGGGGCAAATCGGTGACATGGAGAAGTTCAAAACAATTGGTGTGATTTGATACACGGTAGAAGCATAATATAAGTACATGACTAACTATATGTGAGCTCTTATGACAAACCGATCATGGGAGAACTTGGATTTCTTTTTCAATGGGCAGTGTCACCCAATTACAATAATCATGTAGCGATTAACATGGCTTGAATACTAATTTTCTATAAAAAGGCAAAATATATTGAAATTAACTAGCACTTCATTTGGAAAAGGTTCAGTCTAAGATTAGCTACGACACATTTGTTATGCAGGATGCTCAACTGATGATATAATATTTTGGATGCTCGATTAAAAGATATATTCACATAAACAATATAGGCTAAAAGCCTTACCGAAGTTCTTCTCATCTATGTATTATTGATTCAAATGGTGTTAACATAAAGTCAAGTAACAAGTCCTCAGAACTGTTTACTTAAATTTGAGGAAGATACTATTGATGTTTTACAGCAGAGAAGATCTAGGGCTAGTTTGGCCCGCGGTGTCCCGCGGAGCCCATCCGCATGGAGGCCACCATGACCGTAGCAACCTCCCTGTTGTGCATTTCCGCAGTAAATCCGCAGAAATATGAAAAAGCGGAATGAAGCCTGCCGTCCGGCCGCGACCTCGCCAAACGGGGCACGGCCACAACCGCGAAGGACGATCTGGACTGTGCGGGCCCATCCTTGCTAAACAAGCCCTTAATGTGGTTGGAACTGTGTGCATGATCCACATTCTACAAATAGCTTCCTAAACTTCTCCAAGATACTTGGCTTCCTTCCTCAGCCTCTTTCAAACAAATTCTATTACAGCAACCCATAAGAAATTGATTACAAGACGCAAAAATCATATAAATTATCTAAAACAGCGTGAAATGTCATGTGTTGTCTGCGTCTATATCAGGAATTTTATTACTGCAGAAAATTGGGACTCCGCATTAACTAAAATAAAATTGATCAATCATACAAACTAAGACTCCAGATGCATTTTCATTCCTTGAGCCAAAATTATGCACCATGCCAACGTACTCTTCTATAATTAGAGTCCAAATATTGAATAGGACTCATGCTCAAGTTTAATAGGGTAGCCTAGAAACACCTTAATAACCAAGCAACTTGAAAATTACCTCAACAATATCGTCAGCACCAAACTCTTTTCTCCACTTAATCATGTCAGCCCACATGTGTTTTGCTTTCTCAAAATCAAACTTCCTTGCCTTTAAAAATCTGGAGAAGAAAACGAGGGACATTTACAAGGCCATAATTTCCTATAATAATTAAGATACATTGGCCATGATTATAAGAAACTAACCTGCAAATTTTTTCTTAATTATTTTGAAAGATAATTAAAAAATCAACTGAGAAAACACAAAGGCAGGGGATATAATTTAAAATATTGAAACCTCAAAAAACACAGAAATTATATCATACTTCATAAGTAATTCACCAAAAAGATAGAACAGATGTGCAATCAATTGACAACTAGACTTATGACTGATATTAAGCAAGTTCTCATGGCAAGAGTATTTTATTGAATTATTGAAATTCAAGATATCTAGGGTTCAGCTTTAAGCCCTTTATCTCTTTACCCTTATCTTAGATGAGCTCACCAGACATATCCAACAAGCAATACCTTGGTGTTTATTGTTTACGGATGATATCGTTTTGGTCGATGAGAAGCGCGAGGGTGTAAACGCTAAACATGAATCTTGGCGAGACACTTTAGAAAATAAAGGTTTTAGGTTGAGCACTGCAAAAACGAAATATATGAAGCTTAAATTTAGCAATGCAAGAAGGACGAATGACTTTGTTAAGTTGAGTGATCGAGATATCCATCACCGTGGCGGGGCACCCCCTCCTCGCCCTCATGGACACAGGCAGTATGCACAGCTTCATCAGCGATCTCACCGCCCAACGATTCCAGCTTTCCATTACCAGTTGCAAGCGTTTGAGTGTGGTCGTGCCTAATGGTGCCGCCATGGCCAGCACTGGGGTTTGCCGGAACGTTCCTATCATGGTGGAGGACTATCATCCTCATGTTGATTTCTTCGTCATCACTTTAAGAGGATTCGAAGCGGTGCTATGGACGGGTTGGTTGTGTACCCTTGGCCCCATCTTGTGGGATTTGGAGAGTCTGACGATGTTTTGGGGTCCGGGACCCCACCAGACGGTTTGGCATGGCCTCCTGACAGCAGATTCAGACCGTGTTTGTTCCCTCCAGTTAGAGCCCGCAGTGTAGCACAATCTTTTGACACTTCTTCGCGAGTACAGTGACACAATGGTCGCACCCACCAGGATTCCCCCTTCGCGCCGCAAGGACCACCGCATTTGCCTCCTCTCGAACACCGCCCTAGTAGTTACATGTCCCTACCGCTACCCATTTCTACAGAAGGATGAGATTGAGAGGCAATGCGTTGATATGCTTCACCAGGGAATCATCTGCCACAGTGTCTCACACTTCTCCTCCCCGGTCCTCTTGGTTCACAAGAAGGATGACTCATGGGGCTTCTGTGTTGACTACCGCGCCCAGAACGCGGTCGTGGTGAAGGATAAGTTCTTCATCCCAGTGGTCGAAAAGTTGTTGGATGAGTTGCATAGGGCCCTCTACTTCTCCAAGCTCGACCTTTGCTCGAGGTACCACCAGGTCCATATGTTTCCCGCCGATGTGGAGAAAACGACATTCCGCACTCATCATGGCCATTTTAAGTTCCTCATGATGCCCTTCGGTCTCAAAAATGCCCCATATACCTTTCAGGCAATTACGAAAAAGAATTATTAGCCGTAATTTTCACATTTGATAAATTTCGCTCCTGTCTCACCTTGTCCAAAATTATCGTTTTTACTGATCATTCGGCCTTGAGATATTTACTAGCAAAAACAGATGCAAAGCCGCGATTGATTAGGTGGATCTTACTACTCCAAGAATTTGATTTGGAGATTCGCGACAAGAGGAGCGGAGAACTTGACAGCTGATCATCTTTCGCGGTTGGAGAACCCCAATTCGGGGGAGCTCATGGAGGAGGACATTGACGACACTTTCCCAGAGGAGCGCCTTCTCGCCATTCATAAGGTAATTACTCTCCCCACTCCTTGGTTTGCCGATTTCGCAAATTATCTTGTTGCGAGATTACTCCCGAATAGTTTTTCTTATCAAGAAAAGAAGAAATTCTTTTCTGATTTGAAAAATTATTTTTGGGAGGAACCCTTCCTTTTTTGTGTTTGCGCGGACCAAGTAGTGCGGAGGTGTGTTTCTCATGAGGAAGGCGTACAAATTCTAAAGCATTGTCATGAGGGACCCGCCGGTGGGCACTATAAAGCTAATCAGACGACTCGGAAGGTACTTGAAGCAGGCCTCTATTGGCCAAGCATCTTCAAGGATGCTCACACCCACGTAAGTCGTTGTGAACAATGTCAACGCTCAGGTAATATTTCCTGCCGTGATGAAATGCCATTAAATTCATTTTTAGAAATAGAAGTTTTTGATTTATGGGAGATCGACTTTGTTGGACCGCTACCAACATCCTATGGAAATAAATATATATTGGTAGCGGTCGACTATGTGTCCCGGTGGGCGGAAGCGCAAGCCCTTCCCACTAATGACGCCCGAGTCGTGACCCGATTTCTCAAAAAAATATTTTCACGATTTGGAGCACCGCGGGCAATAGTTAGTGAAAGGGGCACCCACTTTTGTAACACACAATTCGCTAAGGTTTTGTCTAAATACGGCGTTACACATAGGTTAGCCACCCCCTATCACCCTCAAATAAGTGGACAGGTAGAAGTAGTTAACCGTGAAATCAAACGAATTTTAGAGAAAACAGTTTCTACTAGTAGGAAGGATTGGTCGGTCAAGCTAGATGATGCTCTATTGGCTTATCGGACCGCGTACAAAACCGCTATCGGTTGTACGCCGTATCGACTAGTCTATGGGAAAGCATGTCATTTACCGGTTGAGCTTGAACATCGTGCCTTTTGGGCACTTACATTTTTCAATCTTGATGAGTATTTGTCCTTCGAGCTCCGTAAACGACCAGCCCGCCGGCTCGCCAGTCAGCCCCGGCTTGTCCTTTCTTCTCAGCTCGCTCAAGTCAGTCGCGGTCTGATCCAGCCCGCCGCGATCTGATCCATCCCGCCAGCTCACCAGTCCGCCGCGGTCTCCTCCAGCTCGCCGCGACCTCCTCCAGCTCGCCGCGACCTCATCCAGTCCGCAGTCTTCCGCTTCCTCTAGCTGCTGCCTCCAGTCCGCCGCGGTCTCCTCCAGCTCGCCGCGGCCTCCTCCAGCTCGCCGCGACCTCATCCAGGTCGCCCCCATGTCTACGTCTGCAGACTCAGTCGGGACGGTTGTTCCTCCTCCTGAACGCCCGGCCTCTATCCAGGAAGTCCGCGACGAGCTTCGGATCACTACAATTTCGCTCACTAGCAAGAAGAACTTTGTGGAATGGGCACACTCGGTTCGCCATGTCCTTCAGTCATTGCGTACTTGTTTTCTTCGATGATATTTTAGTGTATAACAAGACCTGGGAAGCCAATCTCGATCACATCCGCGCGATCCTACAGTTGGTCCGCTCTTATCGGCTCTTCCTTAAGCGGGTCAAATGTTCCTTCGACACAGACAGGTTGGCGAACATGGGGCACATCGTCGACCATTCGGTGTTCTCTGCTGATCCAGTCAAGATTTAAGGAGTTTTTGATTGGCCCCTTCCCTAGACTCAGTGGGAGCTCTGTTGGTTCCTCGGCCTAGCCGACTACTATCGCAAATACATCCAAGGGTACACGGTGATCGCTGCTCCCTTGTTGTCCCTCTTGTGCCGCAAGTGTTTCATTTGGGACGAAGTCACCACAGCGGACTTTCGGGCCTTGCAGTAGGCCATGGTCTCGGCCCCTATCCTTCAGCTTCCAGATTCCGAGAAGGATTTTCAGGTGGAGTGCGACACCTATGAACACGGGTGTGGGGCGGTTCTACAACAAGAAGGGCACCCGATCGCTTACTCCAGCCGTATGACAGCCCTCCACCATCGGAAGCTTCCGGCCTACGAGCAGGAGCTCATCGGATTGGCTATGGTCGTCCCCCATTGGCGACCGCATTTGTGGGGGTAGGACTTCGTGATCTGTACAGACTACTTCAGCCTTAAGTACTTGTTGGAGCAGCGCCTGACGACAGTGCCACAACAACGTTGGGTGAGCTCCCTTTTGGGCAATGTTTTTCGGGTGGAGTTCAAGGCGGGCCACTTGAACCGCTCAGCCGACGCTCACTCCCGTTGCGACTCTTCCAGTGTATTCTTCTTCGTTGTGTCCACGGTGTCGTCTCTTGTTCTTCCCCGCCTCCGTCAGGCAATCCTCGACACTTCGGTCCTCTGCGAGCTGCTCCACTGCATTCAGGAGGGGAGCCTTCCACCGCACTAGACAGTCCAGGACGGTCTTATTCTGTATAGGGACCGCTTCTGCGTGCCCGACACCTCTCCACTGATCCCCGACATTCTGGTGGCCGTCCATGACCATACACATGAAGGGGTCCACAAGACCCTTCAACACGTGTGCGCCGAGTTCTTTTGGCACGAACTCAAACGGAGTGTCCAGACGTTCATCGCACCATGCCTGATTTGTCAACGCAGCAAGACAGAGTCTCTTTCACCCACCGATCTCTTGCAGCCCCTTCCGGTTCCGACACAGATTTGGGCTGACATCTCGATGGACTTTGTCGAGGGGTTACCTCCTTCTCGGGGCCACTCTGTCATCTTCATGCTCGTCTACCGCTTTTCCAAGGGGGCATACTTCATTGTCATGAGCCACCCTATCACCGATCCCACAGTTTCTCACGCCTTCTTTGATCAAGTGTTTTGTATTCATGGAGTACCAGAGAGCATTGTGTCCGACAGGAACAAGGTCTTCACATCTCAGTTTTGGCAGGAACTATTTGCCCTCTATGCTACGAAACTGTCCCTCTCCTTCGCCTACAATCCTCAGTCAGACGGCCATACCGAAGTTGTCAACTGGACGCTCGAGATGTACCTTCGCTGCCTTACAGGGGATCTCCCCAAGTACTGGGCTCGTTGTCTTCCATGGGTTAAGTATTGCTACAATACCTCATATCGCACGGCCCTCCAGACCACTCCTTTCCGCCTTATCTAAAGTAGGGATCCTCCCCGCCTCCTTACCTATGAGAGTACCTCTGCCCGCTCCGCCTCCGTCGGCACCGAGTTGTTCACGCGCGACGAGTTTTTGGTCCTTGCGTGTGACCGCCTTCTTCAGGCCCAGGTACAAATGGAGGCCTCCTACAATCGGGGCCACCGCGAGTTGTTCTTCGTGCTCGGGGATTGGGTCTGGCTGAGACGCCGGCCCTACCGTCAGTCTACCATCATCAAGGGAGCCTACAAGAAGATGGGGCCCAAGTTCTTCGGGCCCTTCGAGATTATACACCGCATCGGGGACGTCGCTTATTGCCTCCACCTTCCCGACGACGCTCAGATTCATGATGTATTCCACGTGTCCCAGCTGAAGGCCTTCGTCGGCGAGCCTCCAACAACGCCCTTAGTTCCACTTCCGTCGCAGCCACAGGACAAGCTTGGGGACAAGCTTGATGTCGAGCAGGGTGGCGATGTTACGGATTCTCGTTGGGGAATCACATACAAGCGTCATGAGCCATGAGTGGTGCCCTCCTGAACTATCTTATATTTATATTTGTATTTTATGCATGATTATTATTTTATCCTCACTCTTGATAAGCCTTAATGAGAGGGCATTTTAGTCTTTTGTTGGGACTTGTTATTCCCCACCATATACGTGGGTTTTGGCTTTGGAAAATGCAAGCAATAAATTAATATCAATTTCATCTCCTCTCTCTAATTCTCTCTCTCCCTCTCTTGTTCTTAGTCCGCCGAACCCTAGCAGCAGCCCAACATCACCTGTCGCTCCTTCCGCCGATGGCACCGCTTGTCGTTTTCCCTTCCTCTCCACAATAGCTCTGCCAAGAAGGGACACTCCTCCATCGAGGAGTTCCTCCCCTTCCCTCCTGCACGCGCTCACAATCTACGGCACGTAACGGATTCCTTTAAATATCTTGGATCGATAGTTCAAAACGATGCAGGTGTTGATAAAGATGTGATATGTAGAATCCAAGAAGGTTGGTTGAAGTGGAGAGGCGCGTCAGGGATCTTATGTGATCATAAAGTACCATTAAAACTTAAAGGCAAGTTTTACCGTACTGCAATTAGATCATCGATGTTCAATGGTTTTGAATGTTGGGCAGTGAATTGTGTACATGACCAAAAAATTGAAGTTGCGAAGTTGAGAATGCTTAGGTGGATGTGTGGACACACGAGACTGGATAAATTAGGAATGAATATATCAGGGATAAGATCGGAGTGGCACCAATTGCAGAGAATATGCGAGAAGTTTGACTAAGGCGGTTTGGACACGTACAAAGGAGACCATTAGAGGTACTTGTTAGGCGTTGTGAGAGTTTAGTCACTGGGCATGTTAAACGGGGAGGGGTAAATCAATAAAGACTTGGAATGACACTATAAGGAAAAAAAACATATTGTACTTGGGCATTAGTGAGATTATGACTAAAGATAGGGCACAATGGTGACAAATAATCCATATAGCTGACCCCACTATAGTGGGATAAAGGCTTGAGTGTTATTGTTGTTGTATTGAAATTCAAGATATTAAAGAGCTCAATTAGAGGAGATCAAAAGCATGAGTGAGCTGCCTAAATTGCAGTGGAAAACATCTAAAACCAAATTGGAAACTTAAATACAATGTTCATTGTTCTAAATCTGTACTCAATGATGGAAAATATTGATGGAAAAAAGATTTGAAGTGAAAATTGGTAGGATTTTGGAAATCACAAGAAAGAGGTCAATTAACCTTATATGAATAGCTCATGGAATCACTCTTAATGTTGAGATAAACTGAAACAAATATGACTCTCTAGGCCACAGTCACCTTATTAAGCGATGTCAACATAGTCTAGCATGTGTTATTTTGGTTATATAGTGACTTTTTTGTAATTACATGTATATTTACTCCCGCCTATATAAAGGAGTGGGAAATCTCTTATTTGATCTTGAATCATTCGTATTGCTTAGGCTCTCAAAGAAGAGATTGGATCTTAGAGAGATCCTATCATCAAGAGACTGGTTATCGAGCTTGTCTCGATATATTGTATTTTGATATGTATTAATCTACTACATTTTATTTTTTGAAAACCCTTAGCAACCATCTGGTCTGACCTTTTGCTCCATTAAGTCTCAATTTGAACCTTCATTTTTCCTCAATCCATGCCTGAATGACTATATGTGATTCCCTCACGTGCTCCACCTGCGTTCTTTTCCTACCGCTTGATTAGCGAAGCAGCATCCCATCGATGAAGACTAGCCTAGGCATGTAGAGTCGAAGACCATAACAAGCCCTAATATTGACACTTCGTTTCGCAAATCAATCGACGACGACGTTCAAAGAAGGATCCTCGGTTCAGGCTTCATTGGGATCGATTGCAAGCAATGCTCAACGCAATAGCCTATTTGGAGGACAATCCTCAATGATGTCCAAGGACGTGACGCGACGCCGACTTCGCATTGACTCAATGTGACGATCAACAGTTTCTCATGCACGCTGACAACTCGAGCAACTCACACTCCTCAATGTCTCAGTTGAAACAAATGAACCGTGATTCTTATTAGGGTTAATACTATGGCTATTTATAGCCTACATATCAAGCTCAATATTACAACACTCCTTAAGATTGACGAAAGATATTCACTAAGCCCATCTTGTTACAACCCCTGATCATATCATCTGAACTGAGTCCCTTGGTTACGCAGTCTACAACCTGACCCTTGGTCGAGACGTGACTCAACTCCAGTAGCCCACTATCAAGTTTCTCCTTTATAAAAAACCTGTCAATCTCTATATGCTTGGTTCGATAATGTTGGACTGGATTATTTGCAATACTGATCTAACAGGTTTGCAGCAGGTTTGCACCTCCAACATCTCAGTTTCAGTGAAGATATCTAATGCGTATTTCATTTCAGAAAGGACTAAGCCCTCTGCCTCATAAGCAATCTCAATCCCAAGAAAATAGCTAAGAAGACTCAGATCCTTCACCTCAAATTCCTTGCCCAAAGCCCCCTTGAGGCGGACAATCTCCTGCTCATTATCCCCCGTAATGATCATGTCGTCCACATACATCGTAAGTATGGTGATGTGACCTTCATTCTGTTTGGAAAAAAAACATGCGATATGCATTTGATCTGGTGATATCCCATCCAAATCATCGTTTTCCTGAACCTGTCGAACCACGTGCGAGGTGACTACTTCAACCCATAAAGGGATTTCTTCAACATGCACACTCTTCCTTCTGTCTTGGTCGCGTCAAACCCTGTGGTATCTCCATGTACACCTCCTCTGCTAGATCTTCATGAAGAAATGGATTCTCCACATCCAGTTGGTGCAACATCCATTCATCATTCACTGCCAGGCTGATCAGAGTCCTAACGGTGCTCATCTTTGCAACGGGTGCAAATGTCTCGTCGTAGTCGATGTCATAGGTCTGGCCATACCCCCTGGCAACCAATCGAGCCTTGTAGCGCTCGAATTGTCCATCTGGGTTCTGCTTCACAGTGAACACTCATTTGCACCCAACGACCTTCTTGTTCTTTGGCAGCTGTGTCAGCTCCCAGGTCTTGTTCTTCTTGAGAGCTCATCATCTCTTCCTTCATCGTTGCCTTCCATTTTGGATCGTCTTTGGCAACCTGCCAATTGCTATGTATAATAATACTATCCAAAGCTGCAATGAATGCTCCGTAAGTAGAGGAGATATGATCGTAAGAGACAAAGAACGCAAGGTCTCAACCATATCTACCGGCAGGATTTCCCTCATTGTTGCGAGTAGTCCTCCGTAACGTAAGAGAAGAAGTAGGGGAAGGGGAAAGGATATCACCTGAGGCTTATGGTGATGTAGGTGTTCCAGGAGTAGGGAGCAACGTAGCCAAGGGACTGGGAGCTAGACTGGGCACATGCACTGAATCAGTACTATTGGCAGCTCTCTCCTCCTACTGTATGTCAGCAGCTCCCCCTGAGCCATAGGTCTCATATCTCGTCTCTCCTCCTCAATCTCCTCCTATTTCTCATCACTCTCCTGCTCATCCTCCACAGATCCTCCCTGCCATACTCCCAGATCAGTCACCAACCTTTCTCTCTCTAGCCTTATATTTTTGGTATCTGACGAGTCAGCTGTGGGTGGGGCTCCCCTTGTAGGTGGTACTGTTCTAGCTCTCTAAAGAGAACGTCCTTGCTCATAAAGCATCTTTTCTCCACTGGGCTCCAGCACATGTACCCCTTATAAGTACGAGAGTAGCTCACAAACATACACTTGATTGCACTCGCATCAAGCTTACCAACACCCAGCTTGTTGTCATTCACGAAGCACACACGCCCAAATACCTTCAAATAAAGTATCCTCCATTATGTCCCTGCAACTGTTGATATGAGGACTTCCACCCAGAACCTGTGATGACATCCTGTTGATCAACTGTGTCGTTGTAGCACTGCATATCCCCACAGACTCAAAGGAACCTTCATGTTGACCATCATACTCCTTGCCACCTCCAGAAGATATATGTTCTTCCTTTCAACCAATCCGTTCTGTGCAGGTGTGTAGGCACAGGTGGTCTGGTGCACTATCTGATGTGTCGATAAGTATTCCTCCATCGCCTTGTTAATGTATTTTGTTTCATTATCCGATCTCAATACCTTAATCACTGCAGTGTATTGTGTCTGAACAAGCTTATGTAAATCTCGGAAGCAGGTAAGTACTTCACTCTTAGTTTTCATCAAATATAGCAAAATAACATGATAAACACAATCAATAAAAGTTACAAAGTACTTATAACCAATCAAAAAGCTTACAGTACAAGATCCTCATACATCAGAATGAATAACATCAAAAACAGAAGAGCTTTTTCGGCCCATACTAGCATACGAACTCCTACTAAACTTGCATATCCTCTGCACTCATTTTCTGTTCTCTAACTCCGACCTTCTCTACCACAGATACAAGAGCCACATCCAATCCTTCCTGATCCAGATACTACAGCCCGTCATGTCAAGTCTCAGTCTCAAGTATCTGCCTCGTCCCTTTCTCCTGGAAAGTCACCTTGGGAATATCAAAAGAAACAATGCATCTTAATTGAATGATTATGGAACTAATGAACAAGAGACTAACTGGAAAAGAAGCAGCATGCAAAACATTGGATAGTTTTACTGAAACTGAACAATGAACAGTGTCATTACCGACCAATGGCTGGAACATACCGTCTGCCATCTGGAAGCTATCTACAGTAGTTAGACGAGTGTAGGAGGAGAACTCGCCTGCATTTCCTGTCATATGACGAGATGCGCCTGAGTCGATGATCCAATCTGACGTCCTAGAGGAAGATATGGATACAAGAGCGAGAGATCCATCGATTAGGTGGGCATACATAGCGACCCCCCCCAGCTCCATCTTTGCTCCCTTCATCCATTTGTTTCCTCTTGATTCCCTCCATCATGCTAAGTAGGGTATGCTCCTTCTCTGTATAAATAACACCAACTTTATCTGCACTCTCAGTCATGCCCAAATTGGCTCAATAGCCTGCTCTACAATCACGTCCCCGTCCACCACCCAAATCTCTCTCCTTGGGCGGCTTGGGGCATGCTTGCCTCAAATGGCCCACCTCGCCATAGTTGTAGCACTGACGGGTCTCTTCCCTCTATCATGTAATGTCAGGGGCAGCAACTGTTAGTGCCGACTTCACAGTCCTGGACCCTCCTATCCCTGTCTGAAGCTTGAGACGTGTCTCCTCCTGAATCATAGCAGAAATGGCCTCGGTGAGTGTAGGAATCGTCTCACCAGACAGAAATAGGACTCTCTGCTGATCGAACTTGTCATATAACCCCTTCAAGAACTTCATCGTCTTCTCCTCCATGATGGTCGTGGAATCTTGACATTGTGAGTCACTGCAACACATACCGCCAGAGGCGTGATCGTAATCCACCCATATTCGTTCTAACTCGGAGGCGTATTATTGCACTGTTTTTTCTCCCTAAGCAGTGTCATCAATTTCTCGCTTCACCTGAAAGACCCGCAGAGTGTTACACACGCCATCATATGTGTTCTTTAGCTTCTCCCAACCTCCATGATTGTCTCAAGGCCATCTACCGTGGTGGCAATCGATGGAACAACCGAGCTGAGAAGCCACATAAACACCGTTATATGGTCCGACTCCCACTCATCTCCAGCCGAGTTCTCTGATTTCTTCAACGCCACTATCAGAAAGCCCCCAACCTGTTTCGCTGTAAGGATTTTCTTCACACGGCGTGATCAACTCAGATAGGTCGTTAGCCCATCAAAATTCAAATCAATCGGTGGAAGTTCCAACTTCGTCGACCGTTGCGATGAACCCAACACCCTCAACTATAAGGGCAACTCATCCGGGCCCAACATCTTGAAGACATCCGTCATCGTCCTTTCCTTCGACGTCATGGATCAACTTCCTCACTGATCACCACATCTTGTACGGAAACAAGCAATACCTCCTCCTGCCCTAAATCCGATCACCGCATCTTGAGATCCGATAGGACTCGTACTTGTGGTCTGAAGACCCGCTGTTGTACAGTCGTGTGGCCTGCAGCGCCGAAGGCATGCTAGTTGTCGCCCACTGCGGCAGGTCTAGCCGCAGTCAGAGGCGGCGGTAGCCACTAGATGAGGCGGCGGAAGAGACGTACAGTGCTGGGCCGGAAGGGTTTCCCACTGCAACCCGTCTAGCCGTAGTCAGCGACAGTGGCAGCCAGTAGATGTGGCGGCGTCAAGCACTGATGATCAGGGTGCGATGTAGAGGAAGATCTACCTGCGTCGGACGGCGAGAGCGATGCGGCAAGCGTTACGCAGCGGAAGAGGGCGATGCAGCGGGCGCTCGGTTTTTTCCTCCCCCCCCCCCCCCCCCCCCCCCCCGCTTTGATACCAAGTTGAAGCAAATGAACCGTGATTCTTATTAGGGTTAATATTGTGGCTATTTATAGCCTACATAGCAAGCTCAATATTACAACAATCTTGTTTAGCAGTTGGTACACCTCCAGATTCTCCACTCCAGACTCATCCAATTCATGTCGGTGACTCGTTCAATGGCCATATGCGGTAATGAGGATGCATCTGCTTCAGCCCCCACCAATTTCACTCATTTGGATTGGCTCAAAAAACGGTTAGAAGATCTCGCTCTCCTACTCCGTGAGCTCGCGACCATCACCATCAACCATCAACTGGTGCATCCGCCCCCTCCTCCACCGTCTCCCCCTATCGGCCCATCATTTACTTCATAGGTTTCCTATACGCCATCAGGGACATTCACTCGACCCAACTCTGTTGTATTGAAATTTTGGTATTCGACGGCACTGACTCCGTTTGTTGGATCGTCTGAGCCGAACAATATTTTGATCTTCACACCACACAAACCAGAAGGTCCCTATGACAATTATCTACATGGAGGACTCTGAACTTCACCAGGTGCGTTGGACGCACAAAACATCTTTGATCTCTCCTTGCCCCCACCAAAGGAGAAACGCTACCACTATGATACGCACCAAGCGGACAATTCATATGAGCGTCTCAACTCCGTTCGCCAGTCCGATACCACTTCGTCTGACACCACAGAGTGCATCAAGGTCTCCACGCACGTCACTGGGCTCTCCCCGGACCATTACCTAGGGTACTTAACAAGTTTATAGCCCCACCTATGCGCATGGCTTTGTTTCCACAACCCATCTCTCTCACGCACTATGAAGCAAGCTCATTGCCTCGACGGGGAACTCTACTCAGCCTGACCGCCCTCCTTTACCGAAACACCCTATCAGGAAACAGCTACTGTCATCGTCGAAACCTTAGTCACCACTCCATCGACTGGATCCCCCACCACCACCTGAACCATCGTTGATCGGTCTGTCGCTGCCTCCTCTAGTTCTGAGCTTATCTTATCAGGAGTACCTTGAGCTCCGGAAAAATGGCCCCTATACCTCAAGCTCCGACAAAAGGGCCAGCAATTGTACTCGCCAACACACAATTGTGCTCTCAAGGGCTTACACTTGATGATCGGCGTCAAATACGATGATCACGACTTAGCTAATTTGAATTCTCTGATTCTCGCAGATGACCTTTCAGGCCTCGACCTAGCAAACAAGGTTGATTTTTGTAAGGGTAATACTAATATGAATCTGAATCTCCGAGCCCACAACCGTCTCGCCAAGTGTCGTCACCAAAGTCTAACATGTGTTATATTTTTTATGCAGACCTATTGACATTTTCATAATTTCATGTATGCTCACTCCCGCTTATTTAAGGAAGTGAAGGGGAGTCTCTTATAGTGTTATTTGATCTTGAATCATTCATCCTGTTTAATCTCTTGTACAAAAGTTTAGCTTTTAAAGGGGTCTTGCACTCAAGAGACTGGATATCGAGCTTGCCTCGATATATTATTGTATTCTGATTTGTATTAATCAACTATATTTCATTTTGTGATAGCCATTAGCTGTCATAAACCCCGCCCATTTTTACAATTGCTATAAATCAACATTTTCATACTAATTCAACAATTCAGTAGAAAAAAAGATAATTATGATTTATTATATAGAACTTAATGTTGGAAATCAAGATAGTCAAATTAATTTACTTGTGTAGAAACGTAGAGCTAAACCTTGTATATACTTTGTCATAATAAAAATACAGGAGAGTACAAATATGTAGGAGAAGAGAAGGAAAAAGAATCATATACAAGAGATGTGGGACTAATAGAAGAAAGAAGAAGCAGACCTATAGATGGGCCTTATACATGGGCTTTTACATTGTTTTCCCTCATATTCTCTAACACTCCCCCGCAAGCTGGAGTGTACAAATTGTAGGCACCAAGCTTCGACAGGAACTGAGGGTATAATTTTCAAGGTAATGCCTTGGTAAGAGTGTCAACAATTTGCCCAGAAGCAGGAACATGCTCAAGCTTTAGCATCTTCGATTGGACCTTTTTTTGAACGAAGTGACAGTCAACTTCAATATGTTTGGTCCGCTCATGGAACACAGGATTCTTTGCAATATGGGTTGCAGCCTGACTGTCACAGAACAAAGTTGAAGGTGGGGATAATTTAAGTCTCAAATCCATAAGAAGACTTTCCAGCCAGGTTAGTTCTGATACAACGACCTCCATCGCACGGTACTCAGCCTCAAAAGACGAGCGAGAAACCACCGACTGCTTCTTACTCTGCCACGTGATAAGATTTTCTCCAAAGTAAGTACAGAAACCAGTTGTAGATCGTCGGTTGTCCAGCGAGCCCGCATAATCCGCATCAGAGTAAGCAATAAGAGAAAGCTCTGAAGATGGTTTATACACAAGTCCTTCTCCAGGAGCAGTCTTCAGATATCTGAGAATGCATCCCACTGCCTGAAGATGGGAAACTCGTGGAGTGTGCATAAAGCGGCTGATCGCTCCAACCGCAAATGAGATATTTGGTCTTGTAATTATTAGGTATATCAGTTTTCCCACAAGACGCCGATAATATTCTGGATTTGGAAGTAGAGAATCAGACTCAGATCCCTGAGCACATAGCTTGTGGTTGACTTCCAACGGGGTCTCCGCGGGTTTGCACCCAAAGAGGCCAGCATCTTGCAGAAGGACAATGCAATACTTGCGCTGGGATAAGATAAGGTCATCGCGTAGCAGTGCAACCTCTAGTCCAGGGAAATACCGAAGGCCTTGTCAGGTGATGACGGAGACCTTTAGGCTTCATTTGTTTCGGCGGTGGCGGATCGATCCGGCGGGTGGAAACGGAGTGTTCGAAATGGAGGGGGGAGGTGGCTGCTCCAAACGGAGCTTTTGGGGCGTTTCTCAAGGCGGGCGGGTGGAAACGGAGCAAACGCCGCCGGCGGTTCATTTGTTTACCCGCCGTCCGGCGGCATTTGCCCAAAACGAAGCACCGAAACGCCCAAACAAATAGAGACTTAGTTTGCAGCACACGGCGAACAGAGTGAACACATTATACAAATTTGGTTTTCCACGGAGAGAAATGGTGGTAATACGTAATTCATCACGGAGTTCCAAGGGAGTAACACAAGCTGCTTCGGAAAGAACTGTTGAATCGGAAGCATTAGGTGAGACGGAAGCCATGCGGGCAACGCCAAGAACGGTGACTCTGAAATCTAGTCGCGCGGTTAGAAGGCTAGGCCGCTGCGGATAAAAAGGGCACGCGGTAGAGAGACTGCGGCAAGAAGCCCGCGCGGCGAGCTAGAAGAAGTCGCCAAGGAGACCACCAGGCGAGCTGTCAGAACCAGTCTGTGGCGACAAGGGTAAGAAGAGAGGTCGCAGCTAAGGTAGCGCGCGGCGAGCAGAACACCAGGCCTCTGCGGATAGAAGCAGCGGATAGAGGCAGAGGTTAGGGCAAGACCGCAGCGATTAGAAGAACTTTCCAAGGACCAGCGATTAGGCGGAGACCGCGGCGAGAAGGAGAGGTCGAACGACCAAACAAAGCAGCCAGAAGCAGCGGACAGAGGCAGCGACTAGAAGCAGCAGTAAGAAGCAGTGACTAGAAGCAGTGACTAGAAGCAGCGACCAAAAGCAACGGTAAGGAGGATCGGCAAGAGGCAGGAGGCAGCGAATAGACAACCCGCGGACAGAGGCAGCGACTAGAAGCAGCGACAAGAAACGGCGACTAGAAGCCGCGACCAGAAGCAACGGCAAGAGGCAGCGACCAGAAGCAGCAACACGGCAGCCCGCAGAGGTTAGGCAATCCTCAGCGGCAAGGCAACCCGCAGCGGTTAGAGGAGCGAACAGCGGGAAGGGGGCGGGTCCCACCGATCAGAGAGAAGAGGGCTATAAAAGCAGAGGGAGGGAGGGGAGGAGAGGTGGAAGCCACGGAGAGGGGCGGTTAGAAAAGAGAAGACCGTCGAACAGCAGCGGGAAGAAGGGAAGAGGCCGCGCAGATAGCTGCGGTTAGAAATTGGGTATCCGCCCGGGATCAGATAGGCTTTGATACCATGTAGAAACGTAGAGCCAAACCTTGTATATATTTTGTCATAACAAAAATACAGGAGAGAGTACAAATATAAAGGAGAAAGAAACATATACAAGAGATGTGGGACTAATAGAATAAAGAAGAAGCAGGCCTATAGATGGGTCTTATACACAGGTTGTTACATCGTTTTCCCTCATATTCTCTAACAGCTTGCATTGTGGACATAAAAATTGTTCACCATTGTACAAAGGTAAATGTTGCTTAATAGTTGGGAATATTTTCATAATTATCAACGCCACTGTATATATTGCTCAATGCCTAAAAAGGAACTCACATTTTATGCCAACTGGACTAAGAGATAAGAAGGTATGCTTAGGCTAAAGTTATCCCAATGCCTTTTGTTCCGTGAGGAAAGTAACTATAAAAGATGATTGCAAAACATTGTTGAGAGAATGTCAATAGTATTAAGTTGAGTCTCATTGATGACATTTGTAGAATACGGGAATATGGAGCATAATAATTTCTTTTACTACTTCTGATTCAATCATAATACTAGAATTTGTACATATATTAATAGGATGGATGAGTGAAAACTCAACTCCAATCCAAGATGTGGGACTAATCTATACATGAGAGAAGAGGTTATTTACATGGATTTATTCAATTCTTCTACACTCCCCTGTAAATTTGAGCATACAGATTGTAACTGTTAAGCTTGAAAACTAAGTGTCGGTATAGTGGACAAGGTAAGGCCTTGGTGAGAACATCAGAAAATTGCTCACCAGCGGATACATATTCTAGAACAAGTTTGTGAAGTTGAATATTTTTCCAGATGAAATGACAATCGACTTTGATATGTTTGGTGTGTTCATGACAGATGGGATTCTCGGCAATATGGATGACAGCTTGACTATCGCAATAGAGAATGGTCAGAGAGAGATAATTTATACCAAGACCAGTAAGACAACTCTCTAACCACATAAGTTCAGAAACTGCATGTCATTGAACGAAACTAGGCTTTTGTTGAAGAGCGTGCCAACCACTATATACTTCTTACCTCGCCAAATGACGAGGTGTCCTCCAAAATATGTGCATTAGACACTAGTAGACCAACGATCATCGAGGGATCCAGCATAGTCTGCATTAGAATATGAAATTAATGATAGGTAAGTGGAGGGCTAATACACAAGTCGTCAAGCCCTTTTTCGGAGCATTCATAAAGTATCGAATGATCCGCTTGACAGCCTGAAGGTGGTCATCCGGGAAGCATGCATAAAGCGGCTTACCACCCAAACAACAAATGATATATCGGATCGCGTGACAGTAAGATATATAAGCTTGACAATAATGCGACGATAGTATTTCGGGTTAGAAGCATATCAGAGTCAGATGCATGAGCACAAAGCTTGTGGTTGACATTCATTGGTGTATCAGTTGGCTTGCAACCTGAGTAATCTGCATTGTGAATAAGATCGAAACAAATAACAATACTTCATTTAAAACAAGACGAGCCCACCGAGTCGACGAACTACCTCAATACCCAAGAAATATAGGACGTTGCCCAAATATTTGGTCTAAAAGTGCGAGGTCAAGTGTTTTTTAATCATATATATATATCATTCAGATCATCGTTTGTGATGAGAATATCAACATATACAGGGAGAATCATAGTGCCTATAGGGCAGCGACAAGCTTAGTTATTAAAGGAGCAAGGCGCATCAAAGTACAAAAAGGTTTTGGCATCCTAGGATCAAGCCGCAATCGCGCGCTTGACGAAGGCGTTGCTGAACGCAATAATCGTCACCTGCTTGAGATCACCCGCTCTCTTATGATTCAAATGAATGTATGATAAGACCTTGCAAGTAGAAGAGAGATCTAGGGGAAGATTTAGAGAGAGAGCAAGGAGAGGAATTAGGGTTAGGGAGTGAGAGAGAGGAAATACCTTGAGAATGATCATGCATGCCGACGAAAGGGAGCCCCGGGTTTATTAATACCTGGGGCTCAAGGGGGCCGGCCGGCCCCCCCACTTGGGGACTGAACCGGGTCAGTTCAGTCCCCCCTTGGCGTCTTCATAGGTTGGGGGCTGAACCGGATGGTTCAGCCCCGTTGTTTGGTCTCCGTGCTTTCGGTCGCCGAGTGTACGTTTGCCCTTGAAATTGTAGCGGATGCGGCGGCATAACATTCCCTCCCCCTTCAAGCGGCAACTTGTCCTCAAGTGGGAAATCCGGAAACGCCTCGTGAAACTCCAAGAAGTCAACCCAAGAATTATGTTCAGCGGGCATGTGCGCCCACTTGACGAGTAGCTCGAGCCGGTACTCGGCACCCCGCCGCTTCCATTTGGTCAACAGAATCGCCTCCGGCGAAGGCCGCAATTCGCCGCTGCTAGTAGCATCTGGAAGAGTAGGGCTGATGGAAGTGGAGGTCCCGAGCTTCTTCTTCAGCAAGGATACATGGAACGTTGGATGGATGCGAGAACCCTCCGGGAGAGCAAGAGTATAAGCCACGGGCCCCACCCGGCGGAGGATGCGGAACGGGCCATAGTATTTCGGTGCCAGCTTCTGGTTGGTCCGCCGAGAGACCGATAGTTGCCGATATGGTTGGAGCTTAAGGAAGACCTCATCGCCGACCGCAAACTCCCGCTCGGTACGATGTTTGTCTGCCTGAATCTTCATGTGATCTTGGGCGAGGCGTAAGTTCTCCCGGAGTAGCGATAAAGTCCGGTCGCGATCCAGTAACATCCGGTCGACCGCGGGCAGAGCGGTGCTGGCTGGCTCATAAGAACTCAAAGTAGGCGGGGGGCGGCCGTAGACCACCTCAAAAGGAGTGAGCTTGCTAGCCGTATGGAAAGATGTATTGTAACAGTATTTCGCCCAATGGAGCCACCGAGTCCAGGAGCGTGGCTCATCCATGACAAAACACCGCAAATAGGTTTCAACCCCACGGTTGAGGACCTCCGTCTGCCCGTCTGTCTGAGGGTGATGGGCCGTGCTCATGCGGAGGGAAGTCCCCTGAAGTCGAAACAGCTCCTGCCAGAAATTGCTCACAAAGACGGGGTCCCTGTCTGATATGACCGCGCTTGGAATGCCGTGAAGTCTCACAATCTCCTTGGCGAAAACATCAGCAACTGTTGCTCCAGTGTACGGATGGCTCATAGCGATGAAGTGTCCGTATTTGGACAACTTGTCAACCACGACCAAGATGACGGATTTGCCCTGAGACTTGGGCAGGCCGTCAATGAAATCCATATAGACAGTGTCCCAAATCTGACGGGGGATCTCCAACGGTGTCAGCAGCCCGGCGGGAGAGGTAGTCTCGTACTTCTGTCGCTGGCAGATCTCACATTCACGTATAAACCGTTGAACATCGCGTCGCAGCCCTTTCCAAAAAACATTTGCCCGGACCCGTTGTAGTGTTCGCAAGATGCCGGCGTGTCCGCCGGTGGGTGAGGCGTGAAACTCTTGCATCATGACCGTCCGCCAGGCCGACGTGGCAGGGAGGACTAGCCGGCCCTGATGGTAAAGCCTATCTCCCTGCAAGTGGTGGCCGGCTTCAGTAGGCTTCCCCTGTCGCAGTGCTGCAATGATGGCTTGTAGATCCGGATCCTGCTGAACTTCTGCCTGTATCTCTTCCAGTGACTCAATCACTGGTCCTGAGATATGGGACAAGGAACTCTCTGGTAGGCGGGAGAGTGCATCAGCCACCACATTTTCCTTCCCCTGCTTATACACAATCTCATAATCGTATCCCAGCAACCTTGTCAGCCACTTCTGCTGCAATGGTGAGGCTAATCTCTGCTCCAAAAAGTGTTTCAGGCTCTGGTGATCGGTACGGATCTGGAAGTGTCGTCCCAAGAGATAAGGCCGCCACAAGGCGACCGCATGCAGGATGGCTAACATCTCCTTCTCGTACGTCGAAAGGCCCAGTGTTCGGGGTGCCAACGCCTTGCTGAAGTAGGCCAAAGGTCGGCCCTCCTGTATCAACACAGCTCCAATACCGACCCCCGATGCATCGGCCTCCACTACGAATGTCTTGGAGAAATCCGGAAGCGCCAGAACCGGGGTAGTAGTCATAGCCGCCTTCAGAGACTGAAAGGCGACCTCTGCCTCTGAACTCCAGTGAAAACCGTCTTTCTGCAACAGCTGAGTGAGGGGGCGGGCTATCTTGCCATAATCCTTCACGAACCGCCGATAGTACCTAGTCAGCCCGAGGAAACCCCTCAAAGCCCGGACCGTCGTAGGAGGTGGCCAATCGACCATGCTCGCGATCTTCTTTGGTTCAGCTTGTACCCCGTGTTCGGACACCAGGTGTCCCAAGTACTCAACCTCCGGCTGTCCAAATGAGCACTTGGACCGCTTGGCGTACAGCTTGTGATCTCGCAGTATGGTGAAGACGGTGCGGACGTGCTGCAAGTGATCCTCTCAATTCCTGCTGTAGATAAGTATATCGTCAAAGAAAACTAGCACATACCTTCGAAGAAGAGGGCGGAATATTTCATTCATGACTGCCTGGAAGGTCGAAGGTGCGTTGGCCAACCCAAATGGCATCACCAAGAACTCATAGTGACCATCGTGGGTACGGAAGGCCGTCTTGTGGATGTCGTCCTCCTTCATGCGAATCTGATGGTAACCGGACCGAAGATCCAATTTAGTGAACAGGTGCGTCCCGTGTAGCTCATCCAGCAACTCCTCGATCATAGGAATGGGAAATTTGTCCTTGATGGTGGAACTGTTAAGCCCCCGATAATCCACGCAAAATCTCCACGAACCGTCCTTCTTCTTCACCAGTATGATCGGGAAGAGAAAGCACTAGTACTGGGACGTATAATACCGGACGTCAGCATCTCGCGTACGCTGCGCTCTATCTCGACCTTCTGAATATGGGGGTAGCGGTAAGGCCGGATGTTGGTGGGATTCGTCCCAACCTTCAACTGGATCTGATGGTCCCTGAAGCGGGACGGTGGAAGGGAGCGTGGCTCCTGAAAAACATCATCGTACTGTCCCAAAAGTGCTTGTATCTGCTCGGGCTCCGCGCTAGCCTCTGATCCCATGGGTGCCACCCCCAGAATCATGGCTATTGTCCCGCCTTGCTCCTCCAGTCTCTGCAAACCCCTGAATGAGATCTCCTTGAGTGGAGATGTCCTGATGCCTTGCAAACAGTGGTCCTTGCCCTGCTGAGTAAACTCCAACGTCATCCTGTCCCAATCTGTGGTCACCCGCCGTAACTGCCGGAGTCACTGTACTCCCAAGACCATATCCGAGCCTCGAATGGGGAGAAGGTAGACGTCGGTGTGGCCAATGTACCCCGGCATCCGCAGCTCGGCCCCCTTCAGGACCCCTTCACATCGCAACTTGCTCCCATCCGCAACCATGACCTGGAATGCGGCCTCCCGATCAATAGGAATCCCTGTCTTGAGAGCCACCCCGGGGTCAATGAAATTGTGGGTGCTCCCACTGTCGACTAGTATAGTAACCCGCTCCTGGACAATCTCCCCTGCGATCCGTAAAGTGAGGGGTTGTGCACCCTGCCATCGCCTGAAGAGATATTCCAAACTCCGTAAGATCCAAATCATCCTCAACTGAGTCACCCGTAGTGTCTTCTTCGCCGTCCTCGTTCCGCAGCATGAAGACTTGGACCTTCTGACACTGATGCCCCGGAACGAATTTCTCATCACACTTGAAGCACAACCCCTTGTCCTTTCTGGCCTGCAGCTCCTGCCACGTCAACTTCGTCACAGTGGGACGGCCCCCGGCCGGTGGTTCCTTCCTGATTACCTCTGTCACTGTGGGTGCCCGTCCTGTTGTTCGGGTCTTCTGCCGGTTGTACCGCTCCTCCTGTATCCTGGCTAGGCTGATGGCATGACTCAGACTGCGTGGCATGTACGCGTGGACCTCGTCTCTCAAATGGTCCTTCAGTCCAGATACAAAACAACTCAGCATTGTCCTTTCTTCCCAATTGACCCGATTGGCCAACCGTTCGAATTCTGTCCGGTACTCTGTGACTGATCCCTTCTGCCGCAGCTTCTGTAACATAGCCTCCACATCTTCATACTCTAAGGGCCCGAAACGAGCCGAGAAGGACTCCACAAACTCCTCCCACGGTGCGTAATTGCGTCCCCTCAGAAACCACTTGGTCCACTGAAAGGCGTCCTCCTCCAGATGGAAAGACGCCAACTGGACCCACTGCCCCTCAGGAATCTCTTGGTACTTGAAGAAAAGCTCAGCCTTCTGGATCCACTCTAAGGCGTCGCCGCCCTTGAACTTAGGGAAGTTCATACGTGTCAATTTGGGCTGCATGTATGGTCGGGGTTCTGCAGGTGCTGGTGGGTAAGGTTGCGTCGGGGTCACTGCGGCCCCGGGCCGCCCCCGGTCCATGTCGTAGCCTCCTTGTTGCCCTCCACCCCATGGGTTGCCATTTCCGTAGTCCGTCGGTCCTCCGTAGAGCGGAGGTGTCGGTAGGATGCCCGCCACTCCTCCGATTGGGACCGCATTCGCTCCAGTTGGTCGAAAAGGGGCCACTCCTTGCCCCGGATCCCGCCAAGAGGGGCCAGCCTGGGTTCCGGGTCCGTTCCAGGCGGACTGGGCGCCGAACGGCCCGTACGGAGCCGCCAGGCCTTCCGGCGGCCTCCAGCCACCTGGGCGGCGGTAGCCGGCCTCCGTCGACCCCCCGACATTCCCTCCAGGGCCTCCGTATCTCTCCTGGGTCGATCCGGCCGTGCGGGTGGCGTAGGCGTCGATCCGCGCAGGATCGGCTTCCGCCGATCCCGCAAAGAGGAAACCGCCCGCTGCAGCCCCCGATCCGGCCCCCTGCTGCACTCCGCTTCCGATTCCAGTGCCGTTCTGCGTAATAGGATGGTAGGAGGCCTCCGTTTCAGATCCTTCCACCGCGGGATTTTTTCCTTTCAGATTTTGTGCAAGTAGGGTTTTGATCTCCTCCATGCGCGCATCCACGCGATCCTCTAAGGTTTTCTGAGAGGATTTCACTTGTTCTTCGAGCGCCGTCATCGTGTCCGACAACCCTACATAGTTCTCCTCGAGGGATGCAAGCCGCGCGGTTTCGGCTTCTGAGCGAGTCACCATCGTCGCAGGATGTTGCTCTGATACCAAATGATAAGACCTTGCAAGTAGAAGAGAGATCTAGGGGAAGATTTAGAGAGAGAGCAAGGAGAGGAATTAGGGTTAGGGAGTGAGAGAGAGGAAATACCTTGAGAATGATCATGCATGCCGACGAAAGGGAGCCCCGGGTTTATTAATACCTGGGGCTCAAGGGGGCCGGCCGGCCCCCCCACTTGGGGACTGAACCGGGTCGGTTCAGTCCCCCCTTGGCGTCTTCATAGGTTGGGGGCTGAACCGGATGGTTCAGCCCCGTTGTTTGGCCTCCGTGCTTTCGGTCGCCGAGTGTACGTTTGCCCTTGAAATTGTAGCGGATGCGGCGGCATAACAATGTACCCAAACAATATTGGAATTTTGCGATTTCTACCGCCTACACTCTTATTAAACTCATGTCTTTCTCCGTTCTCAATTTTACGGTTCCCTTCAATCTTCTTTTTCCCTCCAAACCTCCTTTCTCCATCACCCCTCGCATGTTTGGATGTGTGTGCTTTGTTCATCATCTTGGTTCATCCACTGACAAACTTGCTTCATGTGCCACTAAATATATGTTTGTGGGTTACTCTCGGACTCAGAAGGGCTACGTTTGTTTTTCTCCCAAATATCGCAAGGTTGTTACTTCTGCTGATGTCACCATGCTCGAAGATCAGTCATATTAATTTCAACCAGCTGATTCTCCACTTCCGCCTCCTCTTCCGCGGCCTGCTATCCATGTTCATTCAAACCTTCCACCTCTCCTTCCCACACCAATCCCACCTAAACCACCTATCATCCGTGCGTACACTCGACGTCTTACTTCATCTACTACCTTACGAGAGATGCCCTCCTCTAATGATGTATTGCAGCCGGCGGATCCGGCAACAGGTTCCACTGCCCACCCGATGGCAAACTATGTCTCTTTTCACCGTCTCTCTCCGGAACTCCGACAAAGTTCTCTGTCTTTATCTTTTATTCACACCCCTAATTTTGTGCAGGAGGATCTCCAACATCCCGGGTGGCGGATCGCTATGGACGAGGAAATGTCTGCTCTTTGGGCAAACCACACTTGGGATTTGGTCCCGCTTTCTCCTGGCCAATCTTGTGTGGGATGTAAGTGGGTGTTTGTCGTCAAATAGAGTCCGGATGGGACGGTTCACCGTTTAAAAGTTCGTCGGGTAGCTCGCGGCTTCACTCAACAACAAGATCTGGATTATGATGAGACATTTTCTCCAGTCGCTAAACTCAATACTGTTCGTGTGTTGATCTTCCTCGCTGTTCACCGTCACTGGCCATTGCAGCAACTGAATGTCAAAAATGTCATTCTAAATGGCGATTTACAGGAGACCTTTTATATGCAGCAACCTCCCGGGTTTGAGACCACAGTGGAGTCTCTTGTCTGTTGTCTGAATAAGTCTCTTTATGGTCTCAAACAGTCTCCTCAGGCATGGTTTGACAAATTTAGCAAGACCGTTAGTGCTGTTGGGTTCACTCAGAGGTCAGCCGACTTCTCTCTGTTCACTCGTCATCGTTCAACAGGCACAGTGATTCTTTTGGTTTATGTGGATGATATTCTGATTACAGAAGATGATATTTCAGGAATACAGATGATCAAACAACATCTAGCAACTGTGTTTCAAACAAATAACTTGGGAAGCTTTCGATATTTTCTTGGTCTCGAAGTAGCTCGGAGACCTGATGGGCTTGTGTTATCTCAGAGAAAGTACTGTCTTGATTTACTTCATGATGTGAGCTATTCTGGATGCAAGCATGCTGACAGTCCCATGGATATCAATCACAAGCTTTGTGCTCATGCCTCGGACTCTGATTTGCTCCTTCAAAATCCAGAGTATTATCGTCGTCTTGTGAGAAAGCTGATATACCTCACTGTTACTAAACCTGATATATCATTTGTTGTTGGAGTTGCCAGTCGATTCATGCATGAGCCCCGTATCTCTCACCTTCAGGCTGTCGAACGTATTCTTCGATACTTGAAGACTGCTCCTGGACAATGGCTTGCATACAAGACCTCTTCGTCTCCTTTTTCTCTGATTGCATACTCTGATGTTGATTATGCTGGCTCTTTGGATGACCGTCGTTCCACAAGTGTATACTGCACTTAATTTGGAGGACATCTTATTACATGGCGCAGAAATAAATAGTCTGTGGTTGCTCGCTCATCTGTTGAGGCTGAGTATCAATCTATGGCAGCTATTGTGTCTGAGCTCACATGGCTTGAGCGTCTCCTTGATGATCTAGGAGTCAAGCTCTCTTCACCTGCCACTTTATTGTGTGACAGTCAAGCTGCTATACGCATTGCCAAGAATCCGGTCTTCCATGAATGGACAAAACATATTGAAGTTGACTGTCACTTAATTCGGGAGAAGGTTCAATTAAAAAAGATAGAGTTAACACATGTTCATGCTGCTCAGCAAGTTGCTGATATCCTCACCAAAGCCTTACCACGGCGTCTCTACTATCAGTTCTTATCTAAGCTTGATGCCTACGATTTGTATGCTCCAGCTTGCGGGGGAGCGTTAGAGAATACTATGAAAAATGATGTATTGGCCCATTAACTTGGTCCATGTAGGATTTAGTGTTTAGACCCACATTGTTTGTATAGCTAGATCTTACTCTTTTCTCTCCTATATATTGGTACTTATACTTGTTTTTTTGGTATTCAAGAAGTATATACAAGGTTTGGATCTTTCTCTACATTACCGAACATGGAAAAACCTTTAGAGAAACTCACACATTCACTTATCATCATAGAAACAAAATAGATAAGAGATGCATAGAAATTTTAAGACTCGAGATTGTCAATTGAACTAGAAAACGAAATAAGAAAAAACATTTTGATGTTTTTCAATAACCATCACTAAAATAGTACTTTTGCTCTCTCTCTCTCACTCTCTCTCTCTCTCTCTCTCTCTCTCTCTCTCTCTCTCTCTCTCTCTCTCTCTCTCTCTCTCTCTATATATATATATATATATATATATATATATATATATATATATGTATGTATATGACTTCACCTTTTTTATGTTTATTCCTGCCTTGGATATATAAATTGTGATTTGTGAATAAACAGATCTAGTTAGCCTTGAATGAAAAAAGAAAAAAGATTACTCATCTCTTCAAATACAATTTGGAACCATTAAATATACCATCTAATAACCTACTTGAATTTTCTAGGTTAAGCTTACCTTGATTACTCTTTTCATCAAAAAAATTAAAATGACTACAATTTCCAACAATAAATAAATATTAATAACAATAATTGGAATAGCTTTCAACTAATATTAAAATCACATGTCAAAGGAAAAAAATGGCATTATCTACATTGTATTTCATTACACCCAAAAAAGGATAATGCTTTTGAAACTAATGATTATACACCACCTTAACATTATGTGATAATCATCAAGCTTTGCAGGTAAAAGTTCATCCGCCATTAGTGATTGACGAAATGAATCAACTGCTTGTATTTCACCCACCTCCCTCACATCTGCAATGGAACCAAGGGCCCTACTGCCATTCTTCTTCTTGCCACTTCTTCTTAACAGAGAATTCCGAAGCTTGCTTGATGCACTTAACGCCCTTTTCCTAAGAGATCCCATCTTTGTCCTCCTATCATCTTCTGAATTTTCTAAATCCGTCTTTCTCTCTTTTCCTTCATCATGACCCGAAACTCCCTCAACACCTACAATACATTCGAGAAAACAAATTATTCGAGAAATTCCAGAGGGCATATATCCTAGGTAGTGTCTTCGTATTGTTTGGACAAAAAAGTTGTGCTTAGGGAAGTAAAACACTTCTAATAACGACAATACATAAATTAGAGAATAAGGACCACTTGCCACATAAAATCTCATATGATTAATAATTCTCTCCGCAAAATAAGCTCACATAAAATAAATGTTCATCTTTAGTCATCATGGTTCAGGTAAAAGATGATATCCATAAGAAAAACATAAACTTAGCTAAATTAAATCCCTTTATGATCTTCTATATACTGGAATTCATAGAAATAGACAGATAGAATTTTGGTTATATTAAATTGTTCAATGCTCTTCTACACCATTAACATGTCTAGTTCCTGAAACAACGCAACTCATGGACTTCCAAAAGCAAGAAAGAGTATGTCAAGCCATCATGTTTAACTCAGTTTGACAAGTATCAGTTATTTTCTAAAATATGTCCATATTTTTATTTGCCAGCCATACAGAGACAAACCTTCACATAATATCATAATCGGGCTAACAAACAGATTCTACAACCATGGTGAATAATTCTAAACACGGAAAGCAATAAAATTTCGCAATTCTGTACTCTCTACTCTCCAGTACGGCAACACGTTAAACAATTCTGAGAAAAATATGGGTAATTGGCAAAGTGCACCTTGGAAATATCGGTTTTTGCCAAAATGCACCCCAAAAGTTTAAAATTGGCAAAATGCACCCCCAAAATGATTTTTCTTGGCAATGTGCACCCTATATTGTACATTTTGGTCATTTCATTTTTTTCCTCAGCGTGAAATATATTCACAATATTAAACTGCGCCTAGGAAAAAGTCATAGCACCGGGTCTGGAGAAAATTTTAAAAATAATAAATATAAAACCAATTAATCGATAGAATCAACAAGCAACAGCCACATCACCGGAGACTTCTAATGTAAACTCCTCTAGAAATTTCATCAAAGGAAGCCATTAAACTGCCGCGCAATAGATCCGATGGATTACCCTTAACAGAGCAAATCAATTTGTTCCTTAAATAATGGAAACAAAATAATGCAGAGTTCCAACTAACGAAGAAGGATAAGAAATCCCCGAAATTCTCCGAACAGGAAAAGGTACTATAGGGCGAGAAGGACTTACAGGGCTTGGAGAAGCGATCAAGCTGTCCAGACATCTTCCAGAAATGAAGAAATTCACTGTCAAACTGTGAGTCGCATTGAGAAGAAAGTATGACGAGGAGAATCTGAGCTCCGATTAGAAAACCTAGGGCAAGAAAGGCAAAAGGAAAAGCTAGAAACGGCCAATCCTAAAGCTAAAGCTCCGGCGAGGGCAGAGGGAAGGATTTGGGTAATTGAATTAGTAGCTGAGAAACCAAAATAAATTGAAGCGGCGGCTTCCGATCGCATTTTCTTCTCCTCTCTCTCTCTCTCTCTCTCTCTCTCTCTCTAGGCAAGGCGGCGGCAGTAAATAGGTAACGAGTAACGACTGCTTGGGGTGCTGATGTGGCACTTTGGTGGGGGACCCACAAAAATGGGAGGACACCGATGCGTTCACATGGGAGAGGCTACGTGTAACTGTTTCATAAGTTCCAAAACAGATGCTATTGAATGTGAGTCTTAAATTTAGGGTGCTGCTATCCGCACCACATTTTTGGCTATTCGCACTGCACTTTCTCCTAAGTTTTTGTGTCTTTTGGAAATACGCCTTGTACGTGTATTTTTAGGAAAAGTGTTCAACACGAAAGTTATAGATTTAGAAGAGATCTACAACTTTTGTGTTGAACACTTTTCCTAAAAATGCATGTACAATGCGTACTTGCGAAATACGTCCAGTTTTCACGACTTTTGGAAATACACTTTGTACATACATTTTTATGAAAAGTGTTCACCACGAAAGTTGTAGATATCGTCGAGATCTACAACTTTCGTGTTGAACACGTTTTCTAAAAATACATGAATAAAATGTATTTTAAAACTACACGAAAAGTTAGGAGAAAGTGCGGTGCGAATAGCCAAAACTGCGGTGCGGATAGCAGCGCCCTAAATTTACTTTCATTGGACTTCAGGACAGAAAAGTCCAATGTTCAATAAATTCTTTACCATTTTGATTTGTATTTTATTTTTTTTGTATTATGTTTCTATCTAAGTTTTTTAAAAAATTGAACTGACAGTATATGAAATGTTTTTTTAAAGAATGTTTATATAGGCAGCTCACAAATCGATATTAGCATCTTATAAAAGGTCAAAGTAGAACTTAAAACTCTTTGTTTCTTTCCTCTAATGATAGCACACTCTACATTTTTGCCCCTCTTTATGTATCACATCTGACCTCCGCATATCTCCAGCCCCGCCTCCACCAACTGTGCAACCTTGGGCTCGCGAGTAGCACGACAAGCAAGGAAGGCTGGCGAGACGGGGGATGCCAACCCCCTCGAAAGGAAGGGGCAGCCCATGCGATAAGGCGAGATCGCGCTTAGCGAGATCTCGCTAGGCGAGACCTCCGGGCGCGGGCGAGATGAGCCCACGGGCGAGATTCCCCTAAGCTTGACGGGTCCCTCCCCACTCGCCGCATGAAAAAAAATGGTCTTTACCTTTTTACCCACAAGGGGGATTTTACCTTTGTGCCCCAGATAGTTTTACATTTTTACCCCCGGAGGCCTGCATATAGCTCTCCAGAACAGCGGAGTTTGGCTATTGGCAGACCCAGCCCAGGGTGTTTTGGTCTTTTCAAGTGGATTGAAAAGTGATATTTGCAGAGCAGATTCGGAGGCCTATAAATAGACCGATAAGGTGTCTGAGAAGAGGTTGTTGAACCTTTCCACTATTTTCCTCACAGGCACCTAGCTCAGCACTGGCTAGGGAGGGGAAGACTCTCAGTTCTTCCGGGTAAGAGGCGGGACCTCCAAGCTAAGTCCCCTCGGTCTGTTTTCAGGTCACTGACTATCGTCAGGACGGTAGCGCAGGGAGAGTACGTGTGGGATGCATCCTGTTTCGAACTCTAGGAGGGACCAGAAAGCTGGTTCCAACATTTTTGGTGCGGTGAGCGTGGACCGCAGCCCTCAGAGAAGAACCTTGAGCAACCACATGGCGGGAGATCACGGAGAAGGAGAAGGAGGGGAGTCGGATAACCAGGGGGATTTGTAGGGAGAGCGGAGTTTATGGCTTCGATCAAGGGGATCATGGATCTACTGTAAGGGATCTCGTGGCAGAGAGACTGTTCAACTCCACTGCCTCCAGTGCCAGCTCTCGCGACTCAGGAAGAACTCGTCTCGGCGCGAGTAGGAGAGGATGCCCCGGGGAGAAGGCCGGGAAAGGAGGTGATGATGGAAGGGAGCGGGAGAGACATGCCGGGAAGGGAGCTGTTCCCAAGCCCGGCGAGTGCCATCTCGCCAGGAGAGGTCGTCGCGCGAGTAGGGGCAGTGAGACCTGCGGCGAGAGGGTCCCCTTTTTGCGAGTTGATCCTGTCCGCTCCCGTCCCAGAGGGCTTCCGAGAGCCCGAGATGAACTACTACGTAGGGAAGGATGATCCTCTCCACCACTTGCAGTGGTTCGAAGACGCTGTCTCGATCAGGCCCATGACAGACGCGTTTAAGTGCCGCCTTTTTGCAATCACCCTAAAGGACAAAGCTAGGGACTGGTTCCATCAACTCCCGACCGGCTCGATATACTGCTTCGAGGACTTAAGTAGGAGTTTCCAGCTCCGGTTCTCCACATCTAAGAAAAGAAAAAAGAACCCGGAGTCGATCTTCTTAATTAAGCAGAAGGCGGAGGAATCGATGGCTCAGTACGTGGACAGGTTTCAAGAAGAGATTCTGGATATACAGGAGGTGCCAGGGTTTGCCCTCCAGATGGCCTTCACGGTGGGACTGCGGGAAGGATTCTTCAAGATGAGCCTCACCCGGAAGGCGCCGCTGTCCTTTGAGGGCTTGATGGAGAAGGCGGCGAAGGAAATAGCGATGGAGGCGGCGAACCCAGCTTTTGCAAAGAAGCTAGCAAGGCTTACTGAGGTAGAGTCGAAGGAGTCAGGGGGGAGGCAGCCGGAGGCAAGGAGGAGAGAGGAGCTAAGGGCGCAGGCGTATCCGGAGCTGGGGTGGAGACCGCAGGGAGGCCCAGCCCCAGGACAAGGTAGGGGATTTCCCCAAGGGGGGAGGAACCAACAGGGAGGACCGGGAAGGTTCCACCAGCAGGGGTGGGGATACGGTCATAGACCGCCCCTACCCCCTCCGCAACAGGCAATGGCCATCGGTCGAGGCAGAGGAAGGGGTCGGGAGAGAGGAAGAGGAGCAGGAGCAGGAAGAAGGAGGAACCCTCGGGAAGGAAGACAGGTGGGGAGGTGGCGTTGCCATATTGTTACTTCCACGAGGAGGAAGGTCATGCAACGGCTACCTGCCCAGATTTCTTAGAGATGAGGAGAACTCGAGGGGCAGGAGAGCAGCCCAGGCCGGTGAGGATAGAGGAAGTAACAGTTACTGGAGAAGAGGATCGCTGCGTGGATCGAGCAGATGAAGGAGACCGCGGGGGAATTGGAGTGATCAATGGGGGTGGGGATAGAGGCGGCTCGAAAGGCGAGCCTTCACACTATGTACCGCCGAAGCGTCGCCTCAACTTCGCAATCCCCCCCTCCAGATGAAAAGATTACCTTTTCAAGGAAAGACATGCCTGACCATGAGGACCCCTTCTGTGACGCACTCGTGATACGAACCGCCATCGAAAACTTCACGGTGTCGCGGATCCTGGTAGACAATGGGAGCTCAGTGAACGTGATTTTCAAGAAGGCATTCAATGCAATGAGGGTGGAGGCCCGGAGGGTGTTGGCGGCGGACAGATCGCTGTTTGGGTTCTCAGGGGAAAGGAAAGAAGTCGAGGGGGAGTGGGGCTTCAGGTGACCCTGGGAGGGCTGTCCCGGAATTGCCGCTTTGTCATAGTAGACGCCCCCAGTAGCTACAATGCTATCTTTGGGCGCCCCTTAATCAGCGCTTTCAGATGCGTCACATCCTCGTTTCACCAGTGCTTGAAGTTGAATTCAGGAGGTACCCAAATCAGGGTGCGGGGAGATCCAAAGGCTGCTAGGGAGTGCTACGTGACGGCAGTAAACACCATCACCTGGCGGGGAGACGCGGAGGAGTTGGAGAAGCGGATGGAGCAATTGCAACAAGAACAGGGAGGCGAGGAAGAGCAAAGAGAGGAGGAAGACGCTGTAGGGGAAGAGGTAGTGATGGTGGGAGGTATTGCGGGGGAACCAGAAATGGCGGGAGAGGAGTTCGGGGAGAAGATGGTAGTAGAAAAAGGGGAAGAAAATGCGAAGGGGAAGGAAGAAGAGGTAAGGAGTTCGGGCCTGGGGGAGAGGCTGGGAGCGGCTGGGAAGGAGGGCGAAGAGACGGATGCAGCAGGGGGAGAGGAGCCGAAAGGAGAAGTGGGGAGGAGAGAGAGAAGGCAGAGGGAAGAAGAGGGAGGGCCGTCCGGGGAGGAGGTCCGGCCAGGAAAGAGAAGGGCCTCACGACAGGAGGAAGAGGAGGCAAGCAAGTAGGAGGCGGAGCAGCCGGGGGAAGAGAGGATGATGGCCAGCGTAGAAGGCAGAACCAAGGAGCAAGATGTGCAGGCAGAGCAGGAAGAAGAGGAAGAACCATCAAGGCTGAAAGCGGCCGTGGAGGTCCTGGAGGTAGAAATACGCACCAAGGAAGGCCGAGAAGAAAGGATAAAAATCAGTGGAGAGCTCACCCCGGAGGACCGGGAGAAGATCAGGACCTGCGTGCAAAAAAATATTGACATCTTCGCGTGGAGCGCCGCGGACATGCCAGGGGTCGATGCAGACGTCGCATGTCACCGCCTCAATCTAGACCCCAACACTCGCCCCATACAACAGAAGAAGAGGGTCATCGCCTCCAAGATGGCCGGACCTATTAGAGAGGAAGTGGAAAATTTACTTAAGGCGGGGTTTGTGTCCGCCTGTAAGTATCCGGGGTGGGTGAGTAATGTTGTAATGGTCAAAAAAGGGGAGGGTAAGTGGAGAATGTGCGTGAATTTTTCTCTTTTAAATAAAGCATGCCCCAAGGATTGTTACCCGCTGCCCCGAATCGACGCGCTGGTTGACTCAGCCGTCAGTTTCCCCTTTATGAGTTTCTTGGATGCGTTTTCTGGGTACCATCAAATACGCATGCATCCTCCGGACGTTAAGGACGTCACCTTCATCACGGAGGACGGATGCTTCTGCTTTAATATGATGCCTTTCGGTTTGAAAAATGCGGGCGCGACCTATCAAAGGATGATGGATCGGATTTTTCGAGAACAGAGAGGAAGGAATCTCGAGGTTTACGTAGACGACTTGATGATCAAAAGCAAGGACCTCGGGGCCCATATCCTAGATCTGGAAGAGACCTTTGAAACCCTAAGGGAGTATAGGATGAGACTCAACCCCCTGAAGTGCGTTTTTGGTGCTAGCAGGGGAAAGTTCCTGGGACACCTACTCACTCCATCTGGAGTGGAGCCCAACCCCGAAAAAGTAAGAGCAATCCTAGAATTGGAGTCCCCTAGGAATGTTAAGGAAGTCCAGCGTCTCACCGGCAAGTTGGCCGGGCTAAGCAGGTTCCTCTCTCGAGCTGGGGAGAGGTGCTCTCCCTTTTTCCGAACGCTGCGAGGAGGCAAGAGATTCGAGTGGACCTCGGAATGTGAGACGGCTTTTCAGGACATAAAACAACAGCTTATCCAGGCGCCCTTACTCCAGGGACCAAGGGAAGCAGAGGTCTTATTTCTGTATTTGGGAGTAGGTGCTGTGGCGGTGAGCTCGGTTCTTGTGAGAGAAGAAGGGAAGAAATAATTTCCGATCTATTACGTGAGCAGGGTCCTGAAAAAAGCGGAGCTCGGGTACCCCATTCTTGAGAAGTTAGCATTTGCCCTCATCATCTCGGCCCGAAAGCTCCGGCCGTATTTTCAGGCTCACTCCATACAGGTGGTAACGGATCACCCCCTCCGTCGCATCCTGGAGGGGGTAGAGCATTCGGGGAGGTTGGCAAAATGGTCAATAGAACTCAGTGAATTCGATCTCGCCTTCGTCCCTCGGCTCGCCATAAAGGCACAGGCGGTGGCTGATTTCCTGGTGGACTATATAGTGGAGGTCCAGGAAACGGAGGCGTCCCCCCGGGCAACCTGGAAGATGATAGCAGATGGAGCGTCAGGGAGAAATTCCTTTGGAGGAGGAGTGGTCTTGATTAGCCCGGAAGGGACCCAGATTGAACAGGCCTTGAAGATCCATTTCGCAATCACCAACAACCAAGCGGAATATGAGGCGGTCATTGCGGGACTCAGGTTAGCCCGGGAGCTGGGCATACAAGACATTGAGGCCTCGACAGACTCCATGGTGGTGGTAGGCCAGATCAAAGGGGAGTTCGAGGCAAGGGAGCCCACCCTCCAGTTGTATCTAGGAAAGGTCAAAGACGTCATAGGGCAGTTCCGAAGCTTCTCCATTCGGCACGTCCCGAGGGAAGAGAGCACTCAGGTTGACCAACTCGCCAAACATGGCCCTCGAGCCGGGGGAACGGTGACGGAACTCTTCAGACCGTCTATAGAGGAAGGGGAGCTTATGGAAATATGCCAGCAGAGGTCGTGGATGGACCCCTTTATCACCTTTTTGGCATCAGGGCAGTTACCCGCAATGGAACTCGACAAGAGGCATACCAGATACAAATCGACGTACTACCTGCTGAAGGATGGAGTTCTATATCGCAAAACCTTGTCGGGTCTGCTGGCCAGATGTGTGTCAGAGGAGGAGGCTCCCAAGGTTCTGCAAGAGATTCACTCGGGAGAATGTGGGAGTCACTCGGGGAGCCGGACTTTAGAAGGGAGGGTGCTGAGGCAGGGGTACTTTTGGCCCACCCTCCGGAGAGATGCGGAGGAATACGCGAAAAAGTGTAAAAAGTGCCAGGAATTCGCCCCCCTTCAGCTCCTTCCGGCCCTGAGGTTGCGGACCATCACAGCTCCCTGGCCATTCGCTATATGGGGACTAGATCTAGTGGGCCCCTTCCCCCAAGCGAGTGGCCAAAGGAAATTCCTGATAGTCATGGTGGACTACTTTTCGAAGTGGCTGGAGGTGAAAGCATTGGCTAAGGTAACCTCGCAGGTGGTCAAGAACTTTGTATGGGGGGAGATCATCTGCCGGCATGGGTTGCCCCTAGCCATTGTGACAGATAACGGACCACAGTTTGCAAGCAGGGAGTTCGTGGACTTCTGCATTCGTTTGGGGATAGATCTTCGCTTTGCCTCTGTTCATCATCCACGGAGTAACGGACAGGTCGAAGCGGCTAATAAGGTTATTGTCAATCTATTGAAGAAAAAGGTGGAAAATTTGAGAGGAAGCTGGGTCGAGCAACTGCCTTCAGTACTATGGGCCTTGAGGACCACACCAAACATAGCCACGGGGGAAACCCCATTCAAGCTCTCTCATGGCTCAGAGGCCGTCATACCTGTCGAGTTTGAGGTCACATCACCAAGAGTAGCGGCAGCAAGGGAAGGAACCGAAGGATGGAGAGCAGAGAACGAAGAAGAACAGAGACTTTCGTTGGATCTTGTGGAGGAGCTCCGGGATTTAGCCATGGTCCGGCATGAGGAGGTCAAGCGCCGGATGGCGAGGTACTTCGACAAGCATGTAAGGGTAAAACAGTTTGTGAAAGGAGATTTGGTCCTAAAAAAGGTTGACGCGGCGGGTAGATGAGCCTCTGTAGGGAAGCTTAACCCCAATTGGGAGGGTCCTTTTGTAATAAAAGAAGTCTTAAAGTCAGGAGGGTACCACCTCCAGGATGTGGACGGGGTATCTCTCGAGCGAGCCCGGAGTGGTGATGATTTGAAGAGATTTTATCCATAGCACTCTATTCCATCGCACCCTTTTTTTCATTATTAATGTGTAATGCGTACCATCCTGATGTGCTTTCTTGATGCGATGAAAGTGCGGGTGACCTTTGTGAGGCACCAGAGGCGAGATGATTTGTAGAAACAACCCCGAGCAGACCCGCTGACCAGGCTCCCATCAAGCTGGCAGGGCTGTAGGCTCACTCGGTGGTTGATGGTGTTTGGGAGAGGATACCCGAGCAGACCCGCTGACCAGGCTCCCATCAAGCTGGCAGGGATGTAGGCTCACTCGGTGGTTGGTGGTGCTTTGGAGAGGAGACCCCGAGCAGACCCGCTGACCAGGCTCCCATCAAGCTGGCAGGGATGTAGGCTCACTCGGTGGTTGGTGGTGCTTTGGAGAGGAGACCCCGAGCAGACCCGCTGACCAGGCTCCCATCAAGCTGGCAGGGCTGTAGGCTCACTCGGTGGTTGGTGGTACTTTGGAGAGGAGACCCCGAGCAGACCCGCTGACCAGGCTCCCATCAAGCTGGCAGGGCTGTAGGCTCACTCGGTGGTTGATGGTGTTTGGGAGAGGAGACCCCAAGCAGACCCGCTGACCAGGCCCTCATCAAGCTGGCAGGGCTGTAGGCTCACTCGGTGGTTGCTGGTGTTTGGGAGAGGAGACCCCGAGCAGACCCGCTGACCAGGCTCCCATCAAGCTGGCAGGGCTGTAGGCTCACTCGGTGGTTGGTGGTGTTTTGGAAAGGAGACCCCGAGCAGACCCGCTGACCAGGCTCCCATCAAGCTGGCAGGGTTGTAGGCTCACTCAGTGGTTGGTGGTGTTTGGGAGAGGAGACCCCGAGCAGACCCGCTGACCAGGCTCCCATCTAGCTGGTAGGGCTGTAGGATCACTCGGTGGTTGGTGGTGTTTTGGAAAGGAGACCTCGAGCAGACCCGCTGACCAGGCTCCCATCAAGCTGGCAGGGCTGTAGGCTCACTCGGTGGTTGGTGGTGTTTGGGAGAGGAGACCCCGAGCAGACCCGCTGACCAGGCTCCCATCTAGCTGGCTGGGCTGTGGGCTCACTCGGTGGTTGAGGGTGTTTCGGAAGGGCGGTACTCACTTGAGGGGACAATTCTAAGGGTAAGAATTCGCGTGGGGAAAAATCCATGATTCATCAAAAGGGTGATAGTCCCTAAAACAGAGAGGGGCCAGGAATTGGGCCAGGGAAGAAGGTCCCTGGCCGGCACTCGCCATAGGTGGTCTCGCAACTGGCGGGAGGGTTTTCCTCATCCCAGGCTCAAGTGAGCTGAAGTGGCCGAAACCGACTGGGCGAGACGGCCGGACCCAGGGATTCCGGTGCGAGATAATCTCGCGGCGCGGCAAGCGCTAACGATGGTAATCAAGATAGGGGCCAAAAGCGATAAAGGGTGCCTCGCGCTGGCTTTTAAGCGAGATGGCAGGCAATAAAAGTAGTAATTAAACAGCGTCCCAAAAAATAGGCTTACACCTTTGACTAGTAGCTAAGCGAGAGGGCGGAGAGGCTGCAGGGGGAGTACGCCCCAGATCTGGAAAAAGGGCATCCGTGTTGGCTTTGTTTCGCCTTCGCACAATCGCAAGGCGCTCGCGGAAACTTTGACTATGAGACATTCCGAAAGAAGAGAGGATGAAGGCAAAAGAGTTCCAAATGACAGCTCTCTCCTCATATTTATAGGCAAAATGAGGGGGGGAGGGGCCCACCCAAGATTCTCATAAAGGAATCTTGGCATCGCGAGCCACGGTTGGACTGTCTTTCCGAGGTTAGGGCAACCTCGAAAAGAGCGGGGATTGTGTGCAACCTTGGGCTCGCGAGTAGCACGACAAGCAAGGAAGGCTGGCGAGACGGGGGATGCCAACCCCCTCGAAAGGAAGGGGCAGCCCATGCGATAAGGCGAGACCGCGCTTGGCGAGATCTCGCTAGGCGAGACCTCCGGGCGCGGGCGAGATGAGCCCACAGGCGAGATTCCCCTAAGCTTGACGGGTCCCTCCCCACTCGCCGCATGAAAAAAGATGGTCTTTACCTTTTTACCCACAAGGGGGATTTTACCTTTGTGCCCCAGATAGTTTTACATTTTTACCCCCGGAGGCCTGCATATAGCTCTCCAGAACAGCGGAGTTTGGCTATTGGCAGACCCAGCCCAGGGTGTTTTGGTCTTTTCAAGTGGATTGAAAAGTGATATTTGCAGAGCAGATTCGGAGGCCTATAAATAGACCGATAAGGTGTCTGAGAAGAGGTTGTTGAACCTTTCCACTATTTTCCTCACATGCACCTAGATCAGCACTGGCTAGGGAGGGGAAGACTCTCAGTTCTTCCGGGTAAGAGGCGGGACCTCCAAGCTGAGTCCCCTCGGTCTGTTTTCAGGTCACTGACTCTCGTCAGGACGGTAGCGCAGGGAGAGTACGTGTGGGCTGCATCCTGTTTCGAACTCTAGGAGGGACCAGAAAGCTGGTTCCAACACCAACAGTCCTCCTATCACCGACTGTTGGTCATTGTCGGAGAAGATGTCGGAGAAGTTATTGTGTGACAGGGGAGGACCTAGGTTCGGACGCACCCGGGCACGTGCCCGGGTGTGATTTTCCGCGATTTTCACCGGGGGGGCGAAGTAGAACAAAGTAGTCCACAGTCCACACTCTCATTTTGCGCTAGCCCTAGCCCGCCGCTGTTGCTCCTGCTGAATCTCCGATCGCGTGCCGCCGTGCCCTCGCCCGCTGCTGCTCCCGCTACTGCGTAGCCCGCCGCCGATCGCGTGCCATAGTGCCCGCCACTGATTCGCTCGCCCGTCGCTGGTCCCGGCTCCCGCTGATCGCTGCTCCCACGCTGCTCCCGCTGTCCTCTCTTCTTCTTCTTCTTATATTTCTAAACTTAAATTTCTGATTATGCAGTATATTTGAAATTGATATGCAGTAATTATGCAGTAGATCTAGACTTCTGATGCTTCTTCTTTTGACATTTCTAAACTTAAACTTCTGATCATGCAGTAGATTTGAAATTGATATACAGTAATTATACAGTAGATCTAGACTTCTGATGCTGAAATGCAGTAGATTTGATATGCAGTAAAGCTGAAATTGATATGCAGTAATTATGCAGTAGATCTAGACTTCTGATGCTTCTTCTTTTGATATTTCTAAACTTAACTTCTGATTATGCAGTAGATTTAAAATTGATATGCAGTAATTATGCAGTAGATCTAGACTTCTGATGCTGAAATGCAGTAATGCTGAAATTGATATGCAGTAAATTAGAAAATTTCTAAACTTTTGATGTTGAAACTGATATGCAGTATATTAGAAAATTTCTAAACTTCTGATGCTGAAATGGATATGCAGAAAATTAGAAAAGTTCTAAATTGGCTTCATTACTCTATTGATATGCAAAAAATTTCTATTGTTGTTTAGCTATTTTAGTTTATTCATCATATTTGTAATTCTTTCCATTTCATGGATCCAAATGAGTAGCAAGACTTTTGGTAGGTTGTGCTAAATCAACCTTTTGGTAATTCTTTCTAAAGTTGTGTACTTGATTTAGATATGCAGAAAATTTTTAGGCTGATTTTCTAATCTTGTTCAAGTAATTCTCTAAATTTTTAGGCACGTGCTCGCAAGCTTTAGTCATTTTTTCTAGGCTGAGTGAGTGATGACTCAGTTATTTCGATTGCTAAAGTAGTTTTACAATAACACACTACTCACCAACCGCCCTTGATCCATTGAAGCTTTAAATGGGTTCTTCCCCTTTCTTCCCCTTTATTGTAAGCTTGAAGTTCTATTTATTTATTGAAGTTACGTATGTCTAGGAATTAATTTCACTTATTGTTCTATGTATGTCCAAAAATTGATTTCACTTTCAGGATAAAGTAATGGAGGGATTTCACAAATCTCAAACAACTACAACAATCAACAATTCAATATGGTAATGAATGTTGATTGCATTTTTCTTATTGATTAATGTTTATCTCTCATTTTAGAAAAATGTTTTTTATACAATTCATTTTTAGGATAAGTTTTTTTCAAAAGTAAGCGCACATGAGTCAAAAGCCACAGATAGTAAAAGACTTCGAGCTGATTTCAAGCTTGAAGATTTACCTTCTGATACTGGTCTGAGACAGCTTATAAGATCATTCGATGCTAATCTTCATGATTCTATAAGAAGATTTTATCTACAGAAAGAACCTTGTCAACCAATTCTACAGAGTTTTCCTCAAACTAAATTTGGAAAAAATGCTCGTCATTTCAATAAAAATTAATTTAATGATTTTAAAGACTGGTTAGAATACAGCGTTGAAAAGGATGCAGCCTTTTGTCTTTTCTGTTATGTCTTTCCTCAAAGAGGTTGTGATCCAACTTTTGTTTCTCGGTGATTTCGATATTGGAAAGATAGGACTATAATCAAAAAACATGTTAGCAATCACACAACTCCACATAGTATTGCTACTAGAATGTGTGAAGCTTTAATGAATCAGAAACATTGTATACAAATTGCTTTTGCAAGACAAGAAAAAAGTCAAATCCTTGAATATCGAACTCGTTTAAACACTTCTATTGATTGTGTCCGCTTTCTACTACGACAAGGGCTATCTTTTCATGGTCATGATGAATCCAGTGAATCAATCAACAAAGGGAATTTTCTTGAACTATTGGATTTTCTAGCTTCACATAATAGTGACATTAAAGCTGTGGTTTTGAAAAATGCTCCACTAAATTGTCAACTGACATCACCAAAAATACAAAAGCAGATTGTCTCTACAATAGCAAGTGCAATAACATACACAATCATTAGTGATATTGGACATGACTGTTTTCTATTTTAGTGGATGAATCTCGTGATGTAGCAACCAAAGAACATATGGTTGTTGTTCTACGCTATGTTGATAAAAAAGGATTAATTGTTGAAAGAATACTTGGTTTTGTCCATGTATCTGATACAACTGCTGTATCACTGAAGATTGTTATAGATAAATTATTTTCCAAGTATAGTATAAGTATTTTAAAATTACGGGGACAGGTTATGATGGACCCAGCAATATGAAAGGTGAATTAAATGGTTTAAAAACTTTGATATCGAAGGAAAATAGTTCTGCATTTTACATCCATTGTTTTGATCATCAACTACAGCTTATATTATTAGCAGTTGCAGAGGGTCACTCTGAAGTTGCTGAGCTTTTTTTCCATATTAACATGGTGTTAAATGTGGTTGGTGGATCTTGCAAATGACGTGACTGTCTTAGAGCACTAGAAGTTGAAAGAGCCGCACAAGAAATAGGTTGTGGAGAATTGGAGAGTGGCTGAGGATTAAATCAACCACTTGAAATTAAGAAGGCAGGAGAAACGCGATGGGGTTCACATTATGGTACTGTTTTGAATTTCGTTCGTATGTTTTCATCTATAGTGAATGTTCTTAAAATTATTAGAGTTGACGGAATAGATGCAAATCAAAGAGGAACTGCAAGCAGTCTTTTAAAAAGTATAACAACTTATGATTTCATCTTTCTTCTCTATTTAATGAAAAATATTTTGTCGAGAACAAATGAGTTATTACAGGCGCTACAAAAAGAAGGACGAAGACATCATCAATGCAATGAATTTTGTAAATTTGTCCAAGCAGTTATTATTTAACATGCGGAATGTTGACATATAGTGGGAAATCTTCATAAAAGAAGTTTCAAACTTTTGTGATAAACACGACATTGATGTTCCAAACATGGAGGAAAAATTTATTCAAGCAAGCAGATCAAGACGTAATGCGAGAGATATTACAAATTATCATCATTTCTGGGTGGAGATCTTTAATACCGTGATTGATTGGATGTTAAACGAGTTAAATGATCGGTTTAATGAAGTAAATACCGAATTACTTCTCTGCGTTTCAAGTCTTGATCCAAGTGATAATTTCATTTCTTTTGATAAAAATAAGTTGATTCGCCTTGGAGAATATTACCCAAGTGATTTTTCTCAATTGGACTTGCAGTTACTAGAGGGACAATTGGATACATATATTTTTGATGTTCGCTCTAATGAAAAATTCTCACAAGTTAATGGCATAAGTGGGCTTACTGCAAAATTAGTGGAGCTGAAAAAACATGATCATTCCCAGTTGGTATATCGCCTTTTGAAATTGGCTTGTCTTCTACCGGTTACAACTGCTACTGTGGAAAGGATGTTCTCTGCTATGAAGATTATAAAGAATCGTTTGAGAAATAGAATGGAAGATGAATGGATGAATGATTGTCTCATAGCATATATTGAGAAAGATATTGCAGACAACATTACAAATGATGAAATTATTCAGCGTTTTCAAAACATGTGCCCAAGAAAAGTGTTTTTTTTTATTTGTAAGTTCTTTTTTCAAATGTTTCTAGATTTCATTTTTATTACTGTCATTTTCAATATTTCATCTGCATGTTGAATTAAAAGTTATCATAAATTAATATTATTGCTATGGTGCCCGAGTTTGATTTAAATCCTAGTTCCTCCACTGTTGTGTGATATGCTTGGTATTGGGCGAGGATGTCTAGGTCAAACTTCTTCCCTGGAACAAGTAAAGGGCGATGTCCTTAGTGCATGCCTCGCAAAGTAGCTTTCAATGGGTAAGTCTAGGAGGTGTGCATCACGCATGGCGGGAGGGTGTCGATGACACTCTCCCCCTCGTGTAGGTGATCAGGTGGAAATGGGCAGGAAGTGCTTGCATGCTTCCCTATATTTCCCTCCAGTCGTTTGTGATAAAGCCCCAACCAGTAACATGGTTGATCAACCATGATTTGCAGGAAGTGCTTCAGGTATTTCAAATTGTCTTCGAAAATCAATTTCTATGATTAGCCAATTATTGGTTGAAGTTTCTGGTTTTTTCTTAGAATCAATTATTGTATTCATGATCACTTGAGTTTATTCTGTGTTCAATAATGTTAAATAAAGGTGCATGATAGTTTCAGTAACTAATATTTATTCGTAAATGTATATATAGATATCTCCATACACTTCATCAAAATTGTTGAACCCGGAAACCATGGCTCAACGAGGAGTTCGGACCGGAGGTGTAACTCGCCTCTATGTTTCCCAAACAAGCACACTAGGCTGAGGATCTAGAGTTCAGAGACCTTCCCACCAAAACCTCAAACAAACCCTTGAGTCGTTGTGAGGAGATCTCGCCACACACCCGGAAGATCTTAGATCAGTTCCCCTCCCAATCCAATGTTGGACAGGGCATCGTCGGAGGGCTTTGAGAGTTCCCGACTACCCACCTGGAAATCACGGTGAATAGTGAGCTGAAGCTCTTGCCTTCCAAAGCTAGCTAAAGGAGAGAGAAGCCAAGAAAAGGTCCTCTCCAAAGGTGCCCTTGGGGTCCATTTACAGTTTTCTGGTAGTCATCTATGGATTGCGAGATCCCGCCTTATGGTTTTACAAAATGTAGCCCAAACTGATCTGCCAACATCAAAACTATATTGTTTGGGACAGTTAATGGCAGGCCGAAAATAGGATGTCACTGGAATATAGAAATCCTCCTTTGGCATAGGCGAGCCCAATGGGTTGCGAGATCTTGCCTTGGTGCGAGTGCCTGGTGAAGTGATGATTATTTGCAATAACAAGTAATAACTTGATGGCGGATTCATTCTT